>JAGSMR010000044.1:11392500-11737500 GCA_029286605.1 Sericinus montela
TATGTCTGAGAATTTTAAAACAAATGAAAAAGTTAAAGCTAAAAAGTTTAGCCGACTGGTTGAATGGTCAAATTTTGAGTCAAGAGATCCGAGTTCGATCCCCAGGAGGTAGGCTCGTACCAATGGGTGTTTTCAAAAACTTAGGTACGAATTATATCGTTGGCTTGGACATAAAGACGGCGACGGGCTCACCACCTGTTATGTTGTCCCAAAAATGTCTTCTGTGGAAGATGGGTCGAAAAGACTTAATTATCGAGACCTCTGTCTACACCAGTATTAGGAATGACTGTTACTTACTAATTAGGTTATATATCATAATATTTAAGTAAATAGTAATGAAATGTCAAATCACCTAAACGACGAATGATAACACTAAAAATATGTAATAAATAACAGAGACAATAGATAACAAACAAAATTAATTATCTGTCGAAAACTATTTGTAGCTTTTTTAAATTCTTATCCACACAGGATTATAAACGGTATCGTATAGATACTACACAATATCCATTAAAAGCTAAACAATATATTCCAAATATTCATAGCAAAAAAAATATATAAACGTAAAGAACGGGAAAGTCCATACCGTACATAACGGAGTACATTAAGCTACATAAGTAAGACACAGCTGACCTATTTCCGCGACCTACTTCGCCCAACCAATACCTGGCCACGCGCTTACCTGCCAGGTGAAAGCTCCAAAGCACCGTATTGGTGCGCTTCGTAGTCGTCAACCAACCAGATAGCACCTGTAGTTATGGAAACAGGTACATTCAGGTGCTTTAAACGCCTTCGCACGCACCCCGGCCCCTTTGTATTGAACTGCGCAGGTGAGCTGCGCGCTCATTGGCCGAAGGTGTACCCAGGTATACAAAATCAGGTACGGTTTACCGTCAGTTGACGCCTGCTACCTTGACACGGTCAGTGTTTTTGAGTGTTTGTTAATTTTGTTTTATTGTGTTTGGGGGGTGGAGGGGGGGTGAGGGTAGAATTGTGCGCATGTGTTGGTGCGATTGATGTTTTCTTGAGGTGTGCTAAATTTAGTACGGAGGTGCCAGCCGCGCCCTGCTCCAAAGGTCATAGACGTAAGTTGTCTTCGTAAATGAAACAAATTTATTCGGTCGCTCATTTGTCAGAGAATATGTAAATGATTTTATTGTTACAGATTATAACTTTATCAGTAAAATATAATTATATAGTAAAATATAAAGTATAATTATCAATCTCTTCTTCTACAAAATATTTACGATACCTATAAGGCAGGACCGAGATTTGGATAATACATTTCTAACTATAATAAAAACCAACTGACTATTTTTACTTAAACACAAAAGACGTAAACTTAAAGAGCTTATTGCATTACTACATTTACACCTAGGTACGAGATTCCTATTCACGCTGTTCTGTCAAAGTTAGCTTCATAATTAGAGTGGTTTTTACCACCCTGCTCTAACCCCACCCCCACGCACCCCCACTCCATTCCCTTGAGTGCTCATTACCTAGCGCTAGGTAGAGTCTAGCGCCGCTTGTAGTATTCTAGTAATTAGGTATTCAAAGTTTACGTCGCTATAAAAGCTACTGTGTCGAGCTTTCGTATAAGATAATTAGACTTTCAGTGAAAATATATTTTTGTGAATAAGCGTATAATATTAAATGTACTCAGCGTTTGGTTATTAAAATTTTGAGATTTAAAAAATAAACAATAAGGGCGAGGTTCTCAATAATTGTCTCGCTTGACAAGCGGATTGTCGATCGCAATACAAGTCACTCTACACCTAAAACACTGTTACTGGTCTCCGTTCTGCAAGTTTTGGCTGACTTTAAATATAGTAACGATTGCTGAGTGGTTGGGTGATCGGAATTCGAGTCATGAGACCCGAGTTCAAATTCCAGTTGGTAGGCTTGTACCAATGGGTTTATTCGAAAGCTTAATAAAAGTTGAAAATTAATATACAATTGGCTTTAAAGTCACATCTTCCAAGCGCATTGACGAATGCCAATACAAGCAGCTCGTACGTAAAATAGTAATGAAATGTCAAATCACCTAAACGACGAATGATAACACTAAAAATATGTAATAAATAACAGAGACAATAGATAACAAACAAAATTAATTATCTGTCGAAAACTATTTGTAGCTTTTTAAATTCTTATCCACACAGGATTATAAACGGTATCGTATAGATACTACACAATATCCATTAAACAATATATTCCAAATATTCATAGCAAAAAAAATATATAAACGTAAAGAACGGGAAAGTCCATACCGTACATAACGGAGTACATTAAGCTACATAAGTAAGACACAGCTGACCTATTTCCGCGACCTACTTCGCCCAACCAATACCTGGCCACGCGCTTACCTGCCAGGTGAAAGCTCCAAAGCACCGTATTGGTGCGCTTCGTAGTCGTCAACCAACCAGATAGCACCTGTAGTTATGGAAACAGGTACATTCAGGTGCTTTAAACGCCTTCGCACGCACCCCGCCCCCTTTGTATTGAACTGCGCAGGTGAGCTGCGCGCTCATTGGCCGAAGGTGTACCCAGGTATACAAAATCAGGTACGGTTTACCGTCAGTTGACGCCTGCTACCTTGACACGGTCAGTGTTTTTGAGTGTTTGTTAATTTTGTTTTTTTGTGTTTGGGGGGTGGTGGGGGGGTGAGGGTAGAATTGTGCGCATGTGTTGGTGCGATTGATGTTTTCTTGAGGTGTGCTAAATTTAGTACGGAGGTGCCAGCCGCGCCCTGCTCCAAAGGTCATAGACGTAAGTTGTCTTCGTAAATGAAACAAATTTATTCGGTCGCTCATTTGTCAGAGAATATGTAAATGATTTTATTGTTACAGATTATAACTTTATCAGTAAAATATAATTATATAGTAAAATATAAAGTATAATTATCAATCTCTTCTTCTACAAAATATTTACGATACCTATAAGGCAGGACCGAGATTTGGATAATACATTTCTAACTATAATAAAAACCAACTGACTATTTTTACTTAAACACAAAAGACGTAAACTTAAAGAGCTTATTGCATTACTACATTTACACCTAGGTACGAGATTCCTATTCACGCTGTTCTGTCAAAGTTAGCTTCATAATTAGAGTGGTTTTTACCACCCTGCTCTAACCCCACCCCCACGCACCCCCACTCCATTCCCTTGAGTGCTCATTACCTAGCGCTAGGTAGAGTCTAGCGCCGCTTGTAGTATTCTAGTAATTAGGTATTCAAAGTGATACTACGTCGCTATAAAAGCTACTGTGTCGAGCTTTCGTATAAGATAATTAGACTTTCAGTGAAAATATATTTTTGTGAATAAGCGTATAATATTAAATGTACTCAGCGTTTGGTTATTAAAATTTTGAGATTTAAAAAATAAACAATAAGGGCGAGGTTCTCAATAATTGTCTCGCTTGACAAGCGGATTGTCGATCGCAATACAAGTCACTCTACACCTAAAACACTGTTACTGGTCTCCGTTCTGCAAGTTTTGGCTGACTTTAAATATAGTAACGATTGCTGAGTCGTTTGGTGATCGGAATTCGAGTCAAGAGACCCGTTGTCAATCCCCAGGTGTTAGGCTAGTACCAATTGATTTTTAAAACTTTTATACGATTTATATTCTAGCTTAGACACGGAGATGACGACGGGCTCTCCTGTCACGTTATTCCAAAACATGTATTCTGTGAAAGGTTGGAAGGTCGAAAGGACTTGTCTAGACCTCTGTTTATATTTTATTCTTTGTAAAAAATATCTTCACGCATTTCTCAATACTAGGGTACTAGTATTGAGAAATTCGTGAAGATAATTTTTATTAAAAAATAGTAAAAGGAACTCAATTGGGTTGTGTTTTTTGTCTCATAACTTCATAAAATATTAATTAGTTCTCATTTTTGTAAATTCAGGATCTAATGATTGAATCCAAAAGAAATGATAAAGTCGTCAAGTTTCTATTCTAATAATAACAGAGTATAATGTGATTAAATATTTAATAAATAAAATAATAATAAATATCTTCACGCAATTTCCAATACAGGGGTAGACACAGGTCTAGTCTAGACAATTAAGTCCCTTCGACCCTCCTTCCACCAAAGGCATTTTCAGGACTACGTGACAAGTGGTGAGCCCGTCGCCATCTTTATGTCCAAGCCAACGATTTAATTCGTACATAAGTTTTTGAAAAACCCATTGGTACGAGCCTGCCACCTGGGGATGGAACTCGGTTGTCTCAACTCGTAATTCAGACCACCCAACTATCGTGACTTTAAAACTGAAATATATTTTACAATTTAAAATGGTAACGCTTAATGCTGCCGAGCTTTCTCTCGAATGTTTGATAGCGATAGCAGAAAAATGATCGCCACGTTGCTCCAGATAATGTTAGCGGCCTTCACACGTCCACGAAATCATATTATTTTTGTTACGTATGCATAATGGGTCAGTAGGTTACACACAAGTAAAACGCCGTGTGATCAGATTCACACTAATTTAGTAACGAACATCGGCATCAGAGATTTTTTTTTATAGAAAAGGGAGGCAATCGAGCATGTGGCACACGTGATGGTAAGTGATTACCGCCGCCCATGAACATCAGCAATACGGGAGGAATAGCGGATGCGTTGCCGGCTTTTGAGAAAGGTATAGGCTGTTTTCTTGAAGGTCCCTAAGTCGTATAGGACCGGAAATACATATATAATACTTATAGATTCCTTTTTAACATTTTTTTTTAATTATCTCTCAGACGGGCAGTTTTCTTCACGATGTTTTCCTTCACCGCCAAGTTCGAAGTGAAATCATATGTACTGATTTCACTAGCACTTCATCTAGCATTTAGCGGGGATCGAACGTGGGTCACCCGCGGCTAAGGCAAACGCCCGGACCACTAGGCTACTACGACTCATTCACCACTAAGAACGATAGTGATAACGTCACATATAGTTATATTGGCTCCTTAAACTAAAATCCGCCCTATTATTTAACAACAGACAAGAGACCCAAATTGAAAAGAGTTCAAATGGATTTTACAAAACTTATATACGATTTATATCGTTGGCTTGGACATAAAGACGGCGACGGGCTCACCACCTGTTATGTTGTCCCAAAAATGTCTTCTGTGGAAGATGGGTCGAAAAGAATTATCGAGACCTCTGTCTACACCAGTATTGGGAATGATGTGAAGATACTTTAAGATCAGAGCAATGTATGTGATGTAATGTACATCACATACATTGTGTACAAATCTATATATGTATTTATAATTAATATTAATTCTAAAGCCAATACCACACACCTATAAAACATGGCCCATATCCCTATAATCGCCATTCGACTAATTCAAACAACAAATCCCACTGCCTAGTACATAAAAGAATCGCGTAAATTACTATGTTGCTTAAGCGTAGAATTTATAGCGCCAATAAAGGATCAATTTACAACAAAATTGCAAATGCACCTACGCTGAACGTAGAACAGGATTGTGGATATAAAAGTGGCAACTTAATAACTGGCGTAGTTGCACCTAGCGGTCGTAACGGCAACTCTTTGCAACCGACGTTATTTACTGGCGGCGGCGCTCGTAAAACGTAATAAAGGTGTGCGCTTTGTGATAAGACTTCCGATTTATGTCTTCGCTGTACACACATACGTAACGGTCTGTAAAAGTCTACTGCGGGACATAGAGCTCTGAACAAAGGTAGGGTTTTAATGTTATCGCCACGCTTGGCAAGCGGATTGGCGATCGTAGTACCAGACACACTTGTATTTTTGGTGCTACTGTCCATCAACGGTCTGCTGAATTTTAAATTGGTATTTTTGAGAACATTATCCCGCTATTTTTGGTTAACATATGATATTTTCAAGGCTTTTCTCTTATTTGATCCTTACGACAAAAGAAAAGAAAGCTTCGAAGACAGAGTAACTACGATGGTTATTGGATAAGCGGTCATCCGTCAATGTTAAGTCATATGTTAAGTTTTCAAATGTTAAATATTAAGTAAGTATGTTAAGTGAAAATATGTCTGGGAATTTTTAAAACAAATGAAAAAGTTAAAGCTAAAAAAAGTTAAGGCTAAAAAAGTTTAGCCGACTGGTTGGATGGTCAGAATTTTGAGTCAAGAGATCCGAGTTCGAACCCCAGGTGGCAGGCTCGTACCAATGGGTGTTTTCAAAAACTTAGGTACGAATTATATCGTTGGCTTGGACATTAATACGGCAACAGGGTCACCACCTGTCACGTTATCCCGAAAATATCTTCGGTGGAAGGGTCGAAGGGACTTAATTATCTGGACTAGACCTCTGTCTACCCCTGTATTAGGAATTGCGTGAAAATATTTATAAATGAAAACAGAGACGTATTTCTGTATAACTTTTAAAGTAACGTCGTATATAAAGTTATAATCCGCCTCCGCTATCTCTTCCGCGTCTACACGCAGCGGCTACCAGAAGAAAGTCGCATTTTTAACACACTTTCCATCGTGAATACCGTTCAATTTGCAATATTCTCGCTTATATTAGACAGTTTTCTAATTTTTGTACATATTTGAGTGGAGTTTCTTTTTTAAACAGAACAGAATAGAAAAATTAATTTCAACAGTTAGAATTAAGAAGCATGGTGAAAGTGCCGGTTAGACCGGATAAGACCATAGCCTTGCAAAATACCAAACTGAAGTGGAAACATCTAAGCTTTCCATTGAGTGAGTAATAGAAAGCTCGCAGTCCTTTCACAAAGTTAAGCAACACACAGAGTAGTATCAGCTGCATGGTAACACTCGCCTATGTTTACGGAACTATTTAATACATTTTAGATGACTTCATATTGTAATAATAATGCTTTAATAATAATGCTTTATTCTTTAACAAAAAATACAAATACAAAATGAAATAGGGCAGAGATCTTCTTTTAAGCAAAAAACCTGTGTCAGATGACATACAAACTTGGTTCATAACAATTGTTTCTTTTCCAAAAATAAAATCTTACAGCTCAATTTTCTGTCATTCATCTAAATAAGTTACAATATGGATATTAAAAAAAGAGAAACTATTATATACAAAACTAGTCTATTTGCTAAGCTAAGCTGCGCATATGAAAGTATGTGTGTGTGTGGGTGTGTGTGTGTGTGTGTGTGTGTTTGTGATAGAGAGAGAGAGAGAGAGAGAGAGAGAGTGTTAAAATACCAGTACTTATCTCAATTTCTATTCCGCAAAAGAAGTTCTGTATCATTATAATTTATACTTTTTAACCATTTTAGTAATAATTGTTTATACTCATGCTGGTTACTTCTGTAAATGCTCAGTTTTGTGTTAATTTTGTTATATAGCTAACTTGATAGGTTGTTATACTGGCTACTAGCAAATGATGTATTTATATTCTGTATAATGACTACTACGCCTTTGCTTCTTTTTTCTATGGCAATTGGATCACAGGCTGTATTTTTGTGCCTCTTTAAAGTTGTGTGCAGTATGTATAATTTTCTTACTGTCAGAACGTCACAAATTTTATATAAGCTTTCGGTAGGAAATCTGAAAGGTTTAAAGTACATGACCTTTAATAACGCCCGCTGTGCTCTTTCTATCTCTAAGAACTTTATTTTCAGTATACCACCCCAGATTGGAATGCAGTATGTGAGAATAGGCTGTGCCAAAGGGATATAAATTTTGTCAAGAAGATATTTGATAGCTACATGTCTAAGTTTTTTGAAGATCCATATAAGTTTTCTAATTCTTGAGGTAACATAACATTTCTATATGTGAATGCCAAGAAAGCCGTTGGTCTATCATTACTCTAAGGTACTTTGTTGAAGATAGCCTATTAATTGATAAACAGTTACTATGATTACTTCCGTTGAAGCATTAATGTATTCTTATGTCAAAGTCTGTGTTGGGTGTCTGTGTTGGGTTTTATTATTGATGGTAAAACACGTATAACTTGTTTTTTGTACATTAAAGTAATTCTTTTTAAGCCAAGCACTTATGCAAGCTAATCCTTCTTTAACATTATTGCGAACACCTTCCCACGAATTACCGTTAAACAAAACTACCGTGTCACCTGCACAAGAAAAATTTGCCCCCCCCCCCCCCGCAAATTATATACCTAATTAAAATAAATAAATTTATCATGCACGCTTTACGTAATAAATAAATGCCTTAATAAACTTACCATTAATCTATGTATGTAAATCTTCCTATGTTATCCTTCGCAAGTAAACTCCAGTGCCTTGGAGATGTTACAATTTTTTCTGAACAAAAGTATATTTTGTATATTTTATCAGATTTCTCATCTAAATACATCTAAATACATATCCAAATAAACATACATTCAAGTTAATACAGGCCAAACAATTTGTACAGGGATAACCATTTCTGCTCGGTCCCACTAGTAAATACTCGTATTTATTAATAGTTTACTTCAAATTATTAGGCTGTCGACATACAAGTACACATTAAGTACATACTATTCAGGACCTCCGAGGGCGAGACTACGCACCGGTTTTCATCATGTCGCCAGCTCTGAAGACCCGACGACTCCCCGACTTTTTCTACATTGTCTCGAGTGATTATGGTAACTTCGTTGTTTCTGCTGCTTTAAGTAGTCACTATGGGATTAGAGTAATATATGTGTTGTTGTCCCTATCTATGTATATATGTTTTATTCATATATTAACTGGAATGGCTTGAAGATATATTGACGCAATATTTCGTACATAGTGGTCTGTCAAAGTTCATTACACGATATCGGCCTCTTCTGTAAGGAATTTTTACTGTAATCGATACGCTTGGTAAGCGGATTGGCGCACGCTGTACCAGACAACTTGCATCTTTGATTCTGCACATCGTCATCACTCTGGTGATTTTTGGTCAGACATATTTTGAAACAGTCGTCACAACATCCGCCGTCTCTTGCGATATTCACGGTAAGTTAGTGATATATTCTTACGCTACAACCACAAGGTAAATCTAAATAAAAACTAATGGTTACTCTCTTTATTATTCCCAATATAGGAGTAGACAGAGAGCTAGACTATTAAATCCTTTCGACCCACCTTCCACCGAAGCCATTTTTTGAACAATATGACAGGTGGTGAGGCCATCGCCGTCATTATGTCCAAGCCAACGACATAAATCGTACACGAGTTTTTGAAAGAGCCCATTGGTACGAGCCTTGGGAACCGAACTCGGTTCTCTTGACCCAAATCCGGATGACCCAACCACTCGGCTATCGTGACTATTACTCATTCATATATTGAATAATATCGAAATATCTAAAACCACATTTCATTAGATAACGAAATTTAGCATAAAGGTGGATTATGAGAAACAGACGTTGGCTAAGAAAGGATTCAGGAAAACTTCTCTCGGAAAGAGGTAGAATTGGGATTGAAAGTTAGTGTTGAACTATATAATTTCAAGAAAAATTAAAAAAAATATCTTCACGCAATTCCCAATACAGGGGTAGACAGAGGTCGAGTCTAGACAATTAAGTCCCTTTGACCCACCTTTCACCGAAGATATTTTTGGGACAACGTGACAGGTGGTGAGCCCGTCGCCGTCTTTATGGCCAAGCCAACGATATTCGTACATAAGTTTTTGAAAAACCATTGGTACGAGCCTACCAACTGGGGATCGAACTCGGGTCTATTGACTCGAAATTCCGACCACCCAACCACTTGGCTATCGTGATATAATTTCAAGGCTTGGACATATAAAATTAGAATCAAGGGCATAGATTACAATTATAATTGCAAGATTAAAGTTCTACTTATGGCGTAGTTTACCTTAAATACTACAGTAAGGCTTCTGATTACTTATACGCTATATAATGTATTCAAAAGACGTTAATTGTATCGTGACTAGGACACTAAGGCAATAAGCTCTCCTGTCACCTTATCACAATTAGGCTTCGATGAAAGGTGGGCCGAAAGGACTCAATTGTCTAGACCTCTCTCTCTACCCCTGTGCTGTTACTGCATATTTAAATAGGAACAACATCACATATATTGCTTCGATCCCAATGTAAGATGCTAAAGCACTAGTGGTATGGGAATTGAAAGCAACAGAGGCACTACAAACACCTAGACCCGAGAAAATGTAGAAAAAGTGGTTGTATATTGACCGGACCGGGAATTAAACCCGGGATCTCAAGATGGCGACACGTTGGAAACTGAAGTTTACGCCACTCGTCCACGGGGGTTGTCAATATGGGTGTAGTTTGTTGATTGTCGTCTATTATTTCGTGTTTATCGATATGAAACATTGGAAATCGAATCCGAAACCCTTTAGACAGGTGGTGTTTGCCTTGAGCGTCACCGGCGCCGCTTCAGTCCGCCCCTGTTTGCGGGTCACCCGATGTTTGCACAGTTAAAATGTTTGCCCGCTCGAGAGTCGCGCTGACCCATAAAACTGCACCTACGGGGAATTTAAAGTGTCGATCTTTGATATAGAATGGGGGAAAAATGGTGTTAGCTTCAAGTGTTAGTGTCAACATGGTTTAACGAAAAACTTCTACAAGTTTTCTGTGTACTTTAGCTTCTGCACTTAGATTATTTTACAATACAGAGCGCTCTCATATGTTTACTTTTTTTAGATAATGAATAAAAATAAAAAATTGAATATAAATATCTTCACGCAATTCCCAATACAGGGGTAGACAGAGGTCTAGTCTAGACAATTATGTCCCTTCAACCCACCTTCTACCGAAGATATTTTTAGGACAACATGACAGGTGGCGAGCCTGTCGCCGTCTTTATGTCCAAACCAACGATATAATTCGTACATAAGTTTTTTAGAAAAACACATAGATTTCGGGTCTCTTGACTCGAAATTCCGACCACCCAACCAATCGGCTATCGTGACTTTTTTTAAAACACTCGATTATAATTGCAAAACAAATTTAAATAAATATCTTCACGCCATTCCCAATACTGCGATTGACAGAATTCTAGACATTTTAGACCCACCTTTCACCCAAGACCTTTTTTGGGACAACCTGATAGGCGGTGTGACTTTCACCGTCTTTATGTCCAAGCCAACAAATATAAATAGGAAATAAGTTGTTGGAAAAAGACCCAATAGTACGAGCGTGCCATCTGGGGATCGAAATCCTAATCTCTCAACAACTCGGATATCGTGCCTGAATTGTATATATGTAAAATATATTTTAAGTAACATACGCTGTCGTCGATTTTCGGCAAGTATATTACTAAGTTACTTAGGTAAATTTGCAGATAACGGACTAACAGAACTTGACTGCAGAACATGGGCCGCTCATTTAAGGACGAGTGGCTTTTGTCGCAGAACCAGACACCTCGTACCGTGGACTGAGATAAAGGGAAGTAAATTATATTGCCAATTTACATAACACCTGTTCTCTGACATTCACTATATACGCGTAACGATGTTATTTACTATTTAGTTTTTTCTTATTTTCCAACCGACGGTTCGACTTCCTTCAGTTAATGCGTCGTAGAATTAATGCGGGACACATTAGCGGCCACTCTTCGCGGAAAAACAGCGATCATCGCTTTATTATACACAGAAATTAACGTTAGCAGTGGCTGCCGGGTACAGGGATTAAGTGGTTAGATCATTTGCTCCTTGGGGACCATTATTACGGAATAAGTCTTGCAATCGGTATACGAACTATTCAGCAGACACACTCTGAATATTTTTATTACGTACATACGAGTCACGATAGCAGAATGGTTGGGTGGTCGGAATTCGAGTCAAGAGACCCGAGTTCGATCCCCCAGGTGGCAGGCTCGTACCAATGGGTTATTTCAAAAACTTATGTACGAACGTGGCTTAACAGCGGTAGAGCCACGCATCAGCTTTTGTTGTTGCATGAATAGGCTGGCTCGACCGGGGAAGTACCACGACCTCACAGAATACCATCGTGAAGTAGAAGTCTAACAAACTTCAGCGTTTCGTCTGGTGAGTGTAGGTATCATCATCATGTGACCCATCTGCTTGCTTGCCACCCTTTTCTATAAAAAAAAATAATTATATCTTTGAACATTAAGACGGCAACGGGCTCACCACCTGTCACGTTGTCCCAAAAATATCGCCGGTGGAAGGTAGGTCGAAATGTCTTAGTTGCCTAGACTTTTGTCTAACCCTGCATGTAGCGGTCTGTAGAAGTCTTCAATAGGATATTGCTTTGCTTGACAAACGAATTGGCGATTGCAGTATCGGCACCTCGTACCTTAGACGCTACAGTTCGTAATAGGTCTGCTGATTTTTTATGATGTTTATTCCGTCATCTGTATGTAGCCTAATAGCTTTTAAAGGCATTTCTCATAGTCGCCTCTTACGACACCCAATGGAAGAATGGGGGTGATAAATTCTGACAAGATTGTTAAATATTGTTTACGGGAGATAAAAGTACTAACAAAATAAATTGACACAATGGCTATGGCGTTCTCATTGATGTAGGATGTAAAAGAACTAATATCGTGCCTGATGATAAACGTCTACTGAATCCTAAAGACGCATGAAGCGTGATAAAGCTTGTTCACAATTAAGATCCAGCGAAAAATACTAATAGCTGAAGTAATTCCAACGCTGTAATAAGAAAAATAGCTTATACAAAATGTAAATTTAAGTACCTATACGTCTATGTATATACTTTTATTTAGGGGTCACAATACGCAATGTTTGTGCCTTGTGGCATTCCCTATACTTATATTTTCAGCAAACTATAATATTTATGATTTTCCTATTAATGTGACGTAATAAAAACTCACAGACGCCAAAATATAGAGTTTTGTTACAAATCACTACTAACACGAACGCATAAATAATAATTGGATAGAAAAAACTAGCGAATGTATGTCGTACCTATCAAACGCGAGCATCAAAGCAGCGGATACGATATATTTCACTTTGCGGCGTTCCTTCGCAAACGTGAATGGATTAACAAATTCTCTGTCACAGTAAATGAGTAAAAAGCAGATATAGCGGAAACAGCTGATTGTAAATTTGGCTGTTAACCTTGTGACCGACATGTTTATATTCCTCGCTAATTATCAATTTCTAATTTTAAACGGAAAACACCGTCATGGCGCACGTGAATTAGATCTGGTCCAGTTACCGGTGTTTTTGATGTCTACTTTCACGTTCGGTATAGGTGATATATTTATTTTTTGTTGGACTCACAGCTTTAGTTTGAGTGGACTGTGTTATATGTATAGAAGGCAGATTTTTTAATCAATCAAATATAGACAAATATGGACAGCAATTAAGTCCTTTCGACACACCTTTCATCTGAGACTTTTTTGCATATCGGGAAAGGCAGGGGTCTGTCGCAATTATTATTTCCAAGCCAACAATATAAATCGAACATTTGTTCACAACGTCGAAGTTTTGAAAAAACCCATCGGCCCGAGCCTTCTGCCTATGCCTGGATCGAACTCGAGTCTTTTGACTCGATTTCATATCAAACAATCGGCTATCGTAACGCAGTTTAAGTATAAATCAGTCAGTTAAATTAAATCTATATTTTACCTAAAAAAACAAATAAGGACCTTATTAAAATCTTGACAACTACAATTTCATGTCCGGTAGTACCTACTTTTACCGACTCGTTAGACAAAAGTTTTTAAAAAAAGTGGTACTCTTCCTTAAGAGTCTCCATACTATAAGTAATTTCTTCTGCCAAAGAAATATATATTCATTTGCTACATTTTATAAAAAAATAAATATGTAAAGAATATGTTTTATGTACAAGTGAGGTAAACTTTGGTAGGAATGTATTATATCCTATTTTTGTGTTTTTACTATTCTATTAAAATTATTGTCTGTCAACATAACTGTATTATAAAAAAATCAATCAAATATTTTTATTAGAATATTTAAAACGAAGCAATTTGCTCGAATCATTCTTATTTTTGAATATTCACATTCATAGTGGCAAGTGCGTACTGTATGATCTTCTTATACCTTAATATTAAACTCACAGATATTAAATACAAATAGTACATTACGCTCTGCGAACCCTGCGGCACCGTACTCCAATAATGGGGCAGTTCATTCAGAAGGTAGTCTCGTAATGGACATAAAAAGTGGTCGTACATCGCCGCCGGCGTATTACCTAGGCTTTATTACATTCCAGTCGCTCAATATGGCTCCACGTTTTTGTAATACGACCAGTCGCGAGTGTAATAACCTTTTTTTTTGTGTAATACGCATTGTCATTTGCGGAATGAAGATGTAATTTCAACAATACATGCATATAATTTCATAATAGAATATTGACCTGTTCTGATACGATGGGAGAGTTTGACATAGTAAGCTTTGCAAGCGGACGGCGATTGTAGTACCAAGAACCTTGAACGATACTGCAGGTTCTCTGAATTTTAATCTGGCAAAATGGTATTCCGCCATCTGTCAGTAGCACATAGGTTTTAAGGCATTTCACAGAGCCGCCTCTTGACACCACTGGAAGAAGGTGGTGGTAAATTCTTAAGCTGACACCACTCGGCTGTTAAATATTTACAAAATAAGTGATAAAAAATAAGATAGGTATAATACCAAATAAATTGCTTACTTGTATTATGAATACAGAAATAAGGAAGGAACCACAAACATTGTTTTGTTATTTATAGAGCTGGAAATTTGGTATTGGAATTACTAAATATTGATTTGTATTTGAAATTTGGAAATTTGATAGTTGTTAATTCAACGGGTTATGTGCCCAGGTCTTTATTACCTCTTTACTTTAGATTATGGTACAGAAACATAACATCAAGTTTGTTCTCTATGGTGCATATGAATTACTCTGGAACACTCTGGCACATATTCGCACAATGCAGTGGAAGCGCGATAATCTCGGGCGAGCGCCGCGAGCCGCGTGATTAGCCGCCCTGAGAGCCTTTTAAAGCCTTAAAGGTACAGATGATTGCATAGATTATGAGAGCAGACACGAATATAGGTAATATATACATTTTCTAGTCTTCTGACAGTTATTACTACGTTACTGTTATTGCCGCTTCTTCTGTTTATAAATATATTCTGTATGTTTTTAAATATATTCTATGCAATAATAATGTATGCACAGAGCAGCTCCCAATTTTGCTCTACTTCTGTTTAACGAATTTTCCGTAATAGTTATCGTAACTCACAAGTCATCTCCCTTTTACTATTTAATGTAAATTAATATGAAATATCTCCGTAATTTGCGACAATGCTTATAAATTCTTAAACAAAATAACTAGACGTAGTCTGCAACTTCAACTCCGTAGATTATTTCCGGGCTTAAAAGAATTCAACGAAAACGGAAAAAAGAATGTCCATCCTTTCTACTTGTATATCCAATTTCATTAAACTGATTTATTTTTGAAAGCTTTCAGACAAACAGAGTTTTACGTTGACTATATATTTTATATATTGATACATTATGATTAAATTAAAATGTTTTTAAAATTTCAACTGACACGGGCGGGATACGAACCCGCGACCTCTGCCGATCCGTGGCAACGCTCTTACCTCGAGCCACTGTGTCTTACACTCATCAGTTGAAATTTTAAATCTGTGTTCTCTTTTTACTTATGCCTTGTTTTGGCATCGGCGCCGTCTATTATCCCTTTTGCAAGTGACAATTTGACATTCCTGATTTTCAGTTAGGAATTATCAATAAGACAATATTTTTTACGCAATTTAAAGCATCCAGTCCGTGTCAGTTGAAATTAAAAAATTGAAAATACTTTTTTCTTTAATACGCATTGTCATTTGCGGAATGAAGATGTAATTTCAACAATACATGCATATAATTTCATAATAGAATATTGACCTGTTCTGATACGATGGGAGAGTTTGACATAGTAAGCTTTGCAAGCGGACGGCGATTGTAGTACCAAGAACCTTGAACGATACTGCAGGTTCTCTGAATTTTAATCTGGCAAAATGAGTATTCCGCCATCTGTCAGTAGCACATAGGTTTTTAAGGCATTTCACAGAGCCGCCTCTTACGACACCCACTGGAAGAAAGGTGGTGGTAAATTCTTAAGCTGACACCACTCGGCTGTTAAATATTTACAAAATAAGTGATAAAAAATAAGATAGGTACAATACCAAATAAATTGCTTACTTGTATTATGAAAACAGAAATAAGGAAGGAACCACAAACATTGTTTTGTTATTTATAGAGCTGGAAATTTGGTATTGGAATTACTAAATATTGATTTGTATTTGAAATTTGGAAATTTGATAGTTGTTAATTCAACGGGTTATGTGCCCAGGTCTTTATTACCTCTTTACTTTAGATTATGGTACAGAAACATAACATCAAGTTTGTTCTCTATGGTGCATATGAATTAATCTGGAACACTCTGGCACATATTCGCACAATGCAGTGGAAGCGCGATAATCTCGGGCGAGCGCCGCGGGCCGCGTGATTAGCCGCCCTGAGAGCCTTTTAAAAGCCTTAAAAGGTACAGACGATTGCATAGATTATGAGAGCAGACACGAATATTCGTATATAGGTAATATATACATTTTCTAGTCTTCTGACAGTTATTACTACGTTACTGTTATTGCCGCTTCTTCTGTTTATAAATATATTCTGTATGTTTTTAAATATATTCTATGCAATAATAATGTATGCACAGAGCAGCTCCCAATTTTGCTCTACTTCTGTTTAACGAATTTTCCGTAATATTTATCGTAACTCACAAGTCATCTCCCTTTTACTATTTAATGTAAATTAATATGAAATATCTCCGTAATTTGCGACAATGCTTATAAATTCTTAAACAAAATAACTAGACGTAGTCTGCAACTTCAACTCCGTAGATTATTTCCGGGCTTAAAAGAATTCAACGAAAACGGAAAAAAGAATGTCCATCCTTTCTACTTGTATATCCAATTTCATTAAACTGATTTATTTTTGAAAGCTTTCAGACAAACAGAGTTTTACGTTGACTATATATTTTATATATTGATACATTATGATTAAATTAAAATGTTTTTAAAATTTCAACTGACACGGGCGGGATACGAACCCGCGACCTCTGCCGATCCGTGGCAACGCTCTTACCTCCGAGCCACTGTGTCTTACACTCATCAGTTGAAATTTTAAATCTGTGTTCTCTTTTTTTACTTATGCCTTGTTTTGGCATCGGCGCCGTCTATTATCCCTTTTGCAAGTGACAATTTGACATTCCTGACTTTTCAGTTAGGAATTATCAATAAGACAATATTTTTTTTACGCAATTTAAAGCATCCAGCCCGTGTCAGTTGAAATTAAAAATATGAAAATACTTTTTTTTCTTTAATTTAATCACATAAACGTTCAGCTTAAATATCCTTCAAAAAATTAATAAAATTACGTAATTGATACATTATGTTATTGAATCGAGTGTCGCGTCTGTAAACTCATACACAATCTCTGACAGTTCGGCAGAGCGCGGGCGTACGCGGCTCATTACACCGTCGTAATGAATGCCGCCGCACGAGGCGCCGCCCCGGACTCTTTGTGCAACCTGCTAGTACTTGTACGTAGTGAAATCTTTCATATAACTATACGATTTATACTTTGATACATAATAGTCACGATTGCTGAGTGGTTGGGGGATCGGAATTCGAGTCGAGAGAGCCGAATTCGCTCACCAGCGATTGGTTCGTACCAATGGGTTTTACCAAAAACTCATGAACGATTTATATCGTTTGTTTGGACATAAAGACAGGCTGCCCATCCATCACGTCGTCCCAAAAATGTCTTTGGTGGAAGTTGGGTTCAAAGGATTTAATTGGCTAGACTTCTGTCTACCCCTGGGGTGTAGTACTATCGGGAGTGGCAAAGACATTGTTTTTATGTTTTTTATGTTACACTTAGACGTAATGTAGTTGCCGTTGCTTGGAATTGCAATCTTCAATAGAAATATACAAATATTTTATATAGTTTATATTTTATAGAGTCTTACATATTACGTATATAACTCACTATGTGTAGCAATCTTTGCTCCTTTTTCTATACAAATCATTTAAAATTACTAACCTTTATGTTGTATCATGGACGGACGGTTATCAACATCAAGTTATCTTGGACGAATTGATAAAAAATGACGTTCGTGTTTCCAACAGAAATGTCGTCAGACTTCTAGACAGTTTACTAATTTAACCCCGAAATTCACATAAACATATTTGAGATAACATGATAGGTAGAGAGCCTATTGCCGCCTTAATGTCAAAATGCCAATGTCAAAATACTCAATGATAAGTGGCTTTTTTAAAACTCTATTAAAATACATAGCCTGATATTAAACTAGATAGATGATCCTGTAACAGTGATTTCCAGATTGTGATCACGCTTTCTCGTCGCGGAGGAGGCAACAGAGTGACTTCCCGCATTGAACCAACCCGAATTACTACAACCAGACAATACAATCATCAAAATAGGCAAAACAGAAGGCCACCAAATGTTACGTGCATGTTGATGCAGTTACTACAAAGGCAGTGTGAACATCAGGTGATTGTAAGTGATCAAACTGTTAGGGAGAGACTGCTCGAAGCTAAGTTTTATACTTGAAAGTCATTTCGGGCTATAGCTAAGAAAAGAAAATCGTGGAGGAAGACTGCAATAGACTTGAGAATATTTAAGCTGGGAATGTCTTGAATGGTCTATGGTACGTTTCACCAATGTAGACGTTTTCATTTTGTTTTCAGCTTGATTCGAGAAGAATGCGTGATTCGTTTTCTGGTAGTACAGGCTGGCTTCAATTAAGGTAAGGATTTGAATTTATTTCGGAAGAAGATCGAGTTTGATTTGGATACAGCTAATGTAGATAATTCTTCGCTAAAAGGTATCGTCATGGTATTTAAAAAAAAACTAAGATTTAAAAAATAGTAAAAAAGAGTTGATATTATCTCCAAATCCAATGAAAATGGGTCAATATTTTGCTTGTTATAAACGTTTGCTGCTTATGATAAATAACTACGTCCGTAGAATGGTGAGCACAATCGCCAGATTTAAAATCTGTTGAACATGCTTTGTATAAGTTCCAAAGAAGAGCTATGAGGATATTGTTATTAAATTATAAATTTTATTTGCATATATCACCTCTTTAACTTAATAAAAAAAAACTTTGTTAATATCTACAGAATATTACGCCTTATAATATGAGGGTGTGTTTAAAAGAAAGAAGGATTACCGGTTAAAATTAATACCACCAAACACAAAGTGTTCTAGGAGTCTTTTGATCACGCCAACGTATCTGATGTCGGACCTACGTCAAGCGGTGAAAAGGACGGGCTTATTGAATATTCCCGGGTTCAATTAACGGTACAGCCTGTATGGTTAATAAAGAGGCGCGCTCAGGGTTTTCATTACACCCCGCATAATGGCGCGTACAAATATTTTTAATCCTTACGCTCATACATCTTCCGCAGTTCATTTCGTTAGCCGGTGGTCATAATATGTGTTCAGGCACAAACAGATTCAGTTGAAACTCGACCTTAACTGTCACTAAACTAGGAGACTATTACATTGATCTAGGTTTTTAATGAATTAGTGAACAAATTTGAAGTCTATTGCATGGACATTATGGTTAATAGTCCAATGTTGGGGTGATCGGCCCTGTAGGTGGACTATGATGGAACTTCGTTTTATTTTAATACGTTGATATTGCTTTGGTCGACGTGCTCTGATGTGTTTATGAGAAGGTAATGTGCATTCATGCTATATTTCACGACGGACATGTCATTATGTCCGTGGCTCTCTTCAAACGAATAGGTTATCATAGAATTTAATAATGACTTGATCTACATTGTGAGAACGGTTTAAAATTTAAGTCATAAATTTTAAATCTTTAATCTTTATTAGTAACTATTAATGTTATAAAGAAGTGACATTTTACAAGTAACATGTTATCTTTTAGGAGATTTTTTAATTATTTTTTTTTCATTTATTTATCTTAAAGCAACATCTGGGTATAAACCCACCCTGTATTATAACAAAATAAATATCAGTAAATATCAATAATTAGGTTAAACTAAAAAACTCTCATTTCACAGCGTCGCCACTTCAAAAATTAAATTTCTGGAAAAGATCTATGAAAAGTCATTCATACGTGTGCTTCGTAAAGGGAATCGAACTCACTTTACTTTTTTTCATTTATCTTCACGCAATAAATTGATTGCGTCCTGATCCCTGATAGGGTTACATACCGCTTTCGCTTCTTTCAGATTTATCATTTTCTTCATGCATGCACGTCCAGGTATCCGAGTACTCTTGACCCTCCCCTCTTTGTGCAATTTGCTCACATGGTCTTCGAAAGTTAGTCTCGGCCTATCTCGACTCGATCGAACTCAAGTATTCTTATATACTTCTCGGTTGTAAACTATGGCCTTAGAGATGAAATTTTGCTTGGTATAGTACCAATACATTATATTGTATGTATGGCATTGCACCTTTTCTCATTGACTCTTTCGTGTCAAAAGAGAAAAGTTGCAATGCAATCTT
This sequence comes from Sericinus montela, assembly GCA_029286605.1. NCBI lineage: Eukaryota > Metazoa > Arthropoda > Insecta > Lepidoptera > Papilionidae > Sericinus > Sericinus montela. Next base: position 11,412,958 of record JAGSMR010000044.1, read on the forward strand.
GTGACTCGAAATTATCTTGGGTGGATGGTGGGTCGAAGGGACTTAATTGTCTAGACTAGATCTCTGTCTACATATATAATACAGGGGGTATTGGGAATTGCGTGAAGATATTTATTTATTTATTTACCTTTTCTCTTATTTGTTTTTTTTTGTTTAATGTACGCCATTAAACAAAAGATCACAAAGCAAGCGTAAACTTTAATCTCATTCAAATTTCGAAATTCACATTGAAATCATCCAAACGTATTTCAAAGCTCATACTCACGTTCATTTGTCACAGTTCCCTTTACACTATCAAACACGTAAAGTAGTACCTGTCTTTCACCGATTTGTATTTCAAACTCTAAATTAATGGTAATAGAGTGAGAAATCGAATAACACAAAGCGATGATGTAAGTCGTTTATGTAGGGTAGAAACAAAGTACTGTGCCACGTGGCATGCGATCGGTCGCAATTAGGCGCATTCAGCGTTCATCTTTCGTAACGGAAGGACGCAGTCGCGTGGCTGATGCATTGTCTGTTGCAAGCTCAGAAACGCTCCAGTGGAAATGAATTGGTAAGGTAATGCTTTAAAGTGGCCCACGTTTGTGACGAGTTTATTGATAGCGTCCCACTAATCATTATTTAGCCTGTTGTCCAATTATTTGTGATGATTTTTATCTTCTCTCAATTCTATTATAGGAAAGGATATATTGAATTTTTAATGTCATTAACTTTAGATTTTGAGTGACTGTTTTGTTACAGTATGTATGACACCATATATATGAATACGTACACTATATGTATGTATATATATTAGTGTATTTACACCAGCACTAATATATATAAATACATACATAGGGACAACATCACCCACATTACTTCAATCCTCAAGTAACTATCTAAAGCACTTGTGTTAATTAATCTGAATAAATGAAATTAAAATAAACACCTGAGACAATGTAGAAAAAGCAGTTTTTTGTATTGACACGTCCCAGAATCGAAATCGGGGACTCAGCGCTGGCGTGCTGAGCTCAGATGGATCGGCAAGATTTATTATATTTGTAGAAATTTCCACAACACTTCTAATATTGTTAATTGACTCAGGCGTTACTTTGCGGAAATTCATTGTAAAGTTGTTATTTAAAAAATTACTTCGCAACCCTCCGCATGAAAATATAAAAAGGTATATGCTACCTGGTCCGAAGAGAAGAAGAAGAAGAAGAGTTCTGTTCTCTTCGGACCAGGTAGCATATACCTTTTTATATTTTCATGCGGAGGGTTGCGAAGTAATTTTTTAAATAACAACTTTACTTCTAATATTTATAAATTTTTGAAATCGGTGCGCACATCGCTTTGCCACTGATTTAACTGTGTAAGGCGAAATAAGCATAAAGAAAACGATTCAAATAGGTTAGGATTACTTACATAAAATAATCTACAACATAAAGTGCAGAAGGCGACGATATTTTAGTATAAATAACAGTAGTCAAATAATAAATAAATATACAATATTTCCAAACCTACATCATAACACATCATGGCCGTCAGCCAAACACCCATCAATATTGTATAAGCCACTATAGTCATTACACGAAAGATAACAATGCCTACAATAGAATACACGATTTGACAGATCGCACAAGTTTTGGCAGAAGTGCTATATCATAGGTCAATGCAAAACAATAAGAACCAGGCATGAAACCTTCATACACGGGCTCTTTCCTCGTAGCAATTCACAATGATATATTTCCGACGCAAACAAATCTATTGGAAGGTAATGAAGCGAGCTTCAGACGTCTATACAAATGTATATAAATTATCGAATGTTTGTATGTTTAGTACCGACACGGGTTATTAGGGAACGTATTTGGATACAAGATAATGTATGCGCCATGATTCTGTTCTAATACTTTAACAAATACAGACATAGATAGGGACAACATCACATATATTACTCTGATCCTGAGTAAAGAGCTAAAGCACTTGCATTTTGGAACTGCAAACAACGAAACAACAATTATAAAACCAAAAACACCCAGACCAGAACCAAATAGAAGTGGTTTTCTACTTTGAGCCGTTCGGGAATCGAACTCGGGACCTCATAAAACCGTGGTGTATGTCATTGATCCACGGAAGTTGTCAATACATACATACATAAAGATCTGCATAAGTCACGTCATGACGTAGGCTTGTGCGAATTGGCGATCTCAGAACCAAACACCATGCACCTTAGACGCGGAATCCCCACAGCGGTCTACTGACTTTTGGTTTGGTATTTCGAAGTGGTTATCCCACCATCTGTCCTTAGCCAATGGCTTTTTGAAAGCTTTTGCACTAATAAACTTTTACGATACCCAAGGTAAGAGTAGGGGTGGCATGTTGTGAAAATACCATACGGAATACAAAGCACACATACAGAAATAAGTTTCTTGTAAGTTTTTATATCAATAAATAATCATGAAATGTACCTACAAAAATAAACACAATAAACCTTAGATTCGAGGATATAGTAAGTTTTTATAAAATTTAATTTCAATAACATTATTTAATGAGTCACAATTGCCGAGTGGTTGGGCGGTCGGAATTTCGAGTCAAGAGACCAGAGTTCGATCCCCAGGTGGCAGATTCGTACCAATGAGTTTTTCAAAAACTTATGTACGAATTTCATCGTTGGCTTGTACATAAAGACGGCGACGGGCTCACCACCTGTCACGTTGTCCCGAAAATATCTTCGGTGGAAGGTGGGTGGAAGGGACATAATTGTCTAGACTTGACCTCTGTCTACCCCTGTATTGAACCGGTTAGCTTAGACATTGACGACGATAGGCTTACTTAACGCTACTTACGAATTCGAGAAAAGCGAGTCGAAAAGTCTATTTAATGTCAATGTATAACTCTGACTATTCCAGCTTACACGACGTTTCTTATGGTGCTAACTCTATGGTGACGGATTCGATTTCGGGTCGGGTCAATGTAGAAAAACACTATTTCTACTTTTACACGGGTCTGGGTGTTTGTGATATATTCGTTGTTTTTAACTTCGGTATTTTGGGATTGGAGCTTAGATATGGGATGTTATGCCTATCTACGTTTGAGGAAAAAATGTGAACATTTTGACGTCCTCCGTGGACAAGTGGTTTCCGGTTTCCGTAGTGTCGCCAGCTCTGCGGTTCCGGGTTCGAATCCCGGTCGGGTCAATGTAGAAACAAACTTTTTCTAGATTTCCTCGGGTCTGGGTGTTTATGGAACCTTCATTCTGTATATACCATGTTTTATGAAATAAATTATTATTATTATTATTATTGTTTCTGATTCCATACTTAAGTGCTTACTTTGGGATCAGATCAATGTATGTGATGTTGTTCTTATTATTTATTATCATTTATTACATTTATAAGAAGAATTTTAGATCTTAAAAAAACCGTAAACGAATAAAATTTTACTCATACGATTTATGTCTATCGATAAACATAAGCCTAAATAAAAATATTATAGTTCAAGCTAAGTGAATTCGTGTGTCGTTGCCACCGCCACTTTACTACTTCTAACGAATCATCATTACCGAGGGTCGGCGCTATCAAAATGAAGAAAACTGACCGGAAGCCGGGCGCACCTTGACCAGAGAAAGACGGAAATACATCCGCATCTTGAGCCAGAAAGAGACAGATTTACAAGCACGGCAAACGTCGTAAACAAGAGTCTAAATGAAAGATTATGTTTATCGAATTAAGGTGTTCCTTTTGTGCCTTAATAAAATTTTCTCTTTATCTTTGGGACAGAAATAAGTTCTTATTGTTACATGCTTTTAGCTTTCGTTTGTTTTCTCCTTTATGATTTTAAGATACATGTAGATACTAGCTTCTGCCCGCTTCGTCGCACGTTTCCACTCGCCATCCAGATATTTCCACGGGTCCTTTATCAGACTCTCAATACAACAATTCAAAAACCATTAATCAAATTAATGTTTTCAACTCAGAAAGTATCTTCGGTGGAAGGTAGGTCAAAAGTACTTAATTTTCTAGACCTCTGTCTATCCCTGCATTGGCAATGGCGTGAACATATTTATATATTTTTTATTATGTTTTGTAAGTCTTCGAGAACCGTACATTTTTCTAGCTAAAACTAAAAAGTAAGTAAAAATGTACGGTAAGAAATCTATTCTGAAAATAGATAATCTATTCCGAAAACTATTTCAGAATTATCTATATCTTCCAGTTCTAAATATCTTCCAGTTTCATTTAGCTGCTCATGCATGATTGAGTTAAAAACATTATATCTATCGTCACAAACTTTTTCATTTATAATATTAGTAGGATAAGATATGTGGCAATATCTTCACGTCATTTCCAATACTAGGATAGACGGCAGTCCAGACATTTAAGTACTTTCGATGCATATTTTTTGACAACGTGGCAGATAGTGAATCTGTCGATGTCTTCATGTCCAAGCCAACGATATAAATCGTACGTACTCAAGAGTTTTGAAAAAAAAAACTCATTGGTTACGTGCTTTCCATCTGGGGATCGAACCTGGGTTTCTTGACTCGAATTCCGATCCCCCAACCACTGGGCTATCGTGACTCTAGTGGATTTTATAGATCATTAAGTAAGAATGAAAGCTTTAATTAAATTAATATAAAATAATTTAGTGTCGGACTGTGTTGCTCGAAGCGCTTTCTTTCATTTTATAAATTTAATTCGTCCGTCACAGGCAAAATGACCTTTTACCACGTGAGACAGCTGCGATCAATCTGAAAAGTTTAATGTGCTTTTTTTATTTAGACGATTTTAGATCGTGTTACTCAGGAAATAAGTTTTACATTTGCTAAAATAGCGACTACAACTTAGACCAAATCTATTTACTAAAGAAGACAATGCAATCTATTCTGAAAAATTGCAACCGCAATATAAATTGTACTCTGTTTTTCAGTGCTACGGTTGAAATTGTAATAGCACGGCGTGTGTAGAAGTAAAGAAGCTTTCACATTCTACTGGAAATGTGTAAGAAGTAAAAGCAGGGAAAGCCTCGGGATCCGTTATAAAGACATATTATTCTTTTGAGCGGAGTGGGAGATATTGTGGAGTGGAGACGCAATAAGTCGCAGTAATCCGCGGAAGGTACACCGCCCGATTCGGTTGTCATTGTTTGGTCTCCCTAATGAAAATATTTCGTTTTCTTTTTTTTATTTTACACTTCACAACGCTTTATACTCGTTCCGATGTCGAGGAGATTGTACTGTTTTAATGTTATTACCGTAGCAAGGTCTAATAACTTTTTTTGCATGTTTATTGTTGATTTTTTTCTTTAAAGGATGAAGGTTGTATAAGATTCGATTGTCTTTGAAGGAAATGTTTAACAATTATTAGTTTTCATGTAAATCGTTTTCCTATTAATCGTTAAGTAGATTACTTAATTAAGTAAGCTATTGCCGTGTGGTTACGATATAAGAATTCGAGTATTTTATTTATTTTATTAAATACGTAAATACATTGGAGAAAAGAATATAAAATTCCTATTTCTTCAAGTACTTAAAAATATGTACACACCCTGAAAGAGTATATAACAATTTGATTTTTGTTCACATATATTTATATAAAGTATATTATAAATTAACTAATGAATTCTTTTATTTATTGTGACAACCGTCGGATGAGTGGCGTAAACACCGGTTTTCAAGGTGTCACCATCTCCAGCTCCCGGGTTCGATTCCCGGACTGGTCAATGAAGAAAAAACACTTTTTCTACAGTTTCTCCGGTGTGGGTGTTTGTGGTACCTTCGTTGTTTCAGATTCCCATACCACAAGTGCTTTAGCATCTTACATTGAGATCGAAGCTATGTATATGATGTTGTCCCTATCTATATGCACTCGCTGTCTAGATAGATAGTTAGAAATAACCTTTTAACTATTTAGTAAATACTAATAAAAATTAAATAATATAAGTAAATAAAGGCGGGGTCAATACGAACTATAGAGGTCTAGACAATTTAGTAAATCAAATATTTTAAGACAGGGGTAGACAGAGGTCAAGTCTAGACAATTAAGTCCCTTTGACCCACCTTCCACCGAAGATATTTTCGGGGCAACGTGACAGGTGGTGAGCCCGTCGCCGCCTTTATGTCCAAGCCAACGATGAAATACGTACATAAGTTTTTGAAAAACTCATTGGTACTGCCACCTGGGGATCGAACTCGGGTCTCTCGACTCGAAATTCCGACCACCCAACAACTCGGCTATCGTGACTTTTCGTATTTTTTTAAATATTTTAAGAATGTCTGAAGTAGTTATCTTCAAACGTCGAGTTATTATTACTTACTATAAAAGTAAATTTCCTTTTTATGTACAATTTAAAAACAGGTTAATTCAAACAAAAATATCTTCACGCTTATTCCAATACGAGGATAGACAGAGGTCTAGGACAACAAAGTCCTTTACACCCACTTTCCACCGAAGAAATGTTTTTGGGTACAATATTACTGGTAGTGAACACGTCGCTATCTTTATGTCTAAGCCATTGGTACGAGCCTGCCACCCGAGGAACGAATCGTGTCTTATGACTCGAATCCCGATCACCCAACCACTTGGCTATAGTGATTTTATTTAACAACTCTCTATGAAGTCTCCATTGATGTAACTTACTTCAAGAAAATTAAATTTTTAAAGATTCAGTTACTGATAACTATACGGTATTACTTTTTTAACATTAAGCATAAAAACTATTTTCGAATTGTTCCATGTTTTTCGCAGAATCAAACATCCTTAACCCAGTTTTCGTATAGATTCCATAAGAGCAATTTCATTCGAACTGCATCAAAACTTCCGGAATCCGCCCATTTCCCGAAAACTAAACTGTACGCGAAAAAAACAGCCTGCGCTAGATTTCCTAGGAGCGTCGAAAGCATTTTGGCGCGGGCACCGCCCGAACAAATTCAAAACAACTATAAATCAGCGCTGAACAAATAAAAAACTAAGGTAAGCGCTCCGGTTGTGGGCCGGGCAGGAACAACCGGGTACAAGCGGGAACCGGGGCATATCCGGACGTCGGATGTCGCTCTATTGGCGGGGAAAAGCTGTGAATCGGCTGACCGCCCAACGAGGCGGCCTTTTTCGGTAAATGTTTCTGAAATGACGGCTCAACCAGACGTCACGGATTTTTTTTGGTCTAACGCCCGCCCGTTCTATTGTGTACGAAAGATGCGTTGCAAGTGTAATCTATACTTAGTCATTAATAACATTATTTTTTTCGCAAACTAAGGTAAGACATTTACTTTATAAGTAAAAATACTTTATAATGAGCGTTCAGATACTTTACAATGAGTGTCTTAGGATAGAAACAAATATATCTTCATGCCATTTCCAATATAGGGGTAGACAGAGGTCGTGGCAATTAGGTCCTTTCGAACCACCATCCACCGATGAAATTTTTTGAGACAACGTGACAGGTGATGGGCCCTCCGCCTTCTTTATGTGGACGATATAATTCGTACTTAAGCTTTTGAAAAAAACCATTGGTGAGAACCTGCAACCAGGAGACCGAACTCGGTCTTATGTCTCGAATCTCATGTCACCAACCACTCGGCTATCGCGACTTTATTAGCTGATTTTAAAGTAACTATTAATAATTACTAATTAGCTGCTTTTAAACTAGGTATGCAATGATATCTCGTCGTTTGACGAGTACTACTTTAAACATACTTAAACATTTTCATTCAGGAAAATGAGTAGTTACAATATTTTGTTTCACACTTAAACGTTATATGCAAAGAGTATGTAATCACCAAGTTACATGTTTTCTTTTAAAATAGTTCGTAGAAATAACAAAGTTAAAAAGTCACAATAGCCGAGTTGTTGGGAGGTCGAAATTTCGAGTCAAGAGACCCGAGTTCGATCTCCAGGTGGCACACTAGAACATTGGCTGCTTACTTTGGAATCGGAGCTTTGGTATATGCAGCAATACTACGTGATATTGTCCCTGTCTATGTATTTGTCTATGAATATATTTTTTATTTATAATTTGCACCTACCTGATTAAACAAACTTCCTTTGTTGCAAATGAATGGTTTGTGGCGAAAGGTCTGATAAAAATTTAAATACATAGTTTTTTCAGAGATACTTTTTTCAGAATACACAAACACTATTTAAATACAAAACTTTGGTCATTGGTTTAAATTGTATTAAATTTTATCATAAATTTGTACATAATAGGCTAATATTTTAACTAGAGATATCTTAGTAAACATTAACACATATTTTTGCATTTTTAATAAAAATACACATAAAAATATAGCTCACAATGAACTGAGAAACATATAACCCTAACATTTGTGTCTAAAACAACTGTTTGCATTTATCCCACCTATCTATTGTACCTTATGTGGAATCCCCACGAGCTGGAAGTGCGCACGCGTCGTCATTCGTCAGGCACGTGTTTCGCAAATTAAAAAAAACTTTCCGGCCCGTGTGCGAATATTAATTGACCGATATCTGTGCGTCCACCCCATTCGTTAAGCTCGTGAGAGAGAGAAGCTGTAATTAAAGCGTAATGATGACTTTAATCTAGTTAGCTATGCATATGCAAATTATATAAAAATAAGGATCTATTGTAATAATATATTAATTATCTAGGTTATATAAAACAACGTGGCAGGTGACGAACCTATCGCCTTCTTAATATCCAATCTAATAGTACAATATATTTCTATATATTTTAAATAAAACGATTTTCGTATTTTTATTTTTTTTATTTTCGTATTTTATCGCGTTTTTAATTAGTTTTTACAAACTATTTTTATTTCCCGACGTTTCGTCGTCCCGTCGTTTTTTACTATATCAGATTTGACAAGCCACATATCCTCGCAAAATAATACAAAATCCTACCCAAGATGATCCGTGAGGCTATAGAAATTAAAAAACTTCCTATTTTTTATTTCAATAGTGAAGTTGGGTACTATTATACCTTCTTGGGATCCAGTCATTAATAAAATTAAATCCAAGACCAAGCATACCACTGAGTAAATTCTGCGTAAATCGGATCCAAAATTAATAAATAAAGTTGATGGTAGCCGAAGGTAGCTGTTACAGCGGGACGTTCAAGACCTCAGTCCCCCCGTGACCACGGATGCTGTGAAGCATCCGAAACGTCGGAAAATAAAAATAGTTTGTAAAAACTAAATAAAAACGCGATAAAATTCCGATAATCGTTTTATTTAAAATGTGTAGTATTCGCGTAAATAAAAGAAATCATTATATTTCTACATATATAAATTAAATTAAAATCTACATATATAAATATGAAAATTTCTAATTCGGAGAGAAAATAAAACTTCTTAATGAAGATATTATAGTCGTGTACTTTGCAATTGACAAAGTAGACAGAGGCCTAGTCTAGACAATTAAGTCCCTTTGACCTACCTTCCACCGAAGATATTTTCGGGACAACGTAACAGGTGGTGAGCCCGTCGCCGTCTTTATGTCCAAGCCAACAATATAATTCGTACATAAGTTTTTGAAAAACCAATTGGTACGTGCCTGCCACCTGGGCATCGAACTCGGGTCTCTAGACTCGAAATTCCTACCACCCAACCACTCGGCTATCGTGACTTCTTTAAAACAACGCGATGCTTAGAAAAATATGTATAAATATTTATATAAATGTACATTACCCGAGTACAAACATGCATATTCACGCAAGTTGGAGCTTTGTTAATACAGAATTAATAATGTTAGAGACTAGGAATCAAAAAATGCACTGGAAAAAGCCAGTAATTATAAGAGCCTATTTAGTAACCTATGGTCTTTTTAGTAAACGATAGGTAGCCGTACACTGGGACCCTATGAGGTAGTGGTTAGGTAAGCTATGGCATAGTTCGGTATTCTATAAATACACTCGGATACTAAACAACTTACGAGTGCATTTTACACATTCATAAACAATATTTGTCTTTGTACTTCCAAATTTAAATGTTATCATGATTTCTTACCAAATTAACGGTCTCTTTGTCATATAGTTACGGAGAAAGAACATACCTTCACTTTTTTCGCCTGTATAACAATTATACGAATCACATAAATAAAGTTTCAATTTTACAAAAATGAACTATGGTAATTATGGATTAATATATGAATTATTTATTTAACTTATGAATGATTTCTGTCGTTGGCTTGGACATGAAGACGGCGACGGGCTTTCCAACTGTCACGTTGTCCCAAAAATATTTTCGGTGAAAGGTGGATCGAAAGGACTTAATTGTCTAGACCTCTGTCTACCCCTATATTGGAAATGGCATGAAGATATATTTGTTTCTATCCTAAGGCACTCATTATAAAGTATCTGAACGCATTGCACGTGCCAATTCAATCAGATAACCTTAATGAAAAGATCCCCATCACGATAGTGTAGCCTGCAGTCGGTCAGACGGACCGATGCTGGGATGGACGAGATCTGTATCGTGAAACAAAACGGGACAAGTGCGGTTTAAACTCGCGTGAAGAGGGTTCCGTACAATTCCATCATAGACTTTTTAACGGGAAACCGATTGCTGTATATTTTTCAAACTTTAAGGTGCAGTTGTTTCGGAAGTATCTCCGAAAGTACGGGGAGGGATATTTTTTTAAATTCTAATTAATTGCAAAAATTCGCTACATACATAACTCTACATAAAAGAACACGAATATAATTAAACAATGTAAAAAAACAAATGAACATGAAAAATTATGATCTAAATTAATTAAGAGTTAAGACAAGAAGAGAAATCGTAATCTTTCTAGAATGCTACAGCGATTGATTTGATGTAACGGTAATGAAGATATTATAGTCGTGTACTTTGCAATTGACAAAGTAGACAGAGGTCTAGTCTAGACAATTAAGTCCCTTTGACCTACCTTCCACCGAAGATATTTTCGGGACAACGTAACAGGTGGTGAGCCCGTCGCCGTCTTTATGTCCAAGCCAACAATATAATTCGTACATAAGTTTTTGAAAAACCAATTGGTACGTGCCTGCCACCTGGGCATCGAACTCGGGTCTCTAGACTCGAAATTCCTACCACCCAACCACTCGGCTATCGTGACTTCTTTAAAATAACGCGATGCTTAGAAAAATATGTATAAATATTTATATAAATGTACATTACCCGAGTACAAACATGCATATTCACGCAAGTTGGAGCTTTGTTAATATAGAATTAATAATGTTAGAGACTAGGAATCAAAAAATGCACTGGAAAAAGCCAGTAATTATTGGAGCCTATTTAGTATCCTATGGTCTTTTTAGTAAACGATAGGTAGCCGTACACTGGGACCCTATGAGGTAGTGGTTAGGTAAGCTATGGCATAGTTCGGTATTCTATAAATACACTCGGATACTAAACAACTTACGAGTGCATTTTACACATTCATAAACAATATTTGTCTTTGTACTTCCAAATTTAAATGTTATCATGATTTCTTACCAAATTAACGGTCTCTTTGTCATATAGTTACGGAGAAAGAACATACCTTCACTTTTTCGCCTGTATAACAATTATACGAATCACATAAATAAAGTTTCAATTTTACAAAAATGAACTATGGTAATTATGGATTAATATATGAATTATTTATTTAACTTATGAATGATTTCTGTCGTTGGCTTAGACATGAAGACGGCGACGGGCTTTCCAACTGTCACGTTGTCCCAAAAATATTTTCGGTGAAAGGTGGATCGAAAGGACTTAATTGTCTAGACCTCTGTCTACCCCTATATTGGAAATGGCATGAAGATATATTTGTTTCTATCCTAAGGCACTCATTATAAAGTATCTGAACGCATTGCACGTGCCAATTCAATCAGATAACCTTAATGAAAAGATCCCCATCACGATAGTGTAGCCTGCAGTCGGTCAGACGGACCGATGCTGGGATGGACGAGATCTGTATCGTGAAACAAAATGGGACAAGTGCGGTTTAAACTCGCGTGAAGAGGGTTCCGTACAATTTCATCATAGACTTTTTAACGGGAAACCGATTGCTGTATATTTTTCAAACTTTAAGGTGCAGTTGTTTCGGAAGTATCTCCGAAAGTACGGGGAGGGATATTTTTTTAAATTCTAATTAATTGCAAAAATTCGCTACATACATAACTCTACATAAAAGAACACGAATATAATTAAACAATGTAAAAAAACAAATGAACATGAAAAATTATGATCTAAATTAATTAAGAGTTAAGACAAGAAGAGAAATCGTAATCTTTCTAGAATGCTACAGCGATTGATTTGATGTAACGGTAGGAGGTGAATTTTCGCCTATTTTAGTGAATAACTTGGAAAACTATTTAAACTGTTTAAAAAAATACATGTATGAGATCTTCAGAGCAATTTCTTTTAACATTTGATATGTCAAACGATTTGCAATTATTTTATTATTAAATTAAGGAGAAAAATTGTTTTTAAAATTTTAACTGACAAGAGTGGGATTCGAACCCGCGACCTTTGCCGACACCTGACAACGCCTTTGAGCCACCGTGTCTTACACCGTATCTGTTGAAATTCCAAATCTCTATTCTTTTTCTTTATTTATGCCTGTTTTAGGCACAAGTAACAAATTTTAAAAACATTTTTCTCTTTAAAAAAAGTTAAAAAGTTCACCATAATTCACCAAAATTAGTAAAAAAGTTCACCATAACTTGGTAAACGGTGGCCGGAATTTCGAGAGTTGAGAGACCCGAGTTCGATTCCCAGGTGACAGGCTTGTACCAATGGGTTTTTTCAAAAAAAACTTATATACGATTTATACCGTTGGCTTGGATATAAAAACGGCGACGGGCTCACCACCTGTCACGTTGTCCCGAAATATCTTCGGTAGAATGTGGATCGATAATTGTCTAGACTAGACCTCTGTCTACCCCTGTATTTTTTATTGCGTGAAGATAGGTATTTGTTTTTAATTAAAAAAACATATTTGAGATTTCGTCTATTCGCGTCAATAACTTCGCTCTAGTAGATTCGAAGAAATTCGACTATGACTGACGGACAGACAGTAGTGAGATCCTTGTTTCAGGTTTTTATTCCGACGTACAGAACCCAAAAAATTGAATAGTTGACAGATGCACGTAACATTCTGCGTTGATAGTCGACGAACTGCTTCGAAATGATGGAACTGAAATCGATTTAAAATCTCAATTGTTTTTAATTTACTTTTGTGTATTAGCCAGTATAATAGTAGAGTTTTAAAACACACACCTTTTTCCAGGAGTTGTCTCAGTCAGTCAAAACTTATACGATTTATTTACAATTAGCTTTGATACTATGAACACTTGCTATGTTGGCCCTAATTAGGTCTGTCGAAGTATTTTTCAGTACAGGGTAGACACTAGGTTGTTGAATTTCTGGTTATGAAGTCAGTTATCAATCTTTTAAACGAATAATATTAAGTTTTTTTGACTTTACAGGAAATTATCTAGGTATTGCCTTTAGTGTACAGAATGCTTGGCACTACAATCCCTGTGAAGTTCCCAGTACCATAGTGCCCATATTAGTGTCACGGCGCATCTAGCCAAAAGGGAAGGACTTGTGTTTTGTTTTTTCGACACACTTTACACGGGATCTTATTAACAACGTGTAAGGCGTACAGCTATTACCGTCTTTGTGACCAAACTTACGGTACAATATACTTACATAGATTAAAATAATATTTTCAGGCTATTTCCAATACAGTGGTCAGCAGAGGTCCGTTAGACCGACCTTTCACCGATAACAGTTTTTGGGACTACGTGACAGTTGGTGGACCCTTTACCGTCTTTATGTCCAAGTCAACGATGTAAATCGTACTTAGGTTTGAGACTCGAGTAAACATCTCACAAATGTTTGCAACTTCAAATCAAATCAAATCCTTTATTCATCGACCTAAAAATGTACATTCGATAGTCATTTTTTAATCTACCACCGTTTCGCTCTAACGGAGAAGAAAAAGGCGAAAGAAACTCCGTAAGTATCCTCTTTTTGGTATTTTTTAATAATATAATGTATTATACAAAAGTGATGTGATATTTTCTAGAAATAGCTTGGAAGCGATCATCTCATTCCCAGATGTTACTGTCATTAATATATCAATTAATATTATAAGAACCTTTTTTAAAAATTCTTCTTAATAAATTTCTTAAACCATTTAATAGTAAACAGTAAGCTTTGCAAATTTACCGGGATTTTGTTGTGGAAGCGTATACACCGCCCTAAGAACGAGTTACTCACTCTATGGAGTCTAGTAACCGGTGTTAAAAGCTAGTGTTCGTTCCTAGTGTTTACATTATGCTAAAAGTATTAATTGTTTATATTTAGAGGCCAGTGCTAAAATATTAATTTCTTTAAATTTCTCTCACTACGATTCGAACCCGCAGCCAACAGCTCCAAAAGCAGGATAATCACCAACTATGATATCAGGACGTACGAGTATATCATTGTTACATTGTGCTAAACTTTAACCTTCCGACTTATTGATGCGCCACGGGAACGGCACAAGGCAACGTTTCAAATTATTAATAAAAGCGTGCATAATTCGGCGAGTGCGCGCAGATGAAAGACGATTAGCTGCGGTGCGCTGAATCCGTCCGCCCAACGCTGTCCCCACGCTGTCCCCACGCCGTCCCCACGCCGTCCCCACGCTAGCCCCGAACTATCCCCTGCTGGCATTGTTAGACACGGCCCGCGGACTCACTATTCATCCTTATTTAAATCTCTATAGATCGTAAGCGTTTAACGGTTCCATGCACGGAGGAATATTGTTTTAATTCGAACAGATTTAGGACTGTTTGTAAATTTGAGTGTTAGTATAATCTAAATGTTCTAATGTTTGCTTATGCTTTGTTGTGATATGTTGAGGGTAGATTGGTTTGTTAATGGAGGTACATTTAAGATGCGTTTTTTTATTGAAAAATTTAATTATTATTTTTTATGAGAAAATAAAAATAAAAATTGATCCTACCCTTGTCAGTTGCTTTTATTTAATTACTATTTTCTTATCAACGTTCTGTAAAAATACCGCAGAGCTCGACCAGCGGATTGGCGATCACAGTAACAAACAACTCGCAACTTAGACGCTGTTGCTCGCCTTTGATCTGCTAATTTTAGAAACGAAAAGACGCCGATAGGCTCTCCACCTGGCACGCCTTCCCAAAAAATTTCTTCAGTGAATGATTCTAAATATAGATAAATAAATATAAATATCTTCACGCAATTCCCAATACAGGGGTAGACAGAGGTCTAGTCTTGTCAATTAATTCCCTTTGACCCACCTTCTACCGAAGGTATAGAGCCCGTCGCCGTCTTTATGTCCAAGCCAACGATATAATTCGTACATAAGTTTTTGAAAAACTCATTGGTACTTCCACCTGGGGATCGAACTCGGGTCTCTTGACTCGAAACTCCGTCCAGCCAACCACTCGGCTATCGTGACTTATCATTCTAAATTACTAAATTGTTTTGACCTCTGTCTACCTATTCTGTTGGGCGTCCTTTACCTTAACGCATGTATCCAATTTTGGGTTACACAGAAGTGTTGACAGTTAAGTTCTTTCCACCCACCTATATATGGGAGTAGGAGAAACGTTCTTACCGTCCACCTTACGGTAAGTGTCTTCAGCAGCCCGTAACGCCTGCAAACCATTATAAAGATAAATAAATACATAAATAGGTAAGGCAAACAGCACATACATTGCTCTGATCCCAACGTAAGCAGCTTAAGCTATTGTGTTATTAAATCAGAAACAACGAAGGTACCACAAACACCCATACCCTAAAAAATTTAGAAAAAGTTCTTTTTACATAGATCCGATCGAGAATCGAAATAGAACCCCAGCACTGGCCAAATCGGTGTGTAAGCAACTAGTGCACGGTGATCCATCGGTCTCCTGGACTTTGAGATCTGGTACTTTTCGAGATGGTTATCCCGCCATCTGACTAATGTACGATTTATATCGTTGGCTTGGACATACAGGCGGAAACGACGGCTACGGGCTCATAACTTATTACGTTGTCCCAAAAATATCTTCGGTGAAAGGTGGTTCGAAAGGGCTTAATTGTGTAGATTGTGTACATAATGAATATACTATGTAATACTTCTAAGATATTGTTTTTGCTGTCAAACAAATATTTTCCCATTTTTATTCACAATGGCGAATAAACTTGAACAAAATATATTAATAATAAGGACTAAATTTTAATTCGTGATTTAGGTATCTTTATCGATGATAAATTAAGTTTCACCGAGCATATCGATCGAATAGTTAATAAGTCATTGAAATTTTTAGGGCTAATTAAACGAGAAACAAAATTCTTCAACTATAAAAAAACCAAAATAATTATTTTTAACTCACTAATACTTAGTTATCTAGATTATTCTTCTTCGATTTGGAATCCGTATTATAAAATGCATATCAATAGACTAGAGAGAGTTAAAAAACCGTTAATTGTATTAATTTTAATGAAAGAAAATTAAATAAAAAAATACCTTTTAGTGTATGGCTAAATAAATATAATATGATGTCTCTAGTGAATAAAGAAGACACGATAGCCGAGTGGTTCGGTGGTCGGAATTTAGAGTCAATAGACCCGAGTTCGATCCCCAGTTGACAGGCACGTACCAATGGGTTTTTCAAAAACTTATGTACGAATTACATCGTCGGCTTGGACATAAAGACGGCGACGGGCTCACCACCTGTCACGTTGTCCCGAAAATATCGTTCGGTGGAAGGAGGGTCGATGGGACTTAATTGTCTAGACTAGACCTCTGTCTACCTCTGTATTGGGAATTGCGTGAAGATATGTTATATTATATTATTATTATGTCGCTAAATGATCGAAAATTCTTTTTGACTTATGTATGTTACATAAAATTGTTCACAACGAAATTAAATCGAAATATTTGATAAATAACATATAATATGTTATTCCTAGACCCTCCAGGATTAAAAACTATAACTTATTAAAGACCAGAAATTATAAAACGAATATTGGATTATTAGCTCCAATTAATAGAATTTCTAAAGCTTATAATGAAATATCAAAATCAGCAGATCTTGATGTGATTAATGACTCTTTTCCCGTTTTTAAAAACAAAATTAAGAAATACTTTTATAAGAATATTATGAGTACCTCGTGAGTTTCTTTTGTTTTAATTATCTTTCAATATATTATTATATTTGTTTTTGCTGAAAATTTCCCTTTTTTTGTAATCCGATTGTGCGCATTTTTTATTTAACATGATGAGTTAGTCTTTAAGTATGAATTAAATTTCTATTCTATTTAATTAAATGTCTTATTCTTAGTTTAATCACTATGTATATAAAAAGTATGTACAATATCATATTAGCATCTTAATAAATAAATAACTCAATAAATAAATAATTAAAATTTTTTGTACAAAAATTAATGAAATGCCTAATCTGAATGCCTTTAGATTGTAATTAAAAATATATCCGAAACAAAAACTTTGGCGCGGTACCTTCGCCGCCGTAGATTCTAAAGCCGTGGCCACACTGTCGCTGATTGTTCGTGCGTGTGAACCCGCACGTCAGTTGCCATTGTCGAGGGGGGTATTAGCTAATGCATCGGGGACCCACGGCCCGCTCGCTCGGTCAGAATTAACGCCGCTTTTCATTGAGAATTTTAAACGATTAAAAAAGATTGTTTTTTTATTTCGTGCGACCCACCGGCTTTTCGCGAAGGGTTACGTAAATAATTTGCGTGGCTAAACGTATGCTCAGTTTGGGCGGTTAAATTGAAACATAACAAAATTACAGATTAGAGATAAGGGTTTTTTGACGGATTTTTCTTTTTCTCGTTCAGTTCTGAGTTCCTGGATTCGATTGCGGAATAGGTAAATTTTGAAACCCACTTTTTCTACATTGTCTCGGGTCTGGGTGTTTTTTTAAACGTTTGTTGTTTCCAATACAATAACACAAGTGCTTTAGCTACTTACTCTGGGATCAAAGCAATGTATGCAATGATGTCTCGATTTATGTATGAAATTAATTTAATACAAAACGAATATTTACAGCTATTATTTAGATTTTTAAACTTTTTACCTTCCCGACGTTTTGGACAGCCGTAGCGCCGGGGGACGGAGGTCTTGAACGTTTCACTGTCATTTTTAACTTCCACCTGCTATTAATTTGGATCGAATTAACGGCGAACGCGCTCTCTGTGTCTTGAGGTATTGCATTGTATGTTGCAGGGTATGCTTGGGCGTGGACTTAATTTTATTTTTAACTGGATCCCAAGCAAATGATAGCGCTCAAACCTGTACTCTCGTTTCATAATTTTAATAGCCTTACAGAACATCCTAGGGAGGCTTTTCAATCTGATTTAATGTGATCTGATGTCTGATGGCGACTTTTGATCACCGACTGCAGAATTCCTAGAGCGTCTGTGTTTTACATCAGCTCTATGTTCACATCTGCAGTCTGTGATCATATTTTACATAGTCCTAACAATTATATCAAATTTAACAAGACATTATCTTTGCAAAAGCACAGCAGTAACAATACATTTTTTTCTCTTTATTTCACAATTTACATTTTGATTTACAATTTAATTTCTTAGTGCCATTAAACAGAAGTTGTTTGTCTTGGCACTGCACAGTAAGCTGTCATTATTAATTTTAATGTTGTATATAAATGTTTACATGATATATAGGTAATATAAATAAAAATAGTGTGAATGATTCTTTTAAAAAATATATATACCTATCTTCCCGCATAGTCTCTAACGCGGTAGTCAGAGAGAACAGATCGCCAAGAATCACGATCCTTATAAACCCCTTTTGCTTATTGAAATAATTAAAAACGGCTAAACTCACGTTATGATAATCGACTAGATGCATTTGCTTATTTTAAATTGATCATTTTCTTCTTTTTCTCCCCTCTTCAGTAATTTTCTCACATAAAACACACGAAGATAGTGATTGATTTCTTATACGATATGTAGGTATTAATTGGCGGAAATACAAGGAATATGCTTATAAACACAATAGAGGTGATTATACATTATCGTATCATTATTATTTCGTTTCTCAAGCATATCATTATTTCGTATATCATTATTATATCATTATTTCGTATCTCAAGGAACTATATCGTACTATGGATCCCTAGGTGGCCGGCTCGTATCAATTAGTTTTTTTTTTTTCAAAACTTATTTACAATTATATCGTTGGCTTGGACATAAAGATGGCAACGGGCTCACCAACTGTCAAGTTGTCCCGAAAATAACTTCGGTGCCTTCCACCGAAGTTATTTTCGGGACAAAGGAACTTAATTGTCTAGACTAGACCTCTGTCTACCCCTGTTTTGGGAATGGCGTGAAGATATTTATTATATTTAAAACGAGCGTAGAGCGTAATCCGGCTGCCGCGCACATATACACATCAAAATCACATTTTCAATTCCGGCTAATAGTGCTTCCAAATTATATAATTTCATTCACCTGCTTTTTTAGACCTAGATTTTTATATACTTTCTAAAATCAGAAATATATTTAATATATAGATACTTTCTTTATCAAATGTGTAGTTATTATATTATATTATATTTTTGTGTGTGTTTTATATGACTAACTTTAATAAGATCTAAGTAACAAAAAGCACTCCATCATACAAACTTTTATCGCCCAGAAAAAAAAAATCAAAACGACAGTTACATCCACTGTACCTTAACGAGCAGCCATAACGCATTATTAACATAAAAATTATTTATAACTACATGAAATATCGTCATAACTAACTACAATACGTGCAATTTTCCATGCAATAAATCCCGTAATAATAATACTTAGCGCTGGGGTGGGAATGTCACAAAGGGCCGAGATTCGACGCGTGCGCTCGGTCGCGCGACGGCGGCTCGTGAGCACCTTACCATTGTTACTCCCCAGTGCCGCGTATAGGTGAATTATAACAATTTATGTGTCAAAAAAGTCATTGATAAAAATATATTCAGTGCGTTAAGCTCATTTGCGAATTCAAACTTATTCCCCTTCGGACAGAAGTCTTTTTTTGAATTAAAAAAAATAAAGAGAAAAAATGTTTTTAAAATTTCAACTGATCCCGCCCGTGTCAAAAACATTTTTTTCTATGTAATTCAATCACATAAAAGTTGAGTATAAATATGCTTCAAAAATCAATAATAAAATAAATAAATATAAATATCTTCACGCAATTCCCAATACAGGGGTAGACAGAGGTCTAGTCTAGACAATTATGTCCCTTCGACCCACCTTCCACCGAAAATATTTTCGGGACAACGTGGTGAACCCGTAAAAATCAATAAAATTGGGTGATAAAAAATTAAATTCGAAAAAGTCTTCTGTTACATATATAAATACAGAAGCAATACGAGTAAATCTATAACGAATTTTGTTAGAGGAATATTTTAATTTTTTTTAAAACCTTTAAACATTTACTAGCCTATTCTCAAACTATTAGTAGATTTTAGCAAATCTAAATGTTTGATGCAAATATTTGATTCTTTATTTTGATAAATTCAATATAAACGGCAACACATCAAAACGGACCTTGCAGACCTTCGCTCGCTCTAGTCTCTGCAGCTGTAAAGGCCAACAAGCGCAACACCATGGAAGTTTTTAGACATAACATTCTCCTTACGAGATACGAACCCATCCATATCCGTCGCTTGTTTTTTATCCACGTAAAATAAATAAAAAAGAACATATCGTACAACTTAATGTCTCTGTCATAACGATAATCATGTATTGTTAAATATACGTTTGTGTGACGTGATAATAATTTAACTAGAATCATAATTACATTATTGCACTTTCCAACTTAGCGCCAGACATTCAGTGCTTTGAGTGTAGTGGCAGCATAAGGAAACCTGCCACTTCTTCTCAAATCGATCAAAAAACAGACATGATCTTCAATACGGATGACAAGTATGAAAAGTAAATAATTCGGGTATACCTTTACTTCAAGACTTTAAGTTGTCGTGATTTAATTTTTTTTTCTTAAAGGTTCTCAAGGTTATATTATTACTAACTAAATTCATTAATATCTAAATATTTTATAATATTTTACTTAACAAAGTACCTAGAAATTCCCAATATTTTAATAAAATAAATAATAAATATCTTCACGCAATTCCCAATACAGGGGTAGACAGAGGTCGAGTCTAGACAATTAAGTCCCTTCGACCCACCTTTCACCGAAGATATTTTCGGGACAACGTGACAGGTGGTGAGCCCATCGCCGCCTTTATGTCCAAGCCAACGATATTCGTACATAAGTTTTTGAAAAACTCATTGGTACGAGCCTACCAACTGGGGATCGAACTCGGGTCTATTGACTCGAAATTCCGACCACCCAACCACTCGGCTATCGTGGCATTTTAATAATAATAATATTTAACTTGTGCCACCACTATTAATGGAATTTATGTTTTGAATTTAATTATGGTCATAAAAATGTTTTACTCAGAAGCTGAGAGAGTTATTTACATGTGAAAGAGTAAGTGAGGAGTGGAGAGGAGAGTTTCAGAATTAGTTTAAATTGAGTGTAATTTTCATAGTTTCCTCTCTTCACACTATTCCCAAGCCTACCACCTGGGATTGAATTCGGATCTCTCGACTCTAATTCCGATTATACTCGGCTAACGAGTATTTATTTAAGTTCCACTGTGTAATCAATCGCATAATTGTTAAGTTATATACATATATACATATTAGCTTATTAACATCCGCTGCAGGAAATAAACCTCTCCCTTAAAGAGAATTTGCCATAATCGCGACGCTTGGCCAGCGCCAGACACCACCCACCTTATGCGCTGCTGCCTGTCAGTAGTCTGCTTATTTTTTTATCTGGAATTTTTCCATATATTCATTCGTGCAGTTCCTTAGATAGTTCCAGATATATATCGGTCGCTTTCACGATCGAATCAAATTATTCATTTACATTGATATATAAATGAATATTTATATTATAGTAACAAATGTATTACATCCATCTATCGTTACTTTTTAATCTACTACCAACTAATTTCCACTACTGCGGTAGGCAGAGATCTAGACAAAATTCTTTTGACCTTTTCACTGAAGCTTGTTTGGGGCAACGTGACAGATGGTGAGCTTATCGCTATCTTGAAGTCCAAACTAACGGTACAATATGTTTATACATAAATATATATTTACATAATTAAATATTTATACATATTTATAAACGTCTGTGACTCGAGTACAAGCATTCATATACATCACACAAAGGTTTGCCCCCATCGGGATTCGAACTTCAACCCTTAGCTTCAAAAACAGGGTTGTATGCAAAAATTTATATCTTCACGCCATTCCCAATACAGGGGAAGATAGAGGTCAAGCCAATTAATTAATTCCGTTTGACCCACCTTCCACCGAAGACATATTTAAGCCCGTCGCCGTCTTTATGTCGTACGTAAATTTTGCATAAAATTTACATAAAATTGTCGTACATAAATCGTACATAAGTTTTTTGCATTAATATACCATAAAAACTGTAATAGCTCGTTATATACACGTTTATATTACAAAATACATACATCAGGTGAAATTTTATCAGCTTCGAGTCATTTTGCTTTCACTCCCCGACTTGAGTATCACCCTCAAACATCATAACCCTCTGTAATATTAAATTAACATAAACATGGGCGAGCGAGACGCGAGTGAAATCGGCAAGACAAATCTATCACTTGGAAATCGTTAATTTGAGAGGCAGCCAGCCCTTTCAAGTCGAAGGGTGCTGCAAACGTTGTTTGGGCTGTGAATGCCGAGCTAAATGCGTTAGCCCCTTATCTTCTACGTTGAAAGGTGTATCACCTCTGATTTCTGCGCGTTTAATGCAATTGAGTACTGAATGGAGAATGTTATTTTGAAATATAGCTGTTTTTCAAATGGATATTACTGATTCTATTACTGATGATGCTGTCTATCTTAAATTATAAATATCTTCTCACATATTCCCAATACAATTGACAGAGGTCAAGATACTTATGTCCTTTTACTCCACCAATCATCGGAGATTATTTGGAACAACAGGTGGTGAGCCAATGGTACAATATACTTACCACATGAGCATTAATTACGCGAGTACAAACAATTTCATGAGATTTGAACCTTTAACTTCGATGGAATCACTAACAACAAGGCTTTAGGGTCGCCGTAACCTCGACATGGAAAATATTCTTAATACTGTAAATTATTTATATGTACATACAATAAACATACAACTAATAAATATACAACTATGTATACAATATTTATTTTTCTCCTTTATCAGATTTGCAAGCTATTTATTTATATTGTCATCATTGCATCCTTCTTCTTTTTTTCTTCTCCATCCCATTTCCTAATTCCTATCTTAAAACTATGAAACGCTCGTGCATTATAGCCAATATCAGTCTCAGCAACAGAAGAACCTCTGGTAAGAATTGAACACGTCGATGTTCATTCCTCACCTGATCAGTTAAGACTTTCGCCCATAATATAAAAAAAAAACCTCTCCATCGGGTGAGCAGCAATCAAATCTGCCCGTATATGCCATAAAAATGACCTTTAGTGGATACGATGATTGCTTTTAGTGATATTTCTCTTTAAGCAACCGTACCATAACCATATAAATAAAAATTGCTCACGTTATGTAACGTCCTCTCGGAATGATAAATAAAAATTTGACGGTGCACTTTAGTGACCTTTTTGTGCGGTTATTAAATTTCAACGTACGTGAGGACAAACGTACTCGTAAAGTTATAAGTGGTTGTTTTGTTACATAATAAAGTTTAATGAATACCATATGTTTTATACTTAAATTGATTTGTGTTGGAGAATTGATCCTTCAAAATGTTAGTCTGAACGCAATCATAAGAAAAAAAGAAACGTAAAATGAAGTTACGATAGCCAAGTGGTTGGGTGGTCGGAATTTCGAGTCAAGAGACCCGAGTCCGATCCTCAAGTGGCGTACTAATGGGTTTTTCTAAAAACCTATGTACAAATTATATCGTTGGCTTGGACATAAAGACGGCGACAAACTCACCACCTGTCACGTTGTCCTGAAAATTTCTTCGGTGGAAGGTGGGTC
Organism: Sericinus montela; assembly: GCA_029286605.1. Lineage (NCBI taxonomy): Eukaryota > Metazoa > Arthropoda > Insecta > Lepidoptera > Papilionidae > Sericinus > Sericinus montela. Next base: position 11,437,023 of record JAGSMR010000044.1, read on the forward strand.
AAAAGGACTTAATTGTCTAGACTAGACCTCTGTCTACCCCTGTATTGGGAATTGCGTGAAGATATTTTTTAAGAAACATAATGATTTCTTGTATTTACGGAGGTCAGTCCCCCCCGTGACCACGGATGCTGTAAAGCACCAAAAATATTTTGCAAAAAAACTATATTTACTTTTTTCCAAAATATAGAAAAAATAATTTTAGAAGAAAGAAACACATTAATACCCGGTCTAATAACAATAAATACAAAACAAAGATAAATGGAATTACACATAACTTAAAATATTATTGTTCGAAATTAACATAAGTGAAAAAATAATACAAAATGATATACAAGCTTTGAATTAACTTAAAAAAGCAAGGTGCTGGATAAATCTGCAGTTACAACGAAGCTTTAAAAAAACGACTTCCGTGGTCGAGTGGTACGGACCGGTCTTCAAATTGTCGCCGGTTTAATGTAGAAAACCATATTTATCTCGAGTCTGGACATTTGAGGTACCTTCGTCGTTTTCAATGCCATAATACAAATGCTTTAGCTACTTACGGATCAGAGCAAAGTACCTTGTCTTGTCTCTATCTATGAAAACGAGTGAAAAATCGGTACCTCTAATCACACAAGTACAGAGAAAACATTTTTACGGGATCCTGCCCGGGTCAGTTGAAATTTTTAATTTTTTTTTTCTTTAATTTAATAACAAATAATTCAGTGTAACTTCTATGCTTTAAAATCATTTAAAAAAAGTACACAAGTAAAACTTCGATGTCTCAACAAACGCTACTAGAGTAAGCAGCGTGCTCCCACACTGCGCCACATAGATTAGCTGTAAATACCTTATAGTCTCGATCGTAAATATCAGCAAGCTTAAATGGCAAAAAAACTACATCATTTATTCACCTATGTATTAATAAGTCATCGATAGATTGCTTTTTTTTTGCAAGAAGCAAAAACAATGCAAAAGAAACGTATGTTTCTTTTTTTTATAATTTTTAATTTAAGAAAAATTTATTTTCGTTAATTAACGTTTTAAACCCCTTGATAGGCAGCTAGCAGAACTAGAAAAACTGTCAACCTTGGAGGGAGAAAGATTTTTGGAAGCAACTTCAGAGGCAAGCAGTTCACAAGATGGAGAATTTGCACACCGTTTCGATGACGGTCGTTATACACTGGTAGCTTTTTAAAATCCATGTTGTTGTATCATATGTTAACAGACAACTTGTTACACTTTCTTTTACATATTTTAATGTACTGTATTCTTTACAGTCTTTCATTTCCTTTTTAAACCTTACGTTTTCAATTTTATTTACTACATTTTCTATTAATCAGGAATCCTAAAATTTCTCCTACATCTTTCAAGTCATTGAATTTGATGTACCAATGGTGATTATTTATTGGAATATAAACGACAAGTCCTATTTATGAAATCTAATTACTTCATCCCTTAATTTATCTTAACTACGTCTCCCTCAAAGTACACGTTGCAACAGACAACGTAACCGGATCGAACTTTATTGATGAAATAAAACTGCATATAAATTTTATGAAGTATAAACGGGGCATTTCTAAAAGTTTATGGGGCAAGCACTTGAAGGGGACTTAGTTACTAAATCTATCACTAGTGTTGCCATATTATCGCTAACTTTCATCGACGATTTGCTGAATTAAAGATACATTACTGCTTCGAACAGCTATATTTAAATTTCCTTACTGTTATTGTTCCAGCATGAGCAATGATTTGATACTTATCTTTTTGTTATTTATTATATATTTATTTATTTATCTTCACGCACAATCCCTGACGGGGTAGCCAGATAGAACAGATCGCCAAGTGTCACGATCCTTACATACTCCTTTCACTTCTTTCAGATTCATTATCTTCTTCATACATGCACGTCTATGTATCCGAGTACTCTTGACCCTCTCCTCTTCGAGCAATTTGCTCACATGGCCTTCGAAAGTTAGTCTAGGTCTACCTCGACACCTTTTAATATTAACTTTTTGTTAAAAATAAATAAAGACTTTTATTGACTTTTAAAGCATATTTATATATTTTGCGCCGATGCCAAAACAGGTATAGGTAAATAAAAGAGAATACAGCTTAAAATTTCAACAGATGCGTGTAAGACACGGTAGTTCGGCGATAAGAGCGTTGCCACGGTTCGGTAGATGTCGCGAGATCGCCCGCCCGTGTCAGTTGAAATTATAAAAAAATAATTTAATCTAAAGAAATACAATTTATACAAATATAAATCAGTGTACTATGTATTAGTAACCAAGCAATGTATAAAACACAAGTAATATAATCGCTGCTCATATTACGAAGATTGTCGGAGTGTTATGTTAACCATAAATTCAAGTTAAATTGGAGACATATCTTTTAATGTACGTTTATTGAAGTGTTTATGCGAAGTTCTCTTTAGCATCGGCTCGACGTGTCTAATGGCGTTTGAGATGAATTTGCGCTAACGATAATGGCTAAGAAGTTTTCAGTAATGTAATAATTGGAAATTGTTTTATTGTGTTAGTACTAAAGGTCATATAATATTCGCCTTTATCTGATTTTCTTGTAAAAAGTATCGCCATTATCATCACCATATCTTAATCACTCAATGGTCATCAGATACGTATATTTTTACACACACACACATACACACATTGACACGTCATATTTTTATCTTTATGCATTTTCCATCCTCTATAGAGTTCTAGACAATTTTTTTTTTATAGAAATGGGAGTCAAACGAGCCTGTGGTATGTGTTTGGGTACGTGGGCCTCCGGTATTCTGTGAGGTCTTGGTACTTCCCCGGTCGAGCCGGCTCACTCATGCAACAATAAAAGATGATGCGTGGCTCTACCACTGGTAAGAGGTACTGACTCAATTGTACCACTGGCACGTGGTAGATACAATTGACTCTTTTCGTCTTACATTTCGCCGGAGCGTATTGAGACAATAACGTGACTGGTGATCAGCCGCCTTAGTGTCTAAACCAACGATATAATGTACTTACATAGTTATAAATTCTACAACAAAACGTCTACTTTTCATCTACTGAAATTCGTATCCGCCTTGGCTTCAAAGGCAGGATCACTACAAAATAGGCTATCGAATTATCACTAAAATCTCATATTGATATTATTATCCCTGAGATAGAAAGATGTTTAAAAAATCAACTGACATGGTCGGGGTTCGAAACCGCGACCTCCGAGCCACCGTATCTCTCCGACATCAGATGATTTTACTCGTAAATCTCTTTCGTGCGTCTCATCTAGGGAAGGTTGATAACATCTAACATTATAAAACTTCTGACTCAATGTTAATAACAGTCATGAAAACATCACGCTATTATGATCTGTAAAAATGTGATTTAACACGTAAACCATACTGAGCTTCATTATTAAAAAAACAGAAAAATTTTCTTACTTAGTTACATACTCACTTATCTTCTTCTTTATACTTACATATCTACGCACAGTCCCAGACCATAGACGGGGTAGCCAGAGAGAACAGATGATCACTAAGAAGTGTCAAGAGAGAGATGTAAGAAGTGTCATACATCTCTCTTTCTAAAATAAATTTCATACTTATCGTTTTATTCATACACGCACGTCTAGATTTTCGAGTACTCACAGGCCTTCGAAAATTAGTCTCTACCTACCTAGACCCCTTTCAAAAGTGAAACCAATTTTACTCAATTTAATTTATTTTATTTTATTTTTGGAGATAGCAACGTAATGATGATAATTTCTTAGGCAACAACAAAAGTTACCATGGCAACTGTAAAATAAAAAATTACATAATATTTACTGCTATATTAGTAAGATCAAATTTTCCCGTTCCCTTGTAAGGGATACAAAGACTCTCGGGAAAAATGGCAACGACCTGTCAAACTGGTTTCTAGAACTGTGAACGCAAATCTGATTTTTAAGCGTGACGTAAACTAAGCGAAAAGCCTTGAAAATATCATTGGCTACCGATAGACTGCGGTAGCTATAGCTATATAGCTATCTCAGAATATACCAGAAAAAAACTCAGCAGACTGATCACGGGCAGTATCGTCTAAGCTGCGAGGTGTCTGGTACTGCGATCGCCAACCCGTATGCTAAGCGTGGCGTAGACCCCTCCCGTAAGGTAAACGGGTATGTGCTGCAATGAACTTTCACAGACCATTATAATGGTAGTGATTCGTAGTGGTTATGTCCAATCCTCATTGGAGGTGGCCTATTTCCTAAAGTGGACTAATTTGCTCACTAGGCGTGTTAGTTATGTTATATCTTCATTTGAGAGACACGATAGCCGAGTGATAGGGTGGTCCGAATAACGAGTCAAGAGACCCGAGTTCGATCCCCAGGTGGCAGGCTCGTACCTGTAGGTTTTCCAAAAACGTACAAATTATATCGGTGCCTTGGAACTAAAGACGGCGACGGGCTAACCACTTGTAACGTTGTCCCGAAAATATCTTTGGTGGTAGGTGGGTCGAAGGGACATAATTGTCTAGACTAGACCTCTGTCTACCCCTGTATTGAGAATTACGTGAAGATATTTTTTATTTTCATTGGAGGGCCTGTAGCCTAATGTGGGTGGTGTTTTACACGTTAAGCAAGTAAACTAGTGCAACAGTGATAGCATTAAATGCTTAAATTGTATAATATTCATCACTTCATGTAGGCAGCTCCTCAATGTCTGATACATTTTCCACTACACATTAGCCGGTACACGTGACGTCAGTCCGTCATAACATCAAGTCGTTCGTGAAGGGGGGCGAGTAGCGATCTGCCGCGGACGTCGGCGCATTAGTGCCTTGACAAATGACGATTTTATGCAAACTCTGCCGCCGTCCCTGCCGCAGACACTCCTTTATAGTTGAAGTGATGTTTGAGAATATCGATAAACGTAATCGACGTGGTTAATAGCCTAAATTAGGATTTAAAATTTCTGTTTAAAAAAAATTACATGTAAATATAATTTATATATATTTACTGTGCAGTGGACGAGGTGTTGTAGAAAACGGTAGATTGCCGCCAGGTCCGGTGTTCGAGATATCTCCACCACCAGCGTATTGATTTTATTTCGAGATTAAAATTAATTATGAATAAAATAGGTCAATTAATGAATCGCATTGTCTACTATTAATCATAATGAACATTATAAGGCATATTTGTCCATCACTCGGCTATCGCTTTTAATTCTAAAAGAATACAACGGTTATATATCCCAACTATTTATCGATCGATAAACTATCGATTCCATCCCGTCCATCACTAAAAGTATTCAAATGAGTAGTTTTGGCGTAGGTAAATAGTGTTGCGTGCAGCATTTGGTGTCGACGCATTTCACAGGACTACATTGTTTAGCGGCTGTCGTTTGGCCTACCTCTATATATATTTTATCAGCTGAAATTTTCGTCATATCTAAGCGCATTTTGTTAATGGTCTATACAGGACACATACGAGCTGTCTAATTTTGTTCATTGTAAAAGTTTCGGAGATTGTTGTTTCACCTCTGCGTACTTTTTACTCCTCGTTCTCAATGATTTTAAGAAATCTGTACATATAAATAGAATTGGAGTGTTTATTTTTAATATTGCAATAACCGTTTTTCACTACATGTATGTACGAGTATATTCGGTACAAACACCAAAATATTTTTTTACAAGTCTATTTGTCTGTCTGTTTGTTTCGGATAATCTCTGAAATGGCTCTTTCAGTGACAGATAGCTAATGTTGTAAGGAGTGACATAGGCTACTTATATTTTAGAAACATAATTAGAGATCCGCGTGAAGGAGCGGGGGGTAGCTAGTAACTACCAAAATTCTTAGCTGAACTATTAGATTTAGCTACTCCTTATGCGATAGGCTAATGTAGTCCATTATGAGCTGTCAAGGTATGATAAGAGGGTGTGAATTGAGAAATATGACCATAGCTTTAATTCTGACTGCGAATGTGGCGCTTATGATTCCTTTTGATAAAATAAAATAGAAGTAAATAAATAAATACCTTCACGCAATTCCCAATGCAGGGGTAGACAGAGGTCTAGTCTAAACAATTAGGTCCATTCGACCCACCTTCACCGAAGATATTTTTTTATAGAAAAGGGAGGCAAACGAGCAGGTGGCACACGTGATGGTAAGTGATTACCGCCGCCCATGAACATCTGCAATACCGGAGGAACAGCAGATGCGTTGCCGGCCTTTGAGAAATGTATAGGCTATTTTCTTGAGGAACAGCAGATGCGTTGCCGGCCTTTGAGAAAGGTATAGGCTCTTTTCTTAGGGACCCTAAGTCGTATCGGTCCGGAAAAACCGCTGACGGCAGCTCATTCGATAAAGTGCAAGTGCGTGGCAGAAAATTTCGCGAAAAATGCACTGTGGTGGAATACCAAGCATCAAGGTGGTTTTGATGAGATTTTTGATTATGCCGTAAGATACAATGGCGAAATTCAGCGGCTGGAATTAATCCGAATAATATCTCGTAGCTCTCCCCGTAGTAGATCTTGTAGGAAATGCAAAGAGATGCAACATCATATTTTCGGGACAACGGGACAACGTGACACGTCGTGAGCCCGTCGCCGTCTGTATGTCCAAGCCAACGATGTAATTCGTGTATAAGTTTTTTGAAAAACCCATTAGTACGAGCCTGCCACCTGGTGATCGAACTTGGGTCTATTGACTCGAAATTCCGACCACCCAACCACTCGTCTATTGTGACTTCAAATTTAATGCGTAGCGCGAAAAAAAAATGCTCAATTGTCCACTAGCTTGCCTAAGGTATAGAAATAAAAAATAAATGTACCTAAAGCGGCATATGAACTGCATCGCTGACGTCTAAAGCGCATCTAACCCAACTTTAATCTCTCTCCCTCTCTCTCTCCGTCTTTGCCCATCTGATTGATCGGCTAAAGCACTTAAAATTAAATAGGCTTAAGGAATAAAGGGATTTATCTTGTTTTTCTGTTTAAGTTGCTGAATAGAGACTGCTCAGATTTGTTAAAAAAAATATCTTCACGCAATTCCCAATACGGGGGTCGACAGGTCTAGTCTAGACAATTCAGTCCCTTTCACCTTCCGCCGAAGATATTTTCGGAACAACGTGGCAGGTTGTGTGCCCGTCGACGTTTTTATGTCCAAGCCAACTATAAAATTCGTACGTAAGTTTTTGAAAACCCCATTGGTACGAGCCTGCCACCTGGGCATCGAACTCGGGTCTCTTGACTCGAAATTCCAACCACCCAATCACTCGGCTATCGTGACAGATTTGTTACGAAAAATTAATATAAATGCACCGAACAAAATACGCGACTTGCTGAAATTAAAAAAGTTGTGAGAATCTTACATGCGTGGTGGCTGAACACCGTTCTTTGTGGAAGATTTTGGGGGAGGCCTATGCCAGACCGAAATACCGTAGCAATGACAATGTGTATTTCGCTCAGCCAAGATAAATCTTAGCATTAACATTTAGTGGAATTTAATCGCGAAGTAACTCTATTTTTCAGAAATTAGTAGTAAATTGAACATGAATCATATTAAATGTTTAATTTTATCAATGTTAAATCACTATTTAAATATGACTTTTTTTCTTTAGTAACATAAATGTTTAAGAAAAAGTTGTGTATCGAACTATACAGTCCATTGATAGTGCTGTGAGAGCCTTTGAAACTAAGGGTAAGGATTTCGAATCTTGCCTGGTGCAAACGTTTATGTGATTAATATGAAGGTTTGTACTCGAGTGATGAAACTTTATAGGTATGTATAAATGTTTATCTATATAAATATATTTATGTTAATATATGATACTTAGATATTAAGACGGCGATGGGCTTACCACCGGTCACATTGTCCCAAAAAAACATCGAAGTTACTCATCTATAATTAAAACTAAATTTCCTTTACAGGTTATTATAGCATGCGTAATGGACGGTCTTATTATCTTACATAAACATATACATAGATAGCGACAACTTCACATACATTGCTCTGATAAGTAAGCAGCCTAAACACTATATTATGGAATCAGAAACAACGAACGTACCACAAACACCCAGATCCGAGAAAATATAGGAAAAGTGTTATCTACAATGACCTAACCGGGAATCGGAGCCACAGAGTAGCAATAAAAACCGGTGTGTACGCGCTTCCGCGGAGGCCAACGACATGCAGGTTTTAATTGCATTACTCTTCGATTCTGCAAAATGGACATACACGTTGGTATAACGTCAGACTGTCCTTATTTTAATCAGCGTTGGGTAACAAGATTGCCAACATGTAATCGGATGGTCTCAGTGGGGCGCCGGGCAGTTTATTAGATTGTCGCCCTAACTTGCCAGTGCGGTGTAGATGAAAAAATAAATGAAAACGATATGAAGGGAGATATAAAACAATGTCTGCAATCACATAAAGATTGAATTAGATAATGTTTTTAATAAAATGTTAATTGTAAATTCAATACACACGTATAAAAACCAACAAAAGAAACAGACAAAAAGTCACAATAGCCGAATGGTTGGGTGGTCGGAATTTCGAGGCAAGAGACCCGAGTTCGATCCCCAGGTAGCAGGCTCGTACTACCATTAGTATTAGTTTTTCAAAAACTTACGTACGAATTTTATCGTTGACTTGGACATAAAGACGGCGACGGGCTCACCACCTGTCAGGTTGTCCTGTAAATCCTGTAATTGTAAAAAAATCTTCGGTAGAAGGTGGGTCGAAAGGACTTAATTGTCTAGACTAGACCTCTTTCTACCCCTGTATTGGGAATTGCGTGAAGATATATGAAAAATGAATTGGAATTTCAATACACCCATATCGCCATTTGGTATTGTAGTAAGCAATTTGTAATACCTAATTTGACAACCACTTTCTCCCATATTTGCGCCTTAAGGGACGACTAGTCAGTCATACAGTATAGCATTGTGATTTATTGTAGAAAAAAATACCAACCTTCTTTCTACCTTGTTAGAGGTGGCTAAGGGACTTAAAGCTTTAAAGGGAATTATACCAATGCCCACTGACACAGTAGGCGCGAGTTAAACATTCAAAATTTAGTGGACTAGCAAAAGGCAGAAAGACGTTTAACATCTAAGGTGTCTGGTACTTCCCTCGACAATACGACGCTTAGCAGCTTGACGGAACACCGTTCTTCCTGTAGTTATCGCAAGACACGACTAAGGGAAAAGCGTTTAGTTTTTGTTAAAAAGCGAAACAACACATATTTTTTGGCTAAATAGAAAATCTAATAAGACACTTTAAAAAAAAGTATTATGAGAAGTAAGATAAGGATATCAAGTACTTCAGGTAAATATTTTCCAATTGCTTCCAAAATACCTTTAAAGTTCGTTTAAAAATATAAACTCTTTTTTATCTCCTCAAGTTATTTGCTCACATGGACTTCTTAAGTTGCCTGGACCCCTTTTAATGTTAACTTTCCGCACGAGACTCACTTCTAAAAGAGGAAGAAGTCTAACTTGACCGGATCGATACCACAAAAATACTTTGATTTCGTACATATCTCATTACTAATTTTCTCAATGGTCCATCGCGTTGCAATTTCGTCTAATCCTCTGTTGAGGAAAAGTTTAAGATTTAAAAATTTAATTTTAATATTTTTTAAAAAATAATATACTTATGAACATATATAACAATAATATTCACATGTATAATATACATACATAAAACATGTTTATTATTTCAATTAAAAATAAGAATTAATTTAATACGATTCATGCGTTAGTTGAAAAACATTATTTTATTGAACATACTTTTATCAAAAACAAATCAAAGTGGTTCACATCGTTTTGTAATAGTAACTGTTTATTTTTTTATTTAAGTACGGTGGTACTAAACTTGGTGTAGTTGCAAATATTTAATTATAATAATTTAATTATTTGCACAATACACAGCGATATGTATCGAATTAAAAGTTATTCAACAATGAAATGAATGGCATGCAGTGTATCAAAAAAATTATAAGATAATATAATGTTAAACTTAAAATAAACATGAATTATAAAACAAAACTGAATTTAAACTACTTAATATAATAATAATAATCGTTATTGTCATAAGATTTCATCACAAATTCGTATGAAGTAGCTGACTTCCATACTAGGTAAATCATATATTATAGAGGTCAGAGGTATATTGAAGAATGGTAGTTGGTTTTGTGAGTGTGTATAAGTGAGAATAATAAGTAGTTTCTATCAAGTACGCTAGAAGTAGCGACAGTAATAAGGAGATTTATCTATTTCTAAATTGTATTATTTTTACCTCCTTATTTTGACCTCCGTGGACGAGTGGCGTAAACACCGGTTTTCAAGGTGTCGCCATCTCGAGGTACCGGGTTCGATTCCTGGTCGGGTCAATGTAAAAAAACCACATTTTCTCGGGTCTGGTCGTTTGTGGTGCCTTTGTTGTTTTCGATTGCCATACCTCAAGTGCTTTAGCATATTACATTGGGATCGGAGCAATGTATGTGATGTTGTCCCTATCTATGCATGTATTTATTTATATTTATTATTTATTTATTATGAACATGTATAGTAATTTTACAAAACCAAATTTTCTATTTGCTCATAGTCCAATGATGGAAACCACGGTATAATTTTTCTTTTTAAAATATACGTTGTGAGAGGGTATATATTTAATATTCGATTTATTTTATTATATAGATACTTAGATAAGTGCCTTTGCTGCCGCCTTTTTTACAATTTATCCATCAAAAGACATTTTTCAATATAAATAGATTCGACAGTAGTAGAGCCACGCATCAGCTTTTGTTGTTGTATGAATGAGCCGGCTCGACCGGGGAAGTACCACGACCTCACAGAATACCGACGTGAAGTAGAAGTCTAACAAACTTCTGCGTTTCGTCTGGTGAGTGCAGGTAACCGGAGCCCCACACACCCCTCCCTCTATTGGGGGGAGGGGGCACTCTAAGGCCGGCAATGCATCTTCTATGGCATGGCGCACATGTTCATGGGCGGCGGTAATCACTTACCATCACGTGAGCCGGCTGCTCGTTTGCCAGCCTTTTCTATAAAAAAAGGACCAATAACCCGCAAATATCAGTGCGTATCATAAAACACTCAAAAGAAGAATCATGCTCTTCAATAACATTACATGGATAGTGTCTTAAATAAAATATCTATTTGTCTATTCCTGTGGGTATATTAAGGGTACCAGACAAAGAAAATTTTAATATATTGCCTATCCAGTAACAATATACTAGTTGCAATGAATTATTCCTAATTACGGCAATAACGCAATTCCCAATACCACTTAAGTCCCTTTTACCAACCTTACACCGAAAATATATTTGCGGGACAACATGACTGGTGGTGAGACCGTCGCCGTCTTTATGTCCAAGCCAACGATATAATTCGTACATAAGTTTTTAAAAATTCAGCCTGCCACCTGGGGATCGAACTCCTATCTTTTTCCGTGACTTTTTTTATTTATTTATATACCGTAATAACGTAATACCGGAAAATAAATAGTGCCACTCCTCTCTTCCCGTGGGTGTGCTAAGAGGCGACTAAAGGCAAACCCATGCAAATGCAATTAACCACCTTCAAATAGCTGGATAATTTCGAAAAATTCCAGACCTGAATTCTGCTCCAGTACTGCATCGAAGGTGCGAGGTGTCTGATACAGCAATCGGCATTGCGCCTGCACAGGTTGGTAGATACGGCAATTCCGTCGGTTTAAGCCAATGCCCTGTCGGACTCTTACAATTTGATAAAATTAAATATCTTCCCGCCATTTCCAATACACGTGACTGGACTATTAAGTGCTCTCGACCCACCTTCCACCGAAGATATTTTTTGACTACATGACAGGAAATGAGCCTATTGCCGACTTTATTTCTAAGCTATAGATAAAAATCGTTTATAAGTTTAAAAAAAACATTGCTACGAGCCACCTTAGGATCTACTCTCTTAACTAGAATTCCAACCACCCAACGTCTAGGCAATCGTGACTTTTACAGTTCGATATGTTGAATAATAGAAAAGAAATATTGAAAATTCTTTTCAAAACCGGTGTTATCAATCGTCAAACAATCATCGTTTGACGCGGCGTGATTGTGAGCAACAACAATGCACCGATCCTGACCGGAATACGGCCGTTACGATAGTTTAACAAAAACTCACCCTCACCTTGACTGCCCCCGCTCGTCCCGCACCGAACATAAATTACTATTTTCATTAGAGTGACTCAATTTTTGATATCTTTATGAGACTTGATTTAAAAACACCGCTTTGTTGGCGATAAAGCAATTACTATAACTTCTATGTTGAGTATGAGGTAGAATTATGAAGGATCGTTGATAATAATAACATACTGTATTGTTCACCGAAGAAGGAACACGCAATTCCTAATACAGAGGTAGACAGAGGTCTTAAGTCCCTTCGACCCACCTTCCACCGAAATCATTTTCGGAACAACGTAACAGGTGGTGAGCCCGTCGCCGTCTTTATGTTCAAGCCAACGATATAATTCGTACATAAGTTTTTGAAAAACCCATTGGTACGAGCCAACCACCTGGGGATCGAACTCGGGTCTCTTGACTCGAAATACCGACCACCCAACCACTCGGCTATCTTGACTTTTAATATATTTCTATCGTGAATACTAATAATAATATACTTTATTGTACACCAAAGAGGGAATAATACAAAAATATTTATCAAATATTGGATAACAAAAGGCGACCTCATTGCTACATAGCCATTTCTTCTAGGCAACCTCAGGAAATTACCAAAAAGAAATATGAACGAAAATAAAAACAACAGAGAGATTAATAAAAACATATATAATTCTTTAATTCTAAACTAATAAATATACAGACTTATTTACCTACCTACTTTTATGTTATTTATATCTGTAAGTTATAAATATTAATATATCACTTTGGATATTTTTCTTCTTCTTTGCAGCTTATGAAGAGTCCACTGAAGAACAAAAAAACACTTGCATCTATCGACTCCCGCAACATATTTAGGTCGTCACTCCATTTTGTGAAGGTACGTCGTTATGTTTGCTTTGGTTTCTTCATTGCGAATTCTATCACGCTTAAAACACTAACCAAAGCCCTTTCGAAATCACGCTTAGCTACTTTGCGCTTCCTTATACAAGCAGTAAAATACATTGACATTTTACTGTAACCATTCACTAAAACTTTCCTTATTATCTTCTTTAGGTAACATTTTAATCTATTCTGTAAGCATATCCTTTAAAAATATACATTTTATGCAATTAAAGTAAAGAGAAAGAATGATTAAAATGTCAACTAACAAGACCGTTATCCGTTAGTTACATACATACTTTTTGCAGTACAAAATAATAGTTTTTTTTAAAAGTACCCGTCAAATATTTCAGCAGAAATTATCAATTTATCACATGCTACCACATCAAAAGTATTTTATAACAGGACATCCCGGATAAAAGTGTGGTCTCCCATCGTGACTTTTAGTCCATGCGACATATTCCTGTGATTTATAACACTCACAAACAATGCGAACCGGTTACGGTTATGAAATCCGTGAACTGAGGGTGTTACTATGAAAAGCTTTTTGTTACCAATGCGTGCCTAGTAATTATTGCCATTGCATATGGCATAGTTTTGTTTCAACTTTTGTAACATAGGTATTGGTTTGTTGCAATATAAGTTGCGTACGCTCATTAATTTTATTTAAAGTATAATTATTGTATTTCTTATGTTGTTAAAAAATCACGATAGCCGAGCTCTTTCTTTTATGATTCTTTCTTTACTGCTAACTAAAAGTTCATTATTGAACATAAACCTTATCCAAAGATTGCAACCAATTTGCCAAGTGAAAGTTACCGCGTTGTCACCCTCAAGGAATTAATGAAATGCCTTGCTTTGAGGAATTACTATCTCTTTTTACTTTCACAACTGAACGCAATAGTCATTATATGGCATAATGGCAGACGTGCAAGATGTGTGTGCATGGTACTGACCTTGACGACTCATAAGTAGAGAAGGAATGTACTTTCACCAATAGTGGATAGCGAGCCTATAAGTAAAAAGCCAATAGATTTTTATTTGAAATACCCCTATTCATCACCGGACACCGAAACACCGGGTTACGCAAAGTTCGCTTTATTAACTTCTTAATTTACCAACTTACTATACATAACAGACACTACTTAATGCTATCGGGCTATTTAATTACGGTTTTTTGAAAAAATAATCCTGGCATAATATTTTTTAGTAGCTAATATTATTTTTAATATTTTCCCCAAGTCGACTCTTTCTATACACACGGAAAGTAAAGAAAATGGTACTTACTTGGTAATGGTAATACAGGGGTAGAAAGAGATCTAGACATTTAAGTCATTTCGGCCCACCTTCCACCGATGATATTTTTGTGACAACGTGACAGGTGGTGAGCCCGTCGCGTTTTAATGTCCAAGCCAACCAAATAAGTTTTTTAAAAAACCCATTGGTACGAGCCTGCCACCTGGGGATCGAACTCGAGTCTCTTGACTCGAATTCCCACCACCTAACCACTCGGCTACCGCGACAATTCAAGTCTCTTGGTAAATATATCGCTAAATAAACAAATTAATTCACTTAACAATAATTCGACAATTAAATTATATTAATCTGTAGAATTAGTAAACGTGAATTAGTTTTTATTTTAATGTTTTCTTTATTTACTGTAAAATTATTATTGTTCATTCATTTGATGAAATATTATATTTCATGATACGAAATATGAAATCCAGTAAAACGCTTGTCAAAATATTATCCCCCTGATATAAGACATTAACACTATCAACGGACGTCTAAAAGGGAATCCGAAAACCATTCCCACCATTACTCTCGCGACATTGACTGCTCAGCACGCATCTCCAATGAAAACACGTCGGGACCTCCTGCCACGATGTTTGTTCTGTCGCCCCTGCACCCTTGCGAAGGTATTATAATTAAGCTCATTTGTTATTTCTGCTGCGCGGCGCGGCGCAGGCGCGATAAGCCGCTCCGCATAGGTGCGTCATTAAAGCGTGTTTTTTGATGCGCACGCGGCTGGGCCCCGCATTATCTTTTTATCGTTGCACCCCATGCTTTCGGATTAAGCTCTTTTTCAGGAGTTTATAACTTGTTTATTTTTTTTTGTTACTCTTTGATTTTGTGTCAAGTTCTTAAAAATATTGGTTAATTAACTTTTGACATGTGTTATTAAATTTTATTTTGTTCTGTTATTTTTATTGTATCTGATGGTCGTAAGGTTGTAAATTTTTTTAATAAATATGCGGAACTCTATTTTATTAGATACCGTACCTATGGTAATGGAGTAGCATTATTATACATTTTTTTAATTTCTTAGTTAAAAGTAATTTATGTGCAATAAGTACCAGCAGAGCCTTGTCAAGTGTTACTCTGCGCTTTCCTTAGTATACGGAATGCCATAGTAATAGTAGCGCGTAGTGACATGTTTTACTTATATCATCACGCATCACTCAATACAGAGGTAGACAGAGGTTTAAATAATTACGTCCTTTATATCGGTCTTTCACCAAAGCTTATTCGGAACGATGCGACAGGTGGTGAGCTTATCGCCGTCTATATCTTGTGCATATAACTCACAAGACTTATATAACATACAACTTATTACTATAAAAGTGTCTAAAATATAACTTAGAACTTGTTTAAATGCAGAGTAATAAACAGATAGACATTAAGCATAACTAGCACGCAATGTTTTATATTATACCTTTCAACACAATACAATTAATAACTTTCCAGAATAGTTAATGCAATTAATCATATAGCCACGATAGCCGAGTGGCTGGGTGGTCGTTATTTCGAGACAAAAGAACCGAGTTCGATCCCCAGATGGCAGGCTCGTACCAATGGGTTTTTCAAAAACTTACGTACGAATTATATCGTTGGCTTGAAGACGAAGACGGCGACGGGCTCACCACTTCTCACGTTGTCCCGAAAATATCTTCGGTGGAAGGTGGGTCGAAGGGACTTAATTGTCTAGACTAGACCTCTGTCTAACCCTATATTGGGAATTGCGTGAAGATATTTATTTATTTGTTAATGTAATTAGCAATGCTCAAAAAGCTACACAGCATCAAATGTATGCTACCCCTGGCTTAGGTGCACACAATAGAGGAGTGCTCGTGTCACCCGTGTGTCGCCGAACAAATATTGCATTACGAGTCCCCTCCCCCCACCATCCCCGGTGCTTGCCGGCCGGCACGCGTCGACGTCACGTGAGAGCCTATTGTCCCATCCCCTGGGCGCTCGCGGCTCGGTCGCCCCACACGCTAATCCAACGGAAATTGCAATGCAAGTGGCACTGATTTTTGGATGCAGGTATTATTATTGAATGCTCACAGCTTAAACGTTAACGTCACGATAGCCGAGTGGTTGGGTGATCGGAATTTCGAGTCGAGAGACCCGAGTTCAATCCTCAGATGGCAGGCACCTGTGGGTTTTTTTTTAAATTTATGTACGATTTATGTCAGCTCTGAGGTCCCGAGTACGATTCCCGGTCGGGGCATTATAAAAAAACTGTATTTTCTCGGGTTTGGGTGATTTTTGGGGTTTGGGTTTGGTGCTTCGTTGTTTTGATTCCATAATACGAGTGCTTAGAGATACATTGTCACTATCTAGGAGTAAGACGTAATCCCTCAGAGTCCATGAAACATCGACTCTCTACCTTAGCACCGGAACACAGCGGTTGTTATGCTACTATTTAGCGGAAAGAGGTAAGAATTGATTAACCCAGGCGACCTCCTGTGCAAAAGTAGTCTAACCCCTTTAAAATTCGATAAAACATCACTAAAAAGAAACAAATATATCATTTAGCCAACATCCATATGATTTAGCCTACGTGAGAATTACATGGAATAGATCAAAGCTTAGTTTTTGAAGGTTAATAAAAGAGCACGAGAAGCTAAAACAAATGGTTTTAATTGTTTCACCCGGACCTGAACTGTACGCATGTTTTTTTTTGCTGCTACGGCCGTGTTGAGCTCAACCAAATTAATACCTCGGCTTTGCAGGGTACCTGTGTGAAACAGAGGCATTTAGTGCCTCTGCATTTTGAATAGTGAAGTTACTCTATCCCATGTGTCACATCCATGAAGTCACATCCTTCAATGTACTCTTAGTAATAAAAATGTGTGGACTTTAAAGTTGTTAACTTTCAACGATACAAACATTTTGTAAACCTTTTTTTTTGTCAAGAGTTTTTTTTTCATATCTCAGAATACTATAGTCAAAGGGACTACAACTACTAATACTAGGGTCGAAGGGACTTAATTGTCTAGACTAGGCCTCTGTCTGCCTCTGTATTGAGAATTGCATGAAAATATTTATTTATTTAATTTATTATAGAATACTCGAGTATTAGAGTCACGATAGCCGAGTGATCGGGTGGACGGAATTCGCGTCGCGAGACCCGATTTTGACCCCCTGGTGGTAGGCTCGAACCAATTAGTTTTTTTATAAATTATCTACGATATATATAATACACAAGGAATTACATACACATACATAAAGACAGCGACAGGCTCACCATCTGTCACATTGTCCAAGTCTACGTTGAAAGGTGGGTCGTAAGGACTAATTTGACTGGAGCTCAGTCTACTCAAGTATAGAGAATTGCGTAAAGTTAGATACTATATCTCAGAATACTATAATAGGCTAGTCGACGACCTGCGTGGACGAGTGGTGTACACACTGGTTTTCATGGTGACGCCAGTTCCGAAGCCCCGGGTTTGATTCCTAGTCGTGTTAATGTACAAACAGTTTTTATACATGTACACGGGTCTGAGTGTTTGTGGTACCTTCGTTGTTTCTGATTCCAGAACACGCGTGCTTTAAATGCTCATATTGGGATCAGCGCAGTGTATGTGATATTGTCCCTATCTGCATATTTATTTTTTATACATACATTTCTTCAAAAAGTTTTTATTTTAAATAAAAAAAATCAAATATCGATTTTAGTAGTCATTTCAAATATTGCGTGCTAACAAGGTCATAGTGGTGTGGTTACTAAACATTATTTATTACAGACAATATATACAAATAACATAGAGCATTTATGGCCGAAAGTCAAAGCCAAAAGTCACGATAGCCGAGTGGTTGGGTGCATGGAATTTCGAGTCAAGAGACCCGAGTTCGATCCCCAGGTGGCAGGCTCGTACCAATGGGTTTTCAAAAACACTTATTTACGAATTATATCGTTGGCTTGGACATTAAAACGACGACGGGCTCACCACCTGTCACGTTGTCCCGAAAATATCTTCGGTGCAAGGTGGGTCGAAGGGACTTAATTGTCTAGACTAGACCTCTGTCTACCCCAGCATTGGGAATGGCGTGAAGATATCTAAGGCCGAGTTATGTCTATGAATACATATTTATTTATACTTTTGCTGTGCGTGCGTGTGATGTCAGCCTGAAACAAAAATAAATGCTATTGTTGCAATTCAATACAGGGGTAGACGGAGGTCTAGACAATCAAGTCCTTTCGACCCATCTTCCACCGAAGATATTTTTGGGACAATGTGACCAGTGGAGAGCTTGTCGCCGTCTTTATGTTCAAGCCAACGATATAAATCGTATGTAAGTAAAAAGGCCATTGGTACGAGCCTATCACCTGTTGATCGAACTCGTGTCTCTTGCCTCGATTTCCTATCACCCAACCACTACGTTAACACTACATTTAACTATTAAACTGCAGTGAAATTCTTTGCTGCGTTATTTAATTTTATTTGGTCACTAAGAAACATTAAGGTAACTTACATACTAAACTCAGGTTTTTACACTTTTTTACACACTGACGACCTCCGTGGACGAGTGGCGTAAATATTGATTTTCAAGGTATCGTATCCATCTCGAGGTCCCGGGTTCGATTCTCGGTTGGGTCAATGTAAAAATCCACATTTTCTTCATTTTCCCGGGTCTGTATATTTGTGGTGGCTTCGTTGTTTCTGATTCCCATACCACAAGTGCTTTAGCATATTACATTGGGATCGGAACAATGTATATGATATTGTCCCTGTCTATATATGTATCTATCTATATAAGTATTATTTACAACCAAACACTGAGCAACGCAGAAGTGTCAATTGTACTCCAGTTAAGGTGACCAGGTGACGCGTGACTCAGACAATTTTGTTAATAGACGTCATGTGAGAGACAAAGTGTGCCGTAGAGTCGCTCGAGCACTAAATAAATGATTTTATTTTACGGTAATAAATATAATAAATGATAAAAATAGGGGGTCATTGTAGAAGCGTGCTCGTCGCGACCCCTGCCAGCCCTTTTCAGGGCTGCAATTCTACACAGCTGCGCACCCATGCCAACGAGGGTTAGGGCGTCCCCCCAAGGCGACGCACACCAGTTCGTCCCCGTTGGTGTGAAATGCAGCGCGCAAAGCGGCGATGGGGACCGCCACCCGTCACGCACAGCCCGACACGGCGGAAGGTGGAGGACGGAGTGCAGAGTTGGCACGTGGAATGTTAGAGGAGGCATGAGAGATAAGACGAATGAGTTGATTGAAATAATGAAAGAAAGAGAATTAGATGTCGTGTGTTTGTCGGAGACCAAGCGGAAGGGCAGTGGTACTGAAGAGCTCCCTGGCGGGGCGTTAGCTCTATGGTCCGGAGTCCCGGAGAGCGAGAGCGCCTGCCAGGGAGTGGGGTGCTGCTGTCGTCTCGGTTGGTCGATGTTATAAACTGAATATAAGGCTGTGAACTCGAGACTTCTCTGGGTTCGCTTTAAATTGGGACTGACGAAGTTATTCCTTTTGGCTGTTTATGCGCCGGTGGCTTCGTCGTCCAGAGCTGAGCTGGAGGAGTTTTGGGAGAATGTAAGAAGTTCTAGACTTGGTTAGAGGAAACGAAAGAATTGTTGTATGTGGTGATTTGAATGGATGGGTTGGTACCGCTCGGCTGGGGTACGAGTCGGTGCTTGGAATGTTGGCGATAAAAGGGTTAACGATGCTGGCAAGCTTATACTGGCTGTATGCAAGGAAAAGGGTCTTCTTGTGACAAACACTATGTTTAGTCACAAGAAAATCCATATGTATACTAGAACAAGAGAGAATGAGAGAAGTATGATCGATTTATTCCTGGTGGATGACCGACTGCGAAAACAGGTGATGGATACGCGGGTGTTCCGAGGTGCTGACCTGGGAACGGATCACTACCTAGTGATTACTAGATTTAGGGGTCTGTTCGCGGGTTGGCGCCACCGGACAACGATACCAGAACCACAGTCGGTCGGTAGCATCCGAAGCTGGAAGCTTCAGGAAGCGGACACTAGGAATAAATATCAAGCAAGGGTAGCCGAAAAGCTGGACAGCATTGGTGTTAGGAAAGAATGTGTGGAAGAAATATGGCAGAGCCTTAGAGATGGAATGGTTAGTGCAGCGGAAGACGTGTGTGGAAATGTGAAAAGAGGTAGTAGTAAAAGGGTGATGCATGGTGGAATGACGAAGTGAAAGAAGCTGTAAATAAGAAGAAGAAAGCATGGTTAGACTACTTGGCCTCTAGTAATGATAAGGATATGAGAGAGAAGAGGAAAGAAAGATATAAGCTCCAGAAAGTTCACACGAAAGCATTGATTGAGGAAGTGCGTGAAAGGAGTAGAATGGAAGCGGACGAAAGTTTGTCGCACAACTTCAAGGAGAACTCAAACTCTTCTGGAAAGAGGTTGGAAGGACCCGGAGTGGTGCGACAGCCTTAAGAATGAATAAAGTGCTTTCGGAACCAATGACGTCCTCTCAGAAAAATCGGACGTCATGCAGCGATGCAGCGAATTTTATAGAGATGTATGCGTGTGATGATCTTAGTGGGGATCCGGGGGTGACGCCGTGACTGGTACGCCAGACTCGGACCTCGATGACACTGAGGTTATCAGTATGAAAGAAATTGAATGTGCGATTAGAAGTTTGAAATGTGGTAAGGCTGCGGGACTAGACAGAGTTACGGCTGAAATTGTCAAGTATGGTGGGCCTCGCGTCTGGGACAGCTTTCATCTACTGTGCAATTTGTGCTGGCGAACGGGGCTGTTCCGGATGATTGGCGATCCGCGGTCATTGTGCCTTTATATAAGGTAAAGGTTCACATTATGACTGCGGGTGCTATCGGGCGATCAGCTTGACCAGTTTAGCAAGTAAAGTCTACACGAAGGTTTTGACACGTAGGATGCAAGAGAAATCGGAAAGATTTCTATGGGAGGCACAATGCGGATTTAGACCTGGAAGAGGATGCACGGATCAAATGTTTTCTCTCCGCATGATCACGGAGAAGCTTCTGGCTGCTAACCAGAAGATTTTCTGTGCTTTTGTGGATCTTGAGAAAGCATTTGATAAGGTTGTAAGGAAGAAAATGTGGGAACTGTTGCCGGGGTATGGTGTGGATGGTCGATTGCTAAGGGCTGTGCAGTCACTTTACTGTGACTGTAAAGCCTGTGTGCGGGTAGGACATGACCTGTCACCCATGTTTAGCGTCCAAACGGGCGTAAAACAGGGTTGTGTCATGTCTTCCTGTATCTCGACAGCTGTTTACAGAAGCTGAAAGATAGCTGTTTGGGTGTGAAATTGGGTGACATAAAAGTAAATTGTCTGCTTTATGCTGATGATGCAGTGCTTATAGCACCATCAGAGGCAGAACTGCAGGCATTAGTCACGTGTATGAAAGAAGAATGTGAAATTAATGGTCTCCGTTTGAATGCTAATAAAACTAAGGTTCTGGTATTTAAAAGGGACGAAGAAAGAACGAAGTGCGAAATTTGGGTAAATCAGGAATGTCTAGAACAGGTGAATGAAATTGTATACTTGGGAAGTGCGTTTAGCCGGGATGGAAGATGTGATTTAGATGTGGACAGGCGTGTCGCTGTCGGGAACAAAGTCAATGGTGCCCTGACTGCGTTAATCAAAAGGCAAGGCGTTGTGAAAAGTGCACGCCTTGCAATACATAACGCAGTGTTGGTACCGACTTTGTTATATGGCAGCGAAACCTGGGTATGCCAGAAGAAGCATAAAAGCAGGTTGAATGCAGTGGAGATGCGATCTCTTCGTAAAATGTGCGGCCTTACCATGGCCGACCGAAAGCGAAACGAAGAGATTCGCAATATGGCAGGTTTGAAAAATGACCTTGTCTCAAAAATGGATAAGGGCGTTCTTCGATGGTTTGGGCACGTTGAGCGAATGAATGAAGACCGAATGGTGAAGAAAATATATAGCGCAAAAGTTAATATTAAAAGGTGTCGAGGTAGACCGAGATTAACTTTCGAAGACCATGTGAGCAAATTGCTCGAAGAGAGGAGGGTCAAGAGTACTCGGATACCTAGACGTGCATGTATGAAGAAGATGATGAATCTGAAAGAAGCGAAAGAAGTATGTAGGGATCGTGACACTTGGCGATCTGTTCTCTCTGGCTACCCCGTCAGGGATTGTGCGTGAAGATAAATAAAATAATAATAAATAAATAATATAATAATATATATAATATAAAAATAATGTAATTAATTGTAGGGACATAATCTTTTGAATAAATATATAATCGCTTTGATCGCGTTGATTTGCCTTCATGGATTACTTCAAATGGCATTAGTAGATAAAGTAATCAGAAACCTAATTACCTCAACGAGGATATAGTTCCAAAAATATAGACTTTTCTTCACGCACTTTTCCAATTCAGGAAGAGTCAGTCTTATCAACCCACATCTCGCTATTTTTGAAATCATGGGTGATGGTGAGCCAGACGACGTCTTAATATTAATCAGAGATAATTTGTAAATAAAATAAATCATTATGTTTCTTAAAAAAATATCTTCACGCAATTCCCATTACAGGGGTACACAGAGGTCTGGTCTAGACATTTAAGTCCTTTTGACCCACCTTCCACCGAAGATATTTTCGGGATAATTTGTAATTACAATTTAGTGCCTACAAACCAATTTTCATACTAACTATACCATTTCTGGACTTAGCCATAAACGGTATAGTTACATTCAAATATTCACCCTCTATTATAGCCTTACGAGAGGAATTTGGTACCATCATTTCGTGTTGCGAATAAACATGTTACGGTAATGTTTTTGTAGATTCAATGTCAAATAACGTTACTAGTATTCCTGTTAACCACTCCAATTAAGCTGCCATTCTTACGTCTGGAGAGGTTCACGACAGTAGTCGAATGAACCTGCGTTGTTGTTCTGCTGTCTGCGCTCTAAATCATTAGGTTATTGACGCTTATATACACAATTATATCAAGTTGCGCCGACTGTACAGTTCCCATAAAAAAGGTAAATTCAAAAATGTACTCTTGTCCACTACTCCACCCCACTTTTGGTCCGGATGACCCACATCCCGTCTAATTGAGAGGCAGTTTAGGTGACAGATGCAGGTACGGGAAGGTGCCGTGAATGTGAGTTAATTTAATCCGAAACAATGTAGCATCTGTACGAGCGATACTAAAAGTAGACAAATATATGAATTGGATATATAGAAAGAAAGAAAGAAACATTTATTGCACACAATGCACCACGAACATAGTAAATTAAAACAGAAAATAAAACAATGAAACAATAATTAACAAACTTAGAGACGAAAATACACTCTACACATATACAGGTAAAAAATATCTTCACATTCCCAGTACAGAGTTAGACAGAGGTCTAGACAATTAAGTCCGTTTCATCCCACACTCCACCGAAGACAATTTTTAGGACAATGTGAAGGGGTGGTGAGCCCGTCGCTATCTTTATGTTTTAGCCAACGATATAATTCTTATTTAAAGTTTTGAAAATACCCATTGGTAAGTGCTCGCCGCCTGAGGATCGAACTCGGGTCACTTGACTCGAATCCCGATCACCCAACCACTCGGCATTTTAATGTTTGACTATATAGGTAAATAGGTAAATATATATAGATTATATAGATTATAGATATATAGATTGATAGATATATAGATTTAATATAGATATAAGATAGATAGATGAACAGATATATAGATTGAGACAATCACATACATTGGTTAGATCCTAAATAGGTAATATAAAAATCAGATACGATACAATGTTGTTCTCTACATTGACCAGTCCGGAAATCGAACTTTAGAGATGTTGAAAATCGGTGCGTACGCCAATTCACCACGGAGGTTTTTTTAAATAGAAAGTACATAGCTCTACAGTACCAGTACTAACGACTTCTTCACCGAATACCCACACCGTTTTTATCTACTAGAAAGAAGAAAGAAAGAAAAACTCATTTCACGGTCTAATTACAATAGATACAAAACAAAGCAAAAAAAATGGAATCACATAGAAAATAGAGTCACTATAGCTGAGTGGTCGGAATTTCGAGTTAAGAGACCAGAGTTCGATCCCCAGGTGGTAGGCTCGTACCAAAGGGTTTTTCAAAACCTTGTTTACGAAATATATCGTTGGCTTGGACACAAGACGGCGACGGACTCACCACCTGTCCCGTTGTCCCAAAAATATCTTAGATAGAAGGTGGGTCAGAGGGACTTAATTGTCTAGACTAGAACTCTGTCTACCCCTGTATTAGAAATTGCTTGAACATATTTCATTTATTTATTTAAAAAAAATTAAAAATCATATAAAATGAGTCTGTGTAGCAGCATAAGACCGAGAAATGGACAGGACTCAGTAAAAATACAAACGAGATACATATATTGCTCTGATCACACCAATGTAACTTGGACGGATTTCACCCTCAAATGTCATTCTTATTAATATCATTCACATTTACCTTCACGTTGTAAACAAGGTTATCGTGGCAACCCTAACAAAAGGCTTAAAACTAAATATGTACCTTACAACTATCCCACAGGGCTGTGTAACTTAAAACATATCGCTTGAAATGAAATAAAAGCGCTTTGTAAAGGTGTCGCCCGCACACTAATAGTTTAAAGAGCCCGCATGCCTTTTGTTTCTCGTTACGTTATACTTTACCCTTAAAGGTTTCGTTTAGTATGGTTAATGATTTATTTTCGCTCGTTTCACTTCAATTAGGGAACGCTCGCTCGGACATGACGGGTTATATTCGGTACATAACAAATATTAGTATTAAATTGTAAACTTTAGTAGTCACGATAGCCGTGGTTGGATATTCTGAATTCGAGTCAAGAGAACCGAGTTTGATCACCATTTTCAACAAAATATGTACGAATATTGGCATGGATATAAAGACGGAACAGACATACCACCAGTCACGTTGTGCTAGAAAATATTTTCGGTGAAAGGTGAGTCAAAACACTTAATTGTCTAGACCTTTGTTGACTCCTATAGTGGGAATGGCGTGAAGATATATACGACCTAGCCAAAGTATTTGATGTCTCTATCTATCTTTCTATTTATTCTTATATGTTAAAAATCACGGTAGATAGATAGTTGGGTGGTCGGCATTGGAGCGAAAAGAACCGAGTTCGAACCCCAGGTAAGAGGTACCAATATTTTTTTCCAAAATTTTGTATGATTTATATCGTTGTCTTGGATATAAGGATGGTGATAGACATACCACCTATCATGGTGTATCGGAAAATGTTTTTGGTCAACGTTGGGTCAAAAGTATCTAATTATATAGACCTCTGTCTACCCCTGTGTTAGGTGTGAGATATTTTAAGCTTATTTTCTTTATTACATGTTAAGGATTTCATTCAATTGAACGATGTATATCAGCTTTTATATATAAAATGTACCAATAAATAAATAAATACAAAGAAAAAAACACACAAGCAATACATTAAAATATTTTTTGTACGCGAAACTATAGAATAAAGTATAATGTATTACGTAGATAATATATTGGTACGCGCCTGCCACCAGGGGATTGAACTCGGGTCTCTTGACTCGAATTCCGATTTGCCAACCACTTGACTATCGTGAGTATAGAAAATAAACATGGACATTAAAATTGGCTTACCACACTTACTTTGTATCAAATAATATTCGGTGAAAGGTCGCTCGAAAGGACTTCACTGTCAAGATCTCTGCCTAGGCCAGTAAGAAAGAAAGTTTATTCATTGTTACAATACTATACATATAAACGATAAAAAAATTAAATAAATTATTAGATAGCATATCTAAAAAAAATATAGATACCATATATAAAAATAAGTCACGATAGCCGAGTGGTTGGGTGGTCGGAATTTCGAGGCAAGAGACCCGAGTTCGATTGGACCTAGTTGGAAGGCTCGTAAGGTTCGAAGGGTTTTCCAAAAACTTATGTACGAATTATATCGTGGCCTTGGACATAAAGACGGCGACAGGCTCATCACCTGTCACGTTGTCCCGAAAATATCTTCGGTGGAAGGTGGGTCGAAGGGACTTAATTGTCTAGACTAGACCTCTGTCTACCCCTGTATTAGAAATTGCTTGAACATATTTCATTTATTTATTTAAAAAATTAAAAATCATATAAAATGAGTCTGTGTAGCAGCATAAGACCGAGAAATGGACAGGACTCAGTAAAAATACAAACGAGATACATATATTGCTCTGATCACACCAATGTAACTTGGACGGATTTCACCCTCAAATGTCATTCTTATTAATATCATTCACATTTACCTTCACGTTGTAAACAAGGTTATTTTGGCAACCCTAACAAAAGGCTTAAAACTAAATGTGTACCTTACAACTATCCCACAGGGCTGTGTAACTTAAAACATATCGCTTGAAATGAAATAAAAGCGCTTTGTAAAGGTGTCGCCCGCACACTAATAGTTTAAAGAGCCCGCATGCCTTTTGTTTCTCGTTACGTTATACTTTACCCTTAAAGGTTTCGTTTAGTATGGTTAATGATTTATTTTCGCTCGTTTCACTTCAACTAGGGACCGCTCGCTCGGATATGCCGGGTTATAACAAATATTAGTATTAAATTATAAACTTTAGTAGTCACGATAGCCGTGGTTGGATATTCTGAATTCGAGTCATGGATGGTTGGATATTCTGAATGGTGAACCGAGTTTGATCACCATTTTCAACAAAATATGTACGATTATTGGCATGGATATAAAGACGGAACAGACATACCACCAGTCACGTTGCTAGAAAATATTTTCGGTGAAAGGTGGGTCAAAACACCTAAGTGTCTAGACCTTTGTCGACTCCTATAGTGGGAATGGCGTGAAGATATATACGATCTAGCCAATGTATTTGATGTTGTCTCTATCTATCTTTCTATTTATTCTTATATGTTAAAAATCACGGTAGATAGATAGTTGGGTGATCGGCATTGGAGCGAAAAGAACCGAGTTCGAACCCCAGGTAAGAGGTTCGTACCAATATTTTTTCCAAAATTTTGTATGATTTATATCGTTGGCTTGGATATAAGGATGGTGACAGACATGCCACCTATCATGGTGTATCGGAAAATGTTTTTGGTTAACGTTGGGTCAAAAGTATCTAATTATATAGACCTCTGTCTACCCCTGTGTTTAAGTATGAGATATTTTAAGCTTATTTTCTTCATTACATTTTAAGGATTTCATTCAATTGAACTATGTATATCAGCTTTTGGATATAAAATGTATCAATAAATAAATAAATACAAAGAAAAAACACACAAGCAATACATTAAAATATTGTTTGTACGCGAAACTATACAATGATGTATAATGTATTACGTAGATAATATATTGGTACGCGCCTGCCACCAGGGGATTGAACTCGGGTCTCTTGACTCAAATTCCGATTTGCCAACCATTTGACTATCGTGAGTAAAGAAAATAAACATGGACATTAAAATTGGCTTACCACACTTACTTTGTATCAAATAATATTCGGTGAAAGGTCGCTCGAAAGGACTTCACTATCAAGATCTCTGCCTAGGCCAGTAAATAAGAAAGTTTATTCATTGTTATAATACTATACATATAAACGATGAAAAAATTAAATAAATTATTAGATAGCATATCTAAAAAAATTATAGATAGCACATATATAAATAAGTCCCGATAGCCGAGTGGTTGAGTGGTCGGAATTTCGAGGCAAGAGACCCGAGTTCGATGTGACCTAGTTGGAAGGCTCGTAAGGTTCGAAGGGTTTTCCAAAAACTTATGTACGAATTATATCGTGGCCTTGGACATAAAGACGGCGACGGGCTCATCACCTGTCACGTTGTCCCGAAAATATCTTCGGTGGAAGGTGGGTCGAAGGGACTTAATTGTCTAGACTAGACCTCTGTCTATCCCCGTATTGGGAATTGCGTGAAGAAATATCTTTTTATTTTTTATTGAAAAACAGTATGGGAAATTGCGTGAAGATAGGAAAAGAAACTAAGAATAATAGATTATAAGTCATCATTCACATAAACCAAAGACTTCCCTAACCGTTAACCATATTCGCAGAAGCCATTAATCGTTTTAAAAGGTACAAAGAGGTGCGGCACCAACATATATACAGAATGGGGTATAAGCTTTTTGTCCGTCTGCGTCCGTCTCAATTGCGACGAAGGTAATTTTAATGGTTCAAATTAATAATTTCCTCATACTGCCCGCATGGTGGCCCTTTCGCTGATTGTTACCGAGATAGCTGTCCCTTATCCCCTTTTGTTTCTTAATTGAGAGTTATTTTCACTCATTCCGATGCTGTTTTTAATGCTTTCATTATATTTTTATGTGCCATTTTCACTTTTAATTATGATCCTCGAAATAATGTTCACATTTGCAAATACACTTTAACGGTCGGCAACCCGATTGCTTATTAAGTGACTCAACCTTCGAAGCTAAGGGTTTCAGTAAATTCTACTAGGGGCAAATATAAGTATGTTGAATATGTCTGTTTGTACTCGAGTCATGGATGTAAATAGATATCTTCACACACAGTCCGTGACGGGGTAGTTAAAAATAAAGCTTATCACCACATTTTACGATACAACGCCTATCTTACAAACAAATTACAAACTACTGTCGCTTCTATCAATTACATTTCAATTTTTATAAACAAATACATACATAGATAGAGAACATCGCATGCATTGATACCAAGTAAGTAGCTAAAATGCTTGTATTATGGTATCAAAACGACAATACATTCGTTCAACTACAAACACTAACACAGGATCTTAGTTTAACAATGAATATATTTTAATAAATAACACAATTTCCTAACGCATGTCTTTCGCAACCTAACTATAAAACAATGTATCCCGCATACATCTCTCTCAACATCGACGTGTAACATTACACCCCTCTGTAACAACAAAGAGAATCCTATCCAGGTGTTAGCAGTAACAAACCTAACCGTTCAATACCCGACCGATATTCTCCGTGAGATTTAAAGAAAACATGAAATATATCAAAATGTATTACTACTTTTCCAAATGCAAAAAAAAAAATAAAGTTTTTTCATACTTTTAGAGGTGTATTTTGTTTACTTTTTAATATTATTTATATTTGGACAACAAACAGTAGGGTTCTGTTGCCATGGTACGGCAGAGGTAACGGGTTCGAATACCCAACCATCAGTTGAAGGTTTCAAAATGTATCTTTCTTTAATCAGCAAACATATAACATAGTAAATTACTAAAGTTGTTATTTTATATTATGTAAATTTATATCAAGTACAAATAGTCACGATAGCAGCGTGATTAGGTGATCGTAATTCAAGTCAAGAGACCAGTGTTCGATCCCCAAGGCTCGTACTAATGAGTTTTTTAAAAACTTTTGTAGAATTATATCGTTGATTTGGACATAAAGATGGCGACGGGCTCACCACCCATCACGTTGTTCTACGGTTCACGGTGAATGGCGCGCTCATTTTTTTTAGATCAAGTAATTACTTAAATACCACTGTTAGTCATAGAACACTCCCGAAGGAGAGAATGATTTGGCAAGCAGATCGGCGATCTCGGCACCAGACACCTTGCACCGGCCTACTTCGTTCTGTTCTCTCTGTTAAGTTCGCTTATATACATTTTATTAAAAAATATAGAATGTTTGTTAATTGTAACTAATTTAACTAAGTAGGCATAAAGCAGATAATTTTCAGACCTCTGCCTACCCCAGTTTTGGAAAATTGCGTGAAGATAAAAAATCATGATAGCCGTCTTAAGGACTCAATTGTCTAGCCTAGACCTTTGTCTACCCCTGTATCTTGAACAACGTGAAGATAATTTTTTTTATATATTTAAAATAATAAATGTTATGTGTATCTTTGAGAGTAAGACTCATATAAATTTGCTTGAGTATGTGTATGTGCATACATTGTTATACCATGTGGTCGTCACCCACTTCCCATGGGTGCCGTAAGAGGTGACTAAGAGAAACAGCCTTCAATATCGTTATGGCAACCGTAAGATAGCGAGATAATTATCGCTATAACACCAAAATAATCAGACCGAAGGTGGGCAGCAGCGTCTGAGGTGCGAGTGATCTGGTACTGCGATCGCCAATCCGCTTGCTAAGCGTGGCGATTATGGTAAACTCCCTATGGCAGAGTCCTATGGCCTGCAGTTTAACAGGTTGTTATTAATGCATGATATATACACATTGTTATGTGAATATAACGTTTAATAAATAAAATGAATCCAAATCGATTGATTGATGATTGATGTAAATAATATACAATCATAATCATTGATTGTCATTTTACGATCTACCACCGTTTCGTAAATAGAAATAGACAGAGAAAACAATAGTGAATGAATAAAAATCTCATGTTTTCATTCAGTAGTAAATATTACAGAGCTTAAAGCTTCCAAATCATTCAGTAACACGCTGTTCAGTAAGCGATGACCCCTATTACTCCCATTTACCTACATATAAGTATTCAACTCAAACACGGGATAAATTTATTAATCCGTGGGCCTCCTCGGTCCGGTGCAAACACTGCCGGGCCAGGCTTAAGTAATTAACGTCATGTTGAACCGCGATGTTTTAATAACTTGCCATCCACCAAATTGTTTGTTCACGGCTCTTTATAGGTAATTTCGGGTTGCTAAGCGCGCGGAAGTTTGCATACAAACCGGCATTACAGGATTTTAGGAATGTTGTTACGTTGTATTAATGTTATAAATAAATATATCCGTAGACAGATAGAGACAACAACATATACAGTGTGCTGATCCCAAAGTAAGCAGCTTAAGCACTTGTATTATGGAATCAGAAACAACGAACGTACCACAACATTCGAGACACGATCCGAGAAAACGTACAATAAGTGTTTTCTGTAGTGACCTGACTGAGAATCGAACCCAGGACCTCAGAGCTGGTAATAGCATTAAAAACCGGTGTGCACGTCACTCGTCCATGGAGGTCGTTAAACAGTTGTATCCTACGTGTTGAATATTTTAAAGTGTAATTTTCTAAAGGTTTGATATCTGTAGTGATTTTTATTTATTTAGAGCCATTAATCCTATATACTGGCTCACTATTTTTTATAAACTAAGCATCGATGTTATTGATAGTTAGAGTGTATGGAGTGCTTCAGACAATAGACAAATGGCTGGTTCGAACAAGCGACTTCACATTAAATTCGCTTCAAGTTCTTACGCCGTTACTACACTACCATCCAATTATTTAAATGAAATAAATTAAGATATGCCAATTCAAATTTATCCACCTAATATTCTCCAGACGAAATCCCTATTATTATTCATGTTTCTCTTCTAATATGGCATCGATACTTAATTTCCTCATCCATTCTCCTATCAATGTTCACCGTACCCATATATCCGTATACAACACAGGAGCAGCTCATAGCGTTTTCATTTGAATCGTTTCAATATCTTGTTATTAAGAGTCATTTTCGCATGCACAATCCAAGCATACGGTGCTTAACTTGATTGCGTATAGTACTCGCTTTACAAGCAGGGGTTCATAATAATTTGGATCCATTGTTTGAAGTGCAAACACGGTAGATATACCAACTTAACCCCTCAGGTGAATCTAATAACTTTTGAAGCCAACATAAGTAGAAGACATGTTGTATATTGTGTTCGCTTCATCAACGTGTTATTTGATGAATGAATTTTGATGCTGAAACGAAATAATTCGCGATATGGGAGGTTTGAATGACGATCTTATTACTAAAATTGATTCGGGCATGCTCCGATGGTTTGACCCCGTTTAGTGAATGAGTGAAGACCGCAATTCCCATACAGGGGTAGACAGAGGTCTAGTCTAGACAATTAAGTCCCCTCGACCCACCTTCCACCGAAGATATTTTCGGGACAAAGTGACAGGTGGTGAGCCCGTCGCCTTTATGTCCAAGATGTAATTCGTACATAAGTTTTGAAAAACCCATTGGTACGAGCCTGCCACCTCGGGATCGAACTCGGGTCTCTCGATTCGAAATTCCGACCACCCAACCACTAGGCTATCGTGACTTCTAACGAAGTGAAGACCGAATGGTGAAAAAATTTTTGCTAAAAAGTTGACTTTAAAACGTGTCAAGTTAGGCCGGTACTAGCTTTCGACAAGAAAAGTGGGTCGGAGACTATGATGAATTTGAAAGAAGCCAAAGAGGTATGTAAGGATTGTGATAGCGACGTATTCTCTCTAGCTAACTTGTCAGGAACTGTGCGAGATAAGTAAGTAATTTTGATGCTAATTTTATATTAATTTTAGTATTAGGAAAAGGACTTGGTATCGGCACTGTGTGTATACTTCTTGACTCATAGTAGACCTGGAAGATTCCTTCTTTATCTAAGAGTCTTAGTCCTCAGAGGTAAAAACTCATGACAAATATTTTTCTTTTCAAACGTTTTTAGGTTATTAGTAGCCACAGAAGCCATTCCCGGATCGTTCACACCATCAAGTGGACCGTTTTCCGCTCTAAAATGAATAAAAAAAGACTCCCGTCGCATTGACTGATTCTGAATGTTTGAAACTTCACAAAGAGGAGACTGAGAATATAAAATCACGTTTAATGTACGAGTATTCTATCTCAATCTCTCGCCGACTTAGTCCTGTACATTTATGTGTTTTATTTCTTTATCGTGATGCATTTTCATTTCATCGATTTTCACAACGATTGATTTACTAAAGAATTTTTATAAGAACATACTTTATTTAAGTATGTTTTTGAAGTAAATAGTACCTTAAATACAACTACAACACGTAAACAAAAAATAAATAATACAAATATTTGGCACAGAATAATTCGTTCAACCAAGAAAAGTAAGTCTGTGTGAGGAAGAAAAGGTGATACTGGAGAAAATTATTCATTGCAGCCATCACATGGTAATGTTACTGTTATAGCCGACGTGAACCGGCATGTCGTAGGTGAATCTATCGGGGTTCATGACAGTGTAAACGAATGTTTCCCGAGACAAATAGCGATGGAAATGTAAAATGAATTCGTCTTCTTAAAGTATTAGTGCTTTGCTTTGCTATGCTGTTACTTACCCTGTTAGAGGTATAAAAATGTTAGAGGTAAGGAAAAAAATGTTTATCCATATTTCCTATACGGTGTAGAGGCCTAGATAATTAAGTCCTCCCGATCCACTGAAGATTATTTGGGCCGTCGTGATAGGTGGAGGGGACCTATGACCGTCTTAATGTTCAAGTAAGTAAACAAGACAATAAGCTTGCACATATTGCATATTCATATAAACAGCCATAAATATTATATTTATCAGACAAATTAATTGTTTCCTTTATGAGAAATAAATAAATGTCTTGAATTATAGGAGTTCCTAGGCGAATAAACTTCGCTAAGTAATGTCCTGTCCTTTCTCCTGTGTTGTGGGTATCCACTTAATTTAATATTACAAATCTGAATATAACTTTATATGTCTGTCACGGTTCATGAAGTCTGGTATAGAGGTAACTTAAATTTCGGGTTAGGATATAACATTTTTAGCTTGAAGAAGCAAAACAATTTTGTTTCATAAAATAGTTTCATGCAGGCAAAAGCTTGCAACGGCTGGCTTCCAATAAAACTATAACATTTCTCGTTTGGTTCTGACACCCATGATTAGTTCCGACATCAAATTATTGTCCCCTAATTCAATGAGATTTTCCATTACATTGACAAGCGACGTGTTATGGTGTGTTCTTTTTTCGACTCTGCTGTGTGTCAGTTGCAAGGGTTCAGTCAAAGGGTTCCCTTTTTCAAGATGCGGACATTTGTGTTATGTAATTACGCTTACTTCAGACATCCGTTGTCTTGCGCTTTTTTTATTTTTACCTTCACGCATTTCTCTACAATCGGGTAGACAGAGATCTAGACAATTTAAATATTTCGACCTACTTTTCTCCGGAGCTTATTTGGGTTTGTGAGACAGGTCTCGTCGTCGTTTTTGTGCCCTAGTTAATGATAACAATAACTTACCCAATTCTGTAATTGTGTTATCTGTAATTTAATATTTATTTATGGGAAAAACTTTTTTATACATGCATAGATAGGCCGAACATCACATACATTACTCTGATTCCAAGTTACCACAAACACTAGGACCCGAGAAAATGTAGAAAAAGTGTTTTCTATATTGACGCGACCAGGAATCAATTAGGAGCTTGTGAACAAAGTGAAAAAAATCTTTATATATCATTTGCAGTTGTCTAAGTAAGATTACTCTCTTTAAGTTATACAATTCATTCAAAATAATATTTTAGATCTTAATAAATACTATCGTGACTTATGATAGCCGAGTGGTTGGGTGGTCGGAATTTCAAATCGAGTGACCCGACCGGAGAGAGAGGTTTATCAAAAAAACTTATATGCGAATTGTGTCGTTGGATTGGACGTAAAGACGGCCACGGACTCACCACCTGTCTCGTTGTCTCAAAAATATCTTCTGTGGAAGGTGGGTCGCAGGGACTTAATTGTCTAGACTAGACCCTCTGTCTATACCTGTATTGAGAATTGCGTGAAGATATTTATTTATTTATTTTTATTTTATCTTAATAAATACGTGTAGTTGACTGTGGTATTTAACAAGTATTATCTATTTTATGACGATCCGATAGCCTAGTTGGTAGAATCCCTGCCTTCGAATCTAAAGGTTGAGGGTTTTAATCCCGCCTGGGGCAAATATTTATATTGTGTGATGAATATGAATCTTTTTATAGAGTCACAGATGTCTCCATTATATGTATACATAAATATTTATCTATAAAAATATGTGTTTACTTAATAAGTATATTATACTGTTAGTTTGGACACTAAGACGGCGATAGGCTCACCACCTGTCACTGTCCTAAATAGGCCTCGGTTAAAGTTGAATCGAAAGTAACTTATTGTCTAGACATCTGTCTACTACAGAGAATGTGCGGTATTTATGAAGTGTTATCTATTTTTAAATCAAAACATAGAATATTTGAGTTTGATATAATATTTAGTGAAACGAGCGCACGTACAGACAAAGGCCCACCTGAATGAATGCCGGCACGCTCAAATATTAAAGCGGGCGCAGACGGTGCGTTAGTTACGAGCCGCGCGTGTGCTCCAGCCTATACCGTACCTTACGTATTGAACCCTTGCGGTGTGCGGTCGGAGATATTGTATTCGGATGTTTACTGACTAATATTATAGTGGAATGTGGTTATACTAAACTGCGCAATTGTTATCGCAACATTAACTTGAAATAAATATATACAGACATAGATAGCGATATCATCACATTCTCGTACATTGCTCTGATACCACCAAAGTAAAGCTTAAGCTCTTGTAAAGATACCATAAATATTCAGACTCGAGGAAATGTAGAAAATGTGTGTTCTACACTGACCCGACCGAGAATCGAACCTCAGAGCTGAGGCCGTCAGTATAAAAAGTTACACAAAAGATACGCAGTATTAAAAACTTATAATAATGCCAGGCCAAATTAAAACGTCAAAATAAAAACTAAACAGAACATATACACAATATTAAAAACTTAAAAAAAATGCCAGACAAGATAAAAAATATACGGATGTCGCCTAATTTTTTCTTTGAATAAAAAAAGTAACGTAAGAGAACAGAAAACGTATTGCATTAGGAGCAATTTTTCTCTTTTACAACAGTCACTCGCCTGGGTACAGTTGTAATTTTTGCAGCATGCTCCCACGGTGCGCGACGACATAGCCAAGTGTACCGTAACACACTGCCAAGTGCCTATTAAATTTTAAAACCCGGCTCCATGTCAGGGATATACGTCAAGGATATAATTAAACGATATGCTTAATCGCGGTATAGTTACGTTACCAAAGAATAAATAAGTAAGTCACGGTAGCCGAGTGGTTTGGTGGTCGGAATCTCCAGTCAAGAGATCCGAGTTCGATCCCCAGGTGGCAGGCTCGTACCAATGGGTTTCTCCAAAACTTATGTACGAATTACATCGTTAGCTTGGTCTTAATGTCCAAGGCTCACCACCTGTCACGGTGTCGCGAAAATATATTCGGTGCACGGTGGGTTGAAAGGACTTAATTGTCTAGACTAGACCTCAGTCTACCCCTGTATTGGGAATTGCGTGAAGATATTTATTTACTTATTTTACCAAAGAATAAAAACACAAAGAGTAACTAACTACGGTATTTTGGACCCGATGTATCAAATTCGATACATCGGGTCGAAAATACCTCCTGCTACGTGGACGAGTGGCGGAAACACCGGTTTTCAATGTGTCGCCTTCTCAGGGGTTTGATACCCGGTCAGTTCAATGTATAAAAACCACTTTTTCTACATTTTCTCGGGTCTGGATGTTTGTGGTGTTTCCGATTCCCATACCTTGTGGTATCCCATAGCACTTGTGTGCTATGGGCTCGGAGCAATGTATCAGATGTTGTCCCTTTCTATATAGATAGGGACTATATCTGATATATATGATAGATAGTGTACATATATATATATGTATGTATACTATACTAACTACATTCCAAAGGTGGCTCTTTGCCACCTCCTCACCCATTACGGGAAAGGCCTGCAGTGAACTGTTCACAGGCGAGAAGAAAGTATCAATAAACTTTAATTTTAATTTCAACTGTAGTGTGTCAAGGGTTGTAAGGTTGATTAAGAAATTTTAAAGCAAATACCGCCTTCGTTACATTACATTGAACCTTTGGACTGAACCGAATACCTTGACAAAAGTTAATATCAAGTAGGCGGTAAGGTTGAGCCATTAAAAACGATTGAATACAAGTCTATTGCCACGTCACAGATATAAGAGATGACTAATGAAAAACTAAATATATAAATAAATATCTTCACGCAATTTCCAATACGCAATACCCAACTCCCACCGAAGATATTATCGGGATAACGTGACAGATGGTGAACCCGTCGCCGTCTTTATGTCCAAGGCAACGATATAATTCGTACATAAGTTTTTGAAAAACTCATTGGTCTGCGTGCCAAGAGCCTGCCACCTGGGGATCGAACTCAGGTCTCTCGACTTGAAACTCGGACCGCCCAACAGCTCGGCTGTCGTGACTTATAATTATATTAAAGAACTTTTCTTTTTGTCCAAGCCAACGAAATAATTCTTACGTAAGTTTTTGAAAAACCCATTAATAGGTGCATGCCACCTGGGGATCGAACTCGTGTCTCTTGACTCGAAATTCCGACCAACCAACCACTCGGCTATCGTGACTTATACTAATGGAAAAGCGTGGAAATCGCAAGATGGTTACCTAAAGATGGCGGGATAACGATCTAAAAAATACCAGACCAAAATTGACCAGTACTGGTAACGGATAGCAGTGTTTAAGTTACGTGGTATCTAGGTTTAAAGAACTTTCTTCTCATTAGAACATTGTGTAATTCACCAACATGAGATTACAATATGAAGAAAGAAAAAAATATCTGGCACAGCGTATATAACATGTATTATAAGCGTCGCGATTATGGCAAACCCTTCTTATGGGAGAGACCAGAACTCGGGTCTCCTGAGTCGAAATCCGATCACCAAACCACTCGACTATCGTGACCTGTATAATAAATTATTTTTTAATAAGATTATATATTATTGTAGGGGAAATGAACGAATTAAAAATAACGCAAATATATATATAAACTAGTTATATATAATGAAGTAAAAGTAGAGGTATAATAAGTACAGTAACAAAATAGAATATTCAATAAACGTTAGTATTAGAGCATTATAAATCGCATGGCGCCGCAGATTTCCTGGCTCTCGTCTTAAGGCCGGCTTTTATTCGCATAGTTTCCAAGTGTTGGTCGAAATGTTTAATTGTTTCGGCCCAGCCTCCCTGCCGTGCCAGAAATTTACTGCCACTAGGTGTGACATACTGAGAAATGTTTGTCAAATAGGGAAAGTGCAAATACCTTAAATTTTTTTATCAAAAATGTGAAAATTTTGGTAAATCTTTCAAAATATGTCTGAGATAAATCTTTCAAAATATGTCATAATTATATTAAAAAGGCAGAGAAGAGTTCTATGAAAACTGGACTGAAAAATTGAAAACTCATTCGGTCCCTCAAACATTGAAGATCGTGATTCCGTATACTATTTCGGCTTGTTGCTTATAAGTTGTCTCAAACGCAATCGATCTTGAGTAGGTTTGAAGGATTCCTGGAAAGTTACTTCAAGGGTTTTCAAGATGTCTGTCCATCTCAAAAGTTTTCTTTATTTTGAGATGGTTGTCCCGCCAGTGAATTGAATTTTCAATGCTTTTCCTTTAGTCGCCTCTTACGACGCTCACTGGAAGAAATAGAGTCGAATATAATAATATGTAATACC
Organism: Sericinus montela; assembly: GCA_029286605.1. Taxonomy (NCBI): domain Eukaryota; kingdom Metazoa; phylum Arthropoda; class Insecta; order Lepidoptera; family Papilionidae; genus Sericinus; species Sericinus montela. Next base: position 11,475,659 of record JAGSMR010000044.1, read on the forward strand.
GTATAACATGACATATATGAAGTAAATATTTTCTCATGACGTAATAACGTCATGAGAAAATATTTACTTCATATAATCCATATTCTATTGAAAGGTAAATTAAAAAGCCTCAAAATATAAATTTTATTGTATTTACTTACTAAATTATTAATTTTAGTTTTGGTTACTAAATTAAGGATAAATTAAAAAAAAACTATCAGATTAAATTTACAAATAATATAAAATATAATATAACAGTCTGTGTCCACAGAATTTCAAATTTCTCATTAACTTAAAACTACCTACAGTATGCATGTAAGCAGACATCTCACTTGTCACCTCGCGCGCCGTTACCGCAGAATGCTACGTCGTCGGCGACAGGAACTCACGGAGATTGGAACTGTCGCACGTTGGAACTTGGGACTTTAGTTTAATGAGCGAACTCGCTGTGGTTGACGTCTGGTGTGCCACGGCGGGCCGCGGACGGCGGAGCGATATGTTATGCACGGTACACGCTCCACTGAAACTTGGAAGGGTAAGTTTTTATATTTATAGTACACTGCTTAAAACTTACTTATCTAGAGAAGTCTACCCCAGTATTGGGAAAGGCGTGAAGAAATTTTTTTGGTTAAAAGCTTCCTTCCAGTACAAGTCAAGCTGATAAAAGTCTAGACTTTGCGAATATGCGAAATGCGAAAAGGTTTTTTTCCCCAACCTATTAGGTAGGGACAACATCAATACATTGCTCCGATCCCAATGTAAGAAGCTAAAGCACTTGAGGTATGGGAATCGGAAACAACAAAGGCACCACAACAACCTAGACTCGAGAAAATGTAGAAAAAACGGGTTTTCTACAATGAACCGACCGGAAATCGAACCCCGATATAGCGACACCTTGAAAACTTGTGTTTACGCCACTCTTCCACGGAGGTCGAGTATTTCAACTCCACCATCAGTCATTTATAACTCTAACACTCTCTACAAACATGAGTTTAATCTGCGATCAGTGGAGTTGAAACTAATATTCTAACCTTGTCATAATAGTTTACTATAACAAAGCCAATTCTTAGCCGAGTCACTTTCAGCGTAGCAGCCAATACCCCGGTACGTTGACATGACGCCCGCTGACTGAGTGACTCGCATTTCGCCACAATAAACACGTCTGCGACATCGTTAATCAATGACACGACACCTAGCCAGCCCGGTGGAACCTTGCTTAACTTAAGTTTAGTCCTTTTATTAGTAAAACTTCAAAAATTATAGGTAATTTAATCTAGAATTATGCAGCATTCGCTTGGTTGTGTTTCGTTGTTTATCAATAAATAAATATAAGTATTAATAAATATATAAATATAAATAAATATATCTATATCTTTACCCCATTCGCAATACAGGGGTAGACAGAGATTAAGACAATTAAGGCCTTTCGAGCCACCTTCCACGGAAGACATTTTTGGGACAACGTGACAGATAGTGAGCTTGCTGTCTTATTTTCATAGCAACTTTGTAAATCGTACAACCAGCCGGCTTCAGTGATTTAACTAAAGTTTAATCCCTCAACAGTAAAACTTCAAAAGAATAGGTAATTAAATATAGAATTATATGGCATTAATTTTGTGGTATTTTGCTGTTTACTAAACATGTTAATTTTAAAATAATTTTCATTTGTATGAAAACAAAGGATTATCCTTTAATTTGGAAAAGAGTGACAAAGCCACGTTTAGTTTTAAACAGCTCAAGTCTTTGTTCTACCATAAATATAATGTTTATGTGCGGAGTCTTGTTGTAAGCAACTCCACGAAATTGATATGACCTTTTTGAATTGCCTTAGTTGTCTACGATACTTACCCAAATATCGAGTGGCAAATACTCATGCTAAATTCACATTTTTTTAGAGTAGTGATAGGAATTCATGGTAAGAGACTCGAATTCCCAACCCCGGAGGTAGGCCAGTACCAGTGAGCTTTTCCAAAATTTATGTACGATTTATATTGTTGACTTGGACATAAAGAAGACGATAGGCTTACCATCTGTCACGTTCCAAATAACGTCTCTAGTTAAAGGTGTATCGATTGCCTGGATCTCTATCTACCCAAGTTGTGGAAACTGCGTGAAGATATTTATTTTCTAAAAGTACTATAGCTTCAGACTTAGTCAAAACAGGAGAGGAAATGCAAGAAGATTTTTAACCACAATTTAGGATTTACTACTTCTTACTTTTTATTTTACATGAGTTCACAACATATATGTCAACTTCATAGTATATACTTTTTAAGGTGGAAGAATTCTTTCCCTGCCTAGGGAATCTTAATCGTCTGGGATTAGTACCACAATCGTGCCTATTTCTGCCACCAAATAGTATAATACTGTAATGACAACGACCTGATGACCTCTATACACGAGTGGTATACACGCCAGTTTTCATGGCTTCGCCGGCTCTGAGATCGCAGTTTCTATTCCCCGTGGGGACAACATAATAAGACTTCATTCTCTTGGGTCTGGGTGTTTGTGGTACCTTTTTTAGTGACTTACCATTAGGTGGATGTTTAATTTTTTTCACCTTAATATCATAAAAGTTATTTGATATTAACCTTTAATGATCAAATATTATAAGCATATCGTTATCGTATTCATGTTTCGTAGCTGTAACGTTTTCCGAAAGAAATGCCCTCAGAATTCGGTCGGGGTTTTAACACTGCTATGACTTACCTACCTTACTTTCTGTTACGCCACAAAATAATTAGCTTCTCGTAAGCAACGATTTCACCGGGCCGTCCGAAACAATGCGAGCACCTTGATACAACGCAGCAAGGTAGGGAGGCTGCGAGGGGGGGTTGCGGGTTGGGGATAATTAATTACCACGAGAGTGGCAGGTGCACAATGAGTGGAAACTGTTCTGTCGGTGACGCGGCAGTTTTTTATCTGACTGAAGAAAATAATGTATAGATAATTGGAACTAAAACGAATTATAGTAGTAGAAAAATAAATTACAGTAAAGCTGTAAAATTGTAATACATACGGATGTCTACGGACAACAGTGGTAGAGCCCCGCATCAGCTTCTGCTGTTACATGAATGAGCCGGCTCGACCGGGGTAAGTACCACGACCTCACAGAATACCGGCGTGAAGTAGATGTCTAACAAACTTCTGCGTTTCGTCTGGTGAGTGCAGGTAACTGGAGGACCACACACCTCTAAGGCCGGCAACGCATCTGCTATGCCTCTAGTATTGCGGGTGTTCATGGGCGGTGGTAATCACTTACCATCACGTGAGCCAGCTGCGCGTTTACCTCCCTTTTCGATAAAAAAAAATATAATACAATTTGTAGCTGCAACAGAATCGACTAAAGCTTCTGAATTGTTAACAAATTTCATTATTTACGGTACATTATTTATTATTTATTCTTCTTCTTCTCTTCGGACCAGGTAACGTATACCTTTTTATATTTGTGTGCGGAGGGTTGCGAAGTAATTTTTTCAATAACAACTTCATTATTTATTGTTTTTACACCAATACAATACATTAGTAGTAATATATTGTATTGGTATACTTTTAAGGTTTATAAGCGTGGCTTTCTTATATTTTGACCTGTCACGTTGTCCCGAAAATATCTTCGGTGGAAGGTGGGTCAAAGGGACTTAATTGTCTAGACTTCACCTCTGTCTACCCCTGTATTGGGAATTGCGTGGAGATATTTAATATTTTATTTAATTTTTTTTATCTATTCATCATTATCATTATCATAACTAACTGTAAAATTCTACATACAGTCATACAGACGTTTGCCCCACAGTAGGGTCATATGTCTTCATTTTTTTTTTGGAATATCACATATAATAGAAGTGATTTAATTGTCTAAACCTCTGTATACCCTAGTATTGTCTGAGTATGTGCGGAAAGTTGTGAAATAAATTTAAAAAATAATTAAACCACTTCAAAAAAACGTGTGCAGAAAACTACTGATTACAAAATAGTTTGAAATAGTTACAATAGCCGAGTCGTTGGGGGAGTGAGATTCACGTCAAGAAACCCGAGTTCGATCCCCCGGTGGCAAGCTCGTAGCAATGGGTTTTTTCCAAAATTTATGTAGGAATAATATCGTAATCCTAGGACATACAGACAAGCGACAGGCTTACATATTCTTCACCATATGGACCTGTAAAATTCTACTACATACCATACAGTCGTCTCCAGCACGATGAAGTTATACGTCTTCTTTTTGATAGATGGGGAGGGGGGTAAGGGGGGAGGCTTCATAGTTGCGTAAGAAGATGTAAAATATATAAACAAATAACTTAAACCACCAAAGCCAAATCGTGAAGAAAAACCACTAATTACACATTAGTTTAAAATTCTTTTTCATAGCGATTAAAGTTAAATAGGCTACGTAAAGTAAATCCCAAAGCACGGTCCGCTGGGCTTGACGAGCATTAAATAGCACCCACATATATCAGTGACAGATTCCACAATCTGCTTCGTACGCGTTACCTGAAAATCCGCATTAATCCGCATCCGGAGGCGAAAACAATAGTGATACGCTTCACAACGGAAACCTGTACCCGGTCGCACGGGTATGTCCACGCTACGCAAATAAAAAACTTACTTTAATCACAAGGTTTTAAAATCGTAATTTCAACAGCGCAAATAAAGTAAAACATGGTATTGCTTAAACCTTAATTCCAACCAGCAATCCACAATGTGCCGTACATTATTGATGTAAAGTTAAATTTACGTTAACAGTTATTAAGGTATCAAATACTGGACAAAACGATGATCAAGAATTCAGTGAATGGTGCAAAATTATTAAGTCGTTCCATTTTAAGTTTTATTGCGATTACATTAACGTTGATTTTAATTAAATTAGAAAATGAGACAGCACTGGATTGTGAATAAGTAAGGTATGAAGATATCGATTCTAATGTCTGGGTAACAAGACATAAATTGCAATGCATTAGATTTGTTTACTTGCACTCTAAATGGATTTTAACAGGTGCAACAGCGCGGAAGACAGGACAATCAGCCGATTTCGCACAATATGGCGGACTTTCCGTTTCCGGCTGCTATTACGAAATGACGTATGCAAGTATAAGCAGATATGACTTTTGGATGGGTAATAGAAATAGGGATTCTTACCTTACTTAAAGGGTAGGAAAAGTCCACTTGCACTTAATTGTCTAGAAAAGTGCACTTAATTGTCTAGACTAGACCTCTGTCTACCCTGTATTGGGAATCGCGTGAAGATATTTATTTATTTATTTTATATGAATAATCCATAAGTAGACGACCTTACCGATAAACAACGATCTTATTCATTTAAATTGAAATATTTTAAATAGATAGACGTTAAATATTTTTTTAAACGTTTGTTTTATTAATATATTAAATTTAAGCCGTACGTCTGTCACATTTCCACACTTTACTGGCTTAGTGTTTTGCGCATTTGGCACATGTATTGTTTGTTGCAACTATTTACATATATCTCGCATTTAACAAGCTCTGAAAAGTCAATTTGTCAAAAGAAACTCTAATAATTTTAAATGTAAGCATTTGTTTGAGCATTTAAATTGCTATAAGTTGTGAAAGTTTCCTGTTAGAAATCTTTTTATGAGAGTCTATGTAAACATTATAATCATAGGTACAGATAATTTTTAATTGTGACGACCTTCGTGGACTAGTGGCGTACACACCGGTTTTCGTGGTGTGGTGGTCCAAGGTCCGATTCCCGGACGGGTCGAAGCAGAAAACCAGTTTTTCTACATCGTCTCGGATAAAACATGTGAAAGTACTTGTGTTTAAGCTAAAGGGCTACTTGCTTTTTGATCGGCGCAACGTATGTATGTGTTTATTTATTTAATTTTAAATAATTAAATGTGGAAAATTCAAATCACGAAAATTCTGTTCCCAAAGTAAAAGTTACGATAGTAGTTGAGTGGTTGGAATTTTGAGTCAAAGGACCCGAGTTCGATCCCCAGGTGGCAGGCGCGTACCAACGGATTTTTTTAAAACCTATGTACGATTCATATCGTTACTCGGACATAAAGACGGCAACGGGCTCATCACCCGTTACATTCTACCAAAAAATGTCTTCAGTGGAAAGCGGTCGAAAGGACTTAATTGGCTAGATGTCTGTCTACCCCAGTATTGGGAATAGAGTGAAGATTTTTTTATCGGTAGCCATTGATATTGTCAAGGTTTTAGTCACCTCCTATGAAGCCCACGAGAAGAAAGGGGAATACATATTCTTATAAGCCTATACCAATGAAAACCAACTAGATAAAACATATAATCATATTCATGTAAGACATAATGTTTCTGTTTAGAAATAAATCATTATTTTGGAATTGGAAAATACCTGGAACTGGCAATTTAGAACTGGAAAAATGAAAAAAAATATGGATTGAGTTTACTTACATTCCTGAAAAATACTTATTAATTGTAAATCCTACGAAAATAGCATGTTACGTGTTACAGTGTAACCGTGTGTATAGTTTAATCTCAAAGTAATAATTTTCTGCACAGAGAGCCTCGTGTGCCGGCGCGTGACAATATATTCCCAGAATCGAACTGGTTGATTTACCGCGAGACGTTCCCGAGCTTCAAGGAACCGCTGCAGTAATCGAGGTGATTGTATCATTCATCGTTTTGAACTCACTACACTATCCTAATGGACCGAAGAAACTCATAGGTGAGAGTAAATAAATATTAGCAAACCGATCAGACAGATGGTAAGGATCGAGCAGTTCTGTTCGTAGTGACCGTGCTTTCGAAGAAGTCTTCTTAGTTTGGGATTAGCTTATTCATGTGACTAACATATATTCTTCTTCTTCATTACAGCCAGTGGACTCCACTGCTGAACGTAGGCCTCCCCCAAAGATTTCCACAAAGAATCTATCTGCGTCTTTATATATTTATATAGTTATAATATACATATTTACACACATATTTTAATTTTAAGTTTTTGAATATATTCTAAATACTAAAATTAAATATGTGTGAAGAAGATAATGAATCTGAAAGAAGCGAAAGGAGTATGTAAGGATCGTGACGCTTGGCGATCTGTTCTCTATGGCTGAACCGCCAGGGATTGTGCGTGAAGGTAAGTAAGTAAGTAACATGAAGTTTTCTTTAAGATTTATGATTAGAAAATTATGTTGTAGTTTTATAATAACAAATATTCCTGCAAGCAAAATAATTAGTATTGAGTCGGTAGCGACCTTGCCTTCAAAGTTAAGGGTTTGAATCCCGCTAGTGATCACGATCACATTTGTGTGAAGAACAATAATGTTTGTACTTCAGTCATATATTGAGTTCATATATTTATAAATATTTATCTTTGCAAAGTCACGATAGCCGAGTGGTTGGGTGATCGGAATCAAGAGACCCGAATTCAATCCCCACATGACGGGATTGTACCAATGGGTTTTTTCAAAAACTTATTACTCACCATCTCTCACGTTGTACTAAAAATATCTTCGGCGAAAGGTGAGTTTAAAGGATTTAATTGTCTAGACCTTCGTCTACCCCTGTATTGGGATTAGAATGAAGATATTTTTTTGGTATATATATGTATAAATAAAACTATTGTACCGTCGCTTAGAATATGAAGACGATGCTAAGCTCGCCACCTGTCACAATGTCCCAAATAAGCTAGCTAGCTCAATAAAAGTAGGCTGTAAGAACATTGACAAGGTCTCCGTTTAGCCGAATATGGGAAATTTCGTGAATGCATAAAACGAAATCGTAGTCTCAATAATTCTTTAGCAAATGATTAATTAATAAAGTAATTATGTAAATCAGTATGCAATATATGTGTTGGCACTTCAAATACGACAAATAGGCAAACTGAGGCAATTAATCAAGGCACTTCCGGCTGCCTGAAGTCCGCAGCTCCTCGCCATTTGCACTGAGATATGAAGCAGTCAACGCGGGCATTACTAAACTCCATTTCGGTGTTGCCCTCGCGAATAAAACCAACGTGCGAGCTGATTAATGTGATGCACCTTTTTACAATGTAATTGATGTTGAGTTTTCTTTTTTATATAACACTAGTTTGGTTTTGCGGTTTCTTACGCTGTTGAAGTAATACTTACCTCATTGCTTAAGTATAAAAAAGTCACGATAGCCGAGTGTTTGGGTGGTCGGAATTTCAAGTCAGGAGACCCGAGTACGATCCCCTGGTGGCAGGCTCGTACCAATGGGTTTTTACAAAATTTATGTATGAATTACATCGTTGGCTTGGACATAAATACGGCAACGGGCTCACCACCTGTCACGTTGTCCCGAAAATATCTTCGGTGGAAGGTGTGTCGAAGGGACTTAATTGTCTAGACTAGAGACCTCTGTCTACCTCTGTATTGGGAATTGCGTGAAGATATTTATTTATATTTTATTTTATGCTTTGAAAAGACAACAATGGACAACATAAAAACGTGTGCAAAAGTTAATCAACATCGTCATCGCAGAACGCGCATCGCAAATCGTGTGCGACATCGCAGAACCACTATCGACATTTTTTACTCAAGTAACTCAAGTCTACAGCAGTAAAACTACGTAGCTACAAAATCGAAACATGGTCTAGAATATTGCGGTCTATTTGTTTGATTTTATAGGCCATTTTTTAAGTATCACGATAGCCGAGTGGTTGGGTGACTGGCTCGTACCAATGGGTTTTACAGACCTTAAGTACGACTTATATCGTTGTCTTGGATATTAAGGCCGTGACTGGCACCATCTGACATATTGTCCCGAAAAATGCCAAAGGTGAAGAGTGGGTCGATTTGAGGGTGTGGTATTAATACCAATAAAATTTTCTACAACTTTCCAACAAAGTAACGCCTGATTTTATCATCTTGAATCGTCATTCTAATTGGTCATATCAGGTCGAATTTTTCTTGTTTGTCGTAAGCTCGAAATCCGCCCTTCCATCCTTGCCGGATGCTGAGCGCTCGCCGAGTGACTAATGTTTGTTTCCTTCCGGTTCCCACTGCGCACGTGACCTTAGCTCCATTTTAAAAGAATGAAGTACTCTAGTTAGGGCAAAATTAATAATATGAATATCTGTTCTTATTAAACCTTTACGCATTGATATCAAATAGGACAATGTTGATTAAATTTAAGTAACTATAGTGAATCTTCAACGCAAATGTAAACGATTTCAAGTAAGTAAAAGAAAATTACGGTGGGTTAATACATACATACATAAAATCACGCTCTGTAGGGGTAGGCAGAGACCGCTTCTTTTCACGTGCTACGATTCTTACATACTGTTTTCGCTTCGTCGACTTTCATTATTCCCTTCATACATGCTCTTGGGTTAAAGGGACTTGACCTGGCCTTTTTTCAGGACGTCTGGATTCGGTCTCGAAACTTCCGCCTAGGTCTACCTCTTTCAACACTTCTATTCACACGCGCCTTATACACTTTTTCCGTCTATCGTTCCTCATTCATTCTCTCGAGATGGCCAAACATAGATTTATGTGTTATTTTAAGATTATTAAGGATTTCAATCCATTGCCGAGATTAACACGATGCATTTATTGAATCCACAATAAAAAGTTTAGCTAGAAAAATTCATTAAAATCCACTATTTCTTCGAGTTCGACACAGCTTTGGCAGTACATTACATGATTTTGTTTAAAGTGAAAACTTCCTTGACGACCCCATAGGCTTATGTGGCGAGCAAATTACCATTTTATTGTACAATAATAAAAATAAATACATACATAGGTAGGGACTACATGACATATCTTGCTCTGATTCCAAAGTAAGCAGCTTAAGCACTTGTCATATTATCAGAAACAAAGAAGGTACCACAAACACCAAAACACGAGAAAATGTAGAAAACGTGTTTTGCACATTAACCTAGGACCTGCCGCTACCATCGACATGAACCCCAAAGTGTACGCCACACGTCTACAGAGGTTGTTAGTGTATGCAATAAAATAATACCATACACAATCAGAGTTAAAGTCGTTAACTTTCCATCCATTAGCCATTGATTCCAAGCCCAGAAATCCTGAACATAATACCCCAGCACCCCACCAGGCTCACTGTCATGGTTACTCAACTTGCACTAATAAACATGCACAACTTAGTATGTGGAAATAAGAGCGAAATTGCTTTGATCAAGATTAGCAACAGCCGATGAGTTCTTTGATGCAAAAAATAACGTTTGGACTTATTACGTGTAGTGATAGCAACTAATCACAAAACGACTGTCATTGCAAAAATCAATTATGACTTCGGACCTTTTTATATTTGCGTGCGGAATGTTGCGAAGTAATTTTCTCACTCACAAGTACATCCAGTATTTAGTAAATATAAGTTATTGTGCTACCCACAGTATTAACCATATACATAACAGTTAACAAGAATACTAGTAATGTTATTTGGCATGGCTAGGATTCTTTAAGCAAAAAATCTTTTTTACTTATATTTTTATATATAAAAATGAGCTTATTTTGTATATACACAATATTATATCATTTTCTGTTAATTATTAACCAACCTTTTATAATGTAAGTTTCAACAAATAAATCAGTTTTATTATTTTATATATTGACAACCTCCGAGTGGAGGACGAGTGGCGTAAACACCGATTTTCAAGGTGTCGCCTTCCCGCCAAGGTTTCGGGTTAATTTCCCGGTCGGGTCAATGTATAAAAACCACTTTTTCTACATTTTCTCAGGTCTGGGTTTTGTGGTACCTTCAATGTTTCAGATTACCATACTTCAAGTGCTTTAGCATCTTACATTGGGATCGGAGCAATGCGTGTGATGTTATCCCTATCTATCTACGTATTTATTTATTTATTAAAAAAAATATATGACGTTTACCTGTTCAATTATTATAGAGACAGATAGTAAAATATCTAAAGTCCTATGCATAAACCTAGTCTTCTTAGTTCTTTTAATAAACCTAATATTACATAGACGATAGAAAGTCACGATAGCCGAGTGGATGGGTGGTCGGAATTTCGAGTCAACAGACCCGAGTTCGATCCCCAAGTGACAGACTCGATAACCAATTCGTTTTTCAAAAACTTATGTACGGATTATGTCGTTGGCTTGGACATGAAGACGGCGACGGGCTCAACACCTGTCACGTTGTCGCGAAAATATCTTCGGTGGAAGAGGGTCAAAGGGACTTAATTGTCTAGACTAGACCTCTGTCTACTCCTGTATTGGGAATTGCGTGAAGATATTTATTTTTTAATATGACATAGACGAAATATGTCTGTACGTTCAGACAGCAAAATGTAATGCTTATGTGTATGGTACTGGTGCGTGGGTCCGACGAGCATCACTTCCGGTTCACTGGCTCTCGCTTAATTGATAGCACGGAAGGAGGGGACGTCACGGCACGTCACTAGTGCAAGACAGGGCGTTTGCTGAACGGTGACGTCATCGAAATATTGGTTTTATCTAAAAAAAAATACTGACTGGAAGTCACTTTCCATTGAAACCATTTATAAACTTCGTACTATTATTATTAAGTTTACTCCGTTCAATTTTAGAATGGAATCCCGCCTGAGAACTAAAACTTAAGTACAACTTTAACTTTCGATTAGATTTGAATTTTTGCTCAAACGCTAAGCTAACACTAATATCATATGCGCAAGACGTTATATTTATAGCTATATTAGTCTCTGCCGGCTACCTTGCCTGCACAGTATCCAAAATCTCCCACAGGATACCTTATTTTCCTAAAGTAATATTAAGAAATATCCATCACCCGATGCCTCACGGTCTCAATATATCTTCACGCCATTCCCAACACTGGAAATTAAAAAAGAGAGTTGTATTATAAAAATTTTACGTTAAAAATAAGATATTTTATTTAGAAACAGTTCTATAAGATTTATATCGTGAGCGTCTTTACGTCTAACGTAAAGACGGCGACAGAATCACCACCTGTGACGTCGTCCCAAAATGTCTTCGGTGTAAAATGAGTCGAAAGGGCTTAATTTTCTAGACCTCTATCTACCCCAGTATTGGGAATGTATTTATTTATTTGTCATTACTACAAGCCGAGTGGTTGGGTGGTAGGAATTTCGAGTCAAGAGACCCGTGTTCGATCTCCAGGTGGCAGGCTCGTATCAATGGGTGTTTTCAAAACCAGTGTACGATTCATAGCTTGGACATAAAGACGGCGACGGGCTCACCACCTGTCACGTTGTCCCGAAAATATCTTCGGTGGAAGGTGGGTCGAAGGGACTTAATTGTCTAGACTAGACCTCTGTTTACCCCTGTGTTAGGAATTGCGAGAAGATATTACTTTTTATATCGTGAGCTTGGACGTTAAGACGGCGACAAGCTCACCACCTGATACCTGGTCCAAAAAGATATCTTAGGTGTAAGTCGAGTCGAAAGAGCTTAATTGTCTATACCGCTGTCTACCCCAGTATCGGGAATGTATTTTTTTGTCATTACTTTGCAGGTGGAAACTATTTTGCAATTTATACACACACAAAAATCACCCAAGATACTTAAAGAAGTTACCATTTTAAAAAGTCTTTCAAATTAATACTAAAAAAAATATAATGAAACAAAGCATAGCTACTGCTACCATATACCATGTGTCAAATCCATAGTCCATTGGGAAGTGAAGCATAACTCGTGAACCGTGAACCTTGTCAACTTGTCAGTACCAGGCAACCTACTCACTGGAAACACACAGGCAATGTCAGCAGATATATCCACATAATATGACCTATACTCAATTTATAATTTATTTATGCTTGCTCTAAATTAAGTAAAATATAATTAATGAGTATTTCTTCTACGTGTGGAATTACCATACGCTTTGCACTCGTAGAGGAAAGGACTCATACTGACGACAACCGTGGTAGAGCCACACATCAGCTTTTGTTGTTGCATGAATGGGCCGGCTTGACCGGGGAAGTACCACGACCTCACAGTATACCGGCGTGAAGTAGAAGTCTAACAAACTTCTGCGTTGCGTCTGGTGAGTGCAGGTAACCGGAGCCCCCAAATTCTTGCACTCTAAGGCCGGCAACGCATCTGTTATGACTCTGGTATTGCGGGTGTTCATGGGCGGCGGTAATCACTTACCATCACTTCGAACGAACCACTTCGACTCTGACACCCAGAGCCAGATAAGCGTCAGAATGGCAAGGGATTTTATGAGCACTTACCATCCCGGTACCCTGGTGGACCTGGATTTTACTCGTAACTCTGGCTAAGAAAAATTGGAATAAAAAAAGTGCATGACCTTGACCTTTTATTTAATAAATTTTATACAGTTCTCAAATATTTCAGTTAGCGTTATATTTAAGTTTGAAGTAATTCAAGCAGTTAGAATATAAGTTTCATACACCTACGTTTTGACTTTTAGTAAATGTTCCACAGACCTTTACTCTGTAATTATACAAGATCAAAATGAGGCAGATCGGTGACTATCAACAGCGTCTAAGATTTTGCCTTAAGTACGTAAATAAGTAAAATACAAGCGCAATCACAATTTATTGGCAAATAACGTAATGGTACTATACTGCGAGCAGCAAGCCTTTCAGCCTCCTTGTCGCCTCTTGTAACATTTCAAGAAGATACTCTATACCTATGCAAATCCGGTCCATATAAATTCAGCACAAGTACATAATACAAACAAAATGTAAAGTTATTAGAGTCGATCTTTCGTAATTTGCCTAAGCCTCTTAGAGGGATGTTATATTTCATTAGGCCGTGCCCCATTTAGCATGATTAACATGGCGTATATTCAGTGTTGGACGATATTCGCCGTACATAGCGGCTATTTATATGATTCCCATAGCCGGCACTGGCGGCGGAGTGCTGGCGACGGAACGTGAGGCGAGTACTACCAACCTTTTTAGACGACTCAAGGACTTTCTTTGTACTGGTCCGGATTTAGCTACGAGAAATACGCCAACTGGTTTTATTTTCATATACGTTACATATTTAATCAATATCGTAAAATTTACTACATCAATTCCGTATATATTATATTATAATATAGGCGATAATTATTTTAGTAGAAAATCACGGTATTTAGTTTAAGAACTGTAATTACTGTATTTTCCATTAGCCCTAAATAGAGTGCTGAATGCAATCTGAATGCTGAATGCAATATTTAACAGATTGTATTCGCGACTGGTCGCAGCCGGTAACATGGGACTTTCAGAGATTTACAACAAGACATAAATTAAGACGTGAAATATGAACAGTTCAACATACGAATCTTAGGTATTTAAATCGAGAGAGCAGTAGCTCTACGCGATGATGTCCAAGACAAAAGGCTCGCGATGAAAAAAAGACTGACGTTTTTGGTACCATGCCAAGATGGCTTCTTGTTTATGTTTTCAGGATTTTAAATGTTTTTAACTTCGTTGAAAATAAAGAGTAACATATCGGTAAAACATATTGACCAACAAATTTCATTGCGTTATCATTTCTGAGGTCCAGACCAACCAGGGATGGTTCTATAAGGAATCGATATCTTTTTCTTATTGTCTCGGGTCTGGGTATTTGAGGTACATTTTTTGTTTATGATTCCATAACACAAACGCTTCAGCTATTTTCTTCAGGATCAGCGCAATCTTTGTGATGTTGTACCTACAAAAAGAAACTTAAAATCATCACGCCATTCCCAATACAGCAATGGACAGAGGTCATGACAATTCTTTGACAAGTCCTTACGACCCACATCTCCGTTCCGTTCGGAATTTCGATCACCTAACTCGGCTCACGAGACTGTTGCTAACCTACATATTTCTGTTTATGTATATTTATCCATGTATTTATTTAAATAAAATAAATAACTATATAATTTATTTAAATAAAATGATAAAGTCACGATAGCCGAGTAGTTGGGTGGTCGGAGTTTCGAGTCAAAAGAACCGAGTTTGATCCCCAGGTGGCAGGCTCGTACCAATGGGTTTTTCAAAAACTTATCTAGTATTCTAACTATTTAACTTATATAGTAGTAGTAGATAAGTCTTTTGACTCGAAATTCCGACCACGATGTAATTACATCGTTGGCTTGGAAATAAAGATGGCGACAGGCTCACCACCTTATTTATATTTATTTAAATAAAAAAATATGTGTTACCGAGTAGGGCCCTGTCGGCAGCACCTCGCCTCTTTTCATTTCATTCCATTCATTCCAACGGATGAACCCTAATGAATATCTTCGAAACCTCCCGCGTGCTACAGTAGTTTTTTTTTTCTCTCTTCGCAAGCTCTTTACTCGCACGACCCGATTACTGGGAGTGTTCCCCGCTGTAAATAAAGATCTGCTTTAGCCGAGGGCTTTGATTAAGATATTCCTTTGCGTCGCGCAGCCATGCAGCGTGCTCCGTTCGTTTCTGTTGGGATCAATTGTGTCATTGTTTTTGTTTATCCCTTTGTGGTATTGTTGAATGGTGTTAATAGAATTAGCTGTTATTTAGCTGCTTTATAAACTTGAATGATATTATTAATTGTTTCACAGCTTTTACCCACAGGATTACTAAGCACGACCATATACAAACCATATACTTATCAAATATTAATAAAGATATGTATAAATTATTCTGCGTACATCGAATCATACTTAAATAATATTGATGGTAGCGGAGCTAACTCTAACAACAGGACGTTGAGGACTTCAGTCCACCCATGAATACGAGAGTTGTTGTGTACACGAACTATCAGGAAGTGAAAAACTAAATAAAATTCGATAAAATCCTTAAACTATCGTTTTATGTAAATTTAATCGCTGAAGGTATCTGATGATGACATATATAAAAAAGGGACAACATCACATACATTGGTCCGATCCCTATGAAAGAAACTAAAGCACTTGAAGTATGGGAATCGAAAACGACGAAGCCACCACAAACACCCAGACCAAAAGAGAAAATGTAGAAAAAGTGGACCCGGGACCTCGAGATGGCTACCTTAAAAACCGGTGTTTACACCACACGCCCGTGGAGGTCATCGTAAATTGCAATATAATTACTAACTAATTTTTATCTATGACATAATATAAATTTCAAAATAACTAAGGTTTTATGGAGTAGTATTTTTTTTAATTCAAAACGTTACATTTTGTAATAAAAATATTTTTTAACATGACGATACCCTATTCGCGTCTTATTAAGCCCTCCACCTGTCATCGTACAATCAAAGACGCTTACTTTTATCGTTTTCATTTGTAACTGTGAAGCGAAACTTAACATCTATATGCAAATGGTGACAAACAGTCGAACGCGTTTACAAACGCACAATATACTTTTATGACTAAGGAAAAGCCGAATCTTAACAACGATACGGGTGCAATGAAACTTGATTAAAGTAAACCTTATGATCAAGATGTTAAAGAGTATTTATGTGGAGGAGTTAAAATGGCGCGTTACGTTGAGTTCAAGATATTGTTTCACGTGTTTTATGAGGTGGGTCGAGATTTCACGGGCCTTTTGTCCGGAGCATTTTTGAGTGTTTCCCTCCAATGTTATGTTTATTCGTGAGGGGGTAAGTCGTCGGTTATGTTCGATTGCGTGTAATTCATAGTATTCATGCTTTTTTTGGGGAACACATTCTTATTTATTTGACGGGATGTCTTATTTATCGCGCGACGATTGAGGGAATGTTATGATACACTTACGATTTGGGTAGAGGTAAATTTTACTGTTTAAAATATAGTTTTTATTTCATTGAAAATAATAATAACGCATAGATAGATAGGGACAACATCACATACATTGCTCTGATTCCAAAACAAGAAGCTGAAGCATTTTGTTATGGAGTCGGAAACAATGAAGGTCCAACAAACACACAGACTCGAGAGAACATACAAAAAGGTGGTTTTCTACATTGATCCGTCCGGAAATCAAACCCGGCATATCAGAGCCAGTGACAGCATGAATCATGTGATCGGAATTCGAATCCACAGACCCGACTTTGATTCCTAGAACACAGGCAGAAGCCCACCTCCTAGGAATCAAAGTCTAAGTTTTGTTATATACGATTTATATCATTGTCGTGGATATGAAGACGGCGACAGGCTCACCACCTATCACGTTGCCCATATCTCACGTGTGAAAATGGGTGTAAGGACTTAACTATTTAGTCCTCTGACTACCACAGTATAAGAAATTGAGTGAAGATAAAAAAAACAGGCGAAAGAAACTTTGCATGTATCCTGCAAAGTGTACCTTCTTGTCATTTTTTTAATACACTAAAAACAATACTTAACCGATGTTTAGACTTTCGCCGCGTTAGGGTCCAGTATGTATACTTATACAGATAATTACAATACATACATATATAGATGGGGATAACATCACATTCATTGCTCCGATCCCAATGTAAGATGCTACAGCACTTGTGGTATGGGAATCGGAAACAACGGATTCCGCATGCTAAAATATATAGCATAAGTTACATACAATTAAGTCCCTTTGACCCACCTTCCACCGAAGATATTTTCGGGACAACGTGACAGGTGGTAAGCCCGTCGCCGCCTTTATGTCCAAGCCAACGATATTCGTACATAAGTTTTTGAAAAACCCATTGGTACGTGCCTGCCACATGGGGATCGAACTCGGGTCTCTCGACTCGAAATTCCGACCACCCAACCACTCGACTATCGTGACTTTTTATCGCGACTTAATTGTCTAGACTTGACCTCTGTCTACCCCTGTATTGGGAATTGCGTGAAGATATTTTATTTTATATGTTACATACATAGAAGTGCAACATCCTCCCTCCCACAGATAGGTGCAGTTCTACAAGATTCAACCACCGCTACAAGGGCACTACACTCGAAACCGGGTAACATGTAATTGTATAAAAACTATTTTATAATAACGAAAAGATAAATATATTCAAACCATTCCCAATACTGGGGCAGACAAAGGTGAAGACAATTAATTCCTTTCGACCCACATTTCACCGAAGATATATATGGGACAAGATGAAATGTGGTGACACTGTCACCGTCTTTAGCTAACGATATAAATCGTAAATAAGTTTGAAAAAACCCTACATAAGATTAAACTCGAGTCTCTTGACTCGAATTCCGATCACCCAGCTACACGACTATCGCGACTTATAGTAATGAGTTTTATATATTGCAATAATTATTTTCTGCAATGTAACGCCTGAAATTATTAACAACCGTACTTTATTTTTTTTAATCGTTTCATTTTTCAATTTCACAAAGAAATTTCTATAAAATATCTTGACCATAGTCAGCAGTACTCCTGCAGCGCAAATATCCCAAGATACGAATAAGGAAAAATAAACAAAGTGTTATTCCAACTTATTTTCATAGGTTAATAGCCGACAGAGTAGATGGACGAACCATAACACTGCCCCTCAGTACGGTCTGCTGGGATATTTCTTTTTTGTTATTTATGTAAATATATGGATGTTGTGTTAACCTGATTGTTGTCGACTTGTCCCCCATGCAAAAGCTCTCTCTCCTTAATATAATGCTTAAGATAGGAGAGTGGACGAAAGAAAATATTCTTGTTTTTCTATTTGAAAAAATCAACAATGTACTCTATCATATTGAAGGAAATTCTATGATGTATATATGCATATGGGTTGGAATTATTAAACTATTATATATGTAACATTAAATTCTAATTATGTGTCGAAAAAATAATGCTTGAACATACAAAATAGATTGTTTAATGATAATTTTAAAAAAATTAAAAGACTTTGTGCAACTTATAAATTTATTTAAATATTTTCCAAGTTTTAAAATTCAGTTTCTAACACGGTGGATAGATATCTCTAAAAATATTAGACTAAAGTAATCAGAAGCAAGATGGGCAGCAGCGTCTGAGGTGCGAGTGTTCTAGTACTGCGATCTCCCATCCGCTTAGCAAGCGTGACGGTAGACAAATCTTACCTATGGGAGAGACCTTCGTCCTATAGTGGACTTTAACAGGCTGTCATGTATGTATGTATGTATATTTTGAGTTGTTTATCCCGCCATCTATCGGTAGCTAATTTTATTTTCAAGTAATTTTCCTTTAGTCGCCTCGCAGGAGGCCGGCCACCCACGTGTAGAAACTGATTGCATACTCTTGGTATACTCTTTTATATTGATACTCTAAATTGTTGACATACTCTTACACCGCAACCACACTATATAATACTTCGGACACGCTCCCACTATCGTCTACATTCATATTGAAGATATTATTAAAATGAGATTTTATCACCGAAGATGCAATAAATGAAATTTTGAAAGGTCGTGACGTCGCCGCGCGTCGCGGGCAAACGCTCTCCACGTATGAATACAAAGTGCGAATTACGCGCCTCGCTGTATTGCACAGGAAAATGTACGGAGAGGTTTACGAGTCTTAATTTTTAAAATCTACAGATACCTACACAAGTTGTATAGAACACTTAAATATTTCTATAACACTATTAAACTATAACACTATGAAACACTTAAATATTTCTTTTAACTTTTTGGTTAAAGTATATTAGTAATACTAAATAATATTACCAGCATCCCAGCTAACCATTCCAAATAAGCTGCAATGCTTGTCTGGAGTGGTCCACCGACCACCGAAGATATTTTTGGGACAATGTGACAGGTGGTGATCCCGTCGCCGTATTAATTTTTTTTTATACAAAACGGAGGCAAACGAGCAGGTGGCTCACGTGATGGTAAATGCGATGTAAGATACCGTCGCCTATGAACACCCGCAATACCAGAGGCATAGCAGATGCGTTGCCGGCCTTAGAGTGCCCCCCTCCCCCAGAATTGGGGGAGGGGGGTGTGTGAGCCTCCGGTTACCTACACTCACCAGAAGAAACGCAGAAGTTTGTTAGACTTCTACTTCACGCCGGTATTCTGTGAGTTTGTGGTACTTCCCCGGTCGAGCCAGCCCATTCATGCAATAAAAAAAGCTGATGCGTGGCTCTACCACTGTTAAAATTTGTTTTTATGTATTAATGTCCAAGCTAACGATATAATTCATACATAAGTTTTTAAAAACCCATTGGTACGAGTCGAACTTTGTTCTCTTGACTAGAATTCCAACCACCCAACTATTTGGCTATCGTGACTTAAAAAATATGATTTTAAATCTATCTATGATAATGACTCCACGATGATTATGTGCTATGCTACGAGCTTAATACAGCAGTTGAGCTATATTACAATTGATGCAGTATCGAAATCAGTAGCGTGGGTCGAGTTACGTATTTACCGATATTTATACTATGTCATTTTGATACTAACATTTATTAGTAAAAGGATGAACATTCCGATCCACCATGTGAAGCTGCAGAGCTGTGATGAAGATAGAAAGATACGAGGTTGAAAAACCGAAATGAACTTTGATCTTGTAAATAATAATTTCAATTGACGACAACACTTTATCTACATTTTCCCGGGTCAGGGTGTTTATGATGCCTTCGTTGTTTCGATTCCTATACCACAAGTGCTTTAGCTTCTAACATTGGGATCGGAGCAAAGAATATGTCCATATCTTTATATGTATTTATTTGTAATTTGTTATTTGACATTGAGGATACCAGAACTATGCTTACCGATTACCCTACCCAGTATGAATAAAAAAATGTATGTATGAATGAGATGAGTATTACAATGTAATAACATTATTTGCAAGAAGCAAAAGAGGTAGGTAGATATTGTAACACTTGGTGATCTGTTCTTACTGGCAACCCCGTCAGGGAATATGCATGAAGATGTGATAATAATTATAAAAAAAATATAAATAAAATATAAGTATAATAAATATAAATGAAATAGTAATAAATTAAATAGAAGTTGTAAATGCTGTACTTATATAAGTAGTCTAATCTGTATAATGTAAACAGTATCTGCATTGTAATCTTCATTTTTATTAAGGAAGAGAAATAGCTCTAAAGTTGACCTTAGAGACAGTATTTAGTTTCCATCAAAAAGGCCATAAATAAATAAAATAAGAGAAGAAGAAATTAAATAATTTAATGCAATACGATACGTATGAATGATGAATGAATGAATGAAAATCGAATGGTGATTAAAGTTCTCAACAGGAAATTTAACAGTAGAAGGGGGATTAACTGTCGAAGACCGTTTGAGCATTGTTCGAAGAGGGGAGGGGCAGGAGTAGGTACTCGGTCGGATACATAGACATGCATGCATGAAGATCTTGATAGAATTTTCTGTCTTTCACACTTTCATCACTATGTAGACCAGTAGAGAATGCCTAAGACATTAAGTCCACCTTTACGCAACTGTATAAAACATGTGGTAAAACAAATTTATACAATATTTATTACTAATTTTATACAAAAACATTATTCCGTTATGGAATCGGAAATGAAAAAAAAATTGTATACACAAGATACTTTTATTGCGGCCTTTAAGGTGGATGAATATAAACTGGA
The DNA here is from genome assembly GCA_029286605.1 of Sericinus montela. Taxonomy (NCBI): domain Eukaryota; kingdom Metazoa; phylum Arthropoda; class Insecta; order Lepidoptera; family Papilionidae; genus Sericinus; species Sericinus montela. The sequence continues at coordinate 11,497,021 of JAGSMR010000044.1, forward strand.
TTTATAGGGATTATGCGGGAAATGGTCTTTTGGGGGGCAGTAGGGGGGCAAATAGAGCCTTAATCCCTGCGAATACCGTGAGCGGTGGAATTGAATTGGTTCTTATATGTAAATCGTGGCGTGCGAGTAAATAAATAAGAATTCGCAATTTAAAAGTATTATTGCTTGAATATTGGCATACCTTGGAATTGGATTTTTTCAGCCCTTGTAAAAATATATAAATATGTCCACGCCATATAGATAACCTCCGTGGACTAGTGGCGTAAATACCGGTTTTCAAGATATCGCCATCTCGAGGTCCCGGGTTCGATTCCCGGAAAAACTACTTTTTCTACATTTTCTCGGGTCTGGGTGTTTGTGATTCCTTCGTCGTTTCCGATTCCCATACCTCAAGAGCTCTAGCATCTTACGTTGGGATCGGAACAATGTATGTGATGTTGTACCAATCTATACATGTATTTATTTATATATACGTGTATTTATTACCAATACAAGGTAGATAGAGGTTTAGATAATTAATTGCTTTCGACCGATCTTCCACCGAAGACTATTGGAGCAATGTGACAGGTGGTGAGCCCGCCGCTGTTTTTATGTCCAAGCCGACGATATAAATCGTACATAAGTTTTTGAAAAAATCTATTGGTATGCGCCTACCACCTGGGGATCGAACTTGGGTCTCGCGACTCAAATTCCGATCGCCCAACCACCCGGTCATCGCGAAATGTACAATATAGTGTAAAATATAGTGTACTTTTATAAATTGTTGTGTGAAAGTGTTTATGATTACAATAACACTGTCAATTTTTTTATATCTTCACACATCATCCCTGACTGGGTAGCCAGAGAGAACTGGTCACCAATTGTCACCTTTAGATACTTGCGTATGTATTAACATCCTTCGTTGCGTTTTGCTTATTCCGAAATTTTGCTCATGTTATTTTAAAAACTTACTATAAAGCCCGTTCTAGTGTACATTTTTTAATATTTTCTTCATCAGTCGTTCTAAATTAATTTCTTCAAAAGCATAAATGAAATATAATGATATATTCTGGTTACGGCGCAAGAATTTCCCCATGATGACGACAAGTGTAACTAATCGCGTATCGATACGAGGCATATTTTTTGGTTTGCAATAATTTTTTTATATTTTTGTGTAAATTTTCAAATCTAATTTTGTTAGTTATGTGTCGAAAACGTACGTTGTCTACATTTAAAATATATTTGCTCTTTATGATTTGACGACGTCAGTTAACAGTAGTAGGGTGATCGGAATTCGAGTCAAGAGACTCAAGTTCGATCTCAAAATAGCTCGTAGCAATGGGTTTTTTCATAAAACTTATGTACGATCTATATCCTTGGCATGGACCTAAAGATGGAAACACACTCACCGTCTATCACTTTGTTCCTAAAAAGTCTTCGCTGGTAGGTGGGTCGAAAGGACTAAATTGTCTAGACCTCTGTCTACCCCTGTGTTGGAAATGGCGTGAAGAATTTTTTTCGCACACAGGCATAGATCTGTTTATGATTTTAATGTATTTAATTTTCATTATATTATGTCTTGTTAGAACATACTGAGGTACGTTTTGTGTATCATTATAAAATAAAAAAAAAACTACCTCGCGCCCCTGCTACCTAAACGACCGACCATAGTCGCGACTTTAACGACGAATAATTCACGTCGCGAGCGATACGGACGACTTTATTGACAATTATCATTTTACATTTCTTCCTCTATTGCCGTACTTTGTTGACACGCGCGTAAAAATGCCAAACGTGAAGATCGCAATTGATGGCATCTGAAGATTTCATGTATATAGGCGCACACGACACATTTAAAATAAAACGACTAGTTTGGGATTATTTTATATTACATAAATTGATGGTAGCTAAATCCAACAATAACGGCGGGGCATTCAAGAACTCAGTTCCCCGTGACCACAGATGCTTTAAAACACCCGAAACGTCGGAAAGTAAAACAGTTTTAAACAATTAAATAAAACGCGATATGTACTGAAAATAGTTGTTTTATTTTAAATAAAAGTATCTAGCTATAAATATTAGAAATTCCATATCATAGACAATCCATTGACTATACAAAATATTACTTTTTTTAACTAACATTCTTAAAATTACTATAGTCAGAAGCCTATACAAATTTGAGTCGACAGGACGAAACTGTCTTGACCTCACCTATCCTAGAGTAAGGTAATGCGTGAAGAAGACAAAAATATCAAGTTTACTTAAGACGCGATGTACCATTGAACATTTCTTTATATACCAACATACTACGGCCTTTAAAGTAAACTGAAAACATAGACTGCAGTAATCTCCACGCTTGGCAAACGGATTTATTTATCGCAATCATTTCTTTTGTTTTCGTAGATTTTTTACTTTCGATTTCGTATCAATAAGGTACGCGATTTGTTTTGGTCTATAAACACTTACTGGAGCTTTATCATATTCGATACATATATACATGACTCGAGTATCAACATTTACATTGATCACGCCAATGTTTGTCCTTAACTGGATTTGGACCCGCAAACCTTTGCTTCGAAGGCAGGGTAACAACCAACCAACGTAAACAGTCATGAAATCATTTCAGAAATATAACATTTATTCAACTTATGGTCGAATTTTGACCACGGAACGTGCCGGTATTACGTAAATACATAATAAAAAAATACATAAAACAATTTATGTCTAACTCGTCTCTTAAGACACTACCATACTCTCCAACCACCGCAATTTCCCGTTTTATAAGCAATCATTCGGTCGCCTTAATATTCAATTACTTCTAATTGCCTATGAGATGAGGAGTGATATCTGAGGACAGATTAACGGCCCTACACATAATTCATTACGGTAATGGACGACGTTATGGTGGACAATAACTTTTTTACAGTGGCGCGGGTGTGCACGGGTCTTAATTCGCAATGGAGACGTATATTGGTGAATTTATATTGACGTCTGTTATACGGTTTAAGGGTCTTCAGAGTAATTAAGCATATTAACTGTTTGATTGATTTCCGAAGGCGCAATAGCCGAGTGGTTGGGTGGATCGGAATTTGAATTTCATCCCCAGGAGGTACGCTCGTACAAGTGAGTTTTTTTAAACTTATGTACGAATTGTATCGTTGGCTCAGACATAAAGATGGCAACAGGCTCATCACCAGTCACGTTGTCCTGAAAATATCATCGGTGGAAGGAGGGTCGAAGGGACTTAATTATCCAGACTAGAGCCCTGTCTACTCCTGTATTGGGAATTGCGTGCAGATATTTATTTGTGTTTTATTACTTTGGAATCAGGTCTCTCACCTTGTCCTAAATCCATTTTTTATATTTCTTAGTTATATTTCATAATCTAATGTTAAGTGAAATTTGAAAATCATAATAATTTCATATCATATTATATAATATTCATAATCTTTCGTGGAAGTCTGCCACGATGCAGAAATGGCGTACTTAACATAACCTTGAAATATATTGAACTTTAATTATTACCAGGCAGTTTTGAAAATTCCACGCTTTAAATTACTAGAAAAAAATTAGTACGGCAAACTGTGCGCGTGTATAACGCAATCTTCTACTGCTATACTCACTCAGAAATATGTAATTTCTCATTTTTAATTCTTAAAACTAAACGTAATAAACATAATAAATCAACTCTACGCATGTTTTGCATGTACAAAATAATGAAAACGATAGTATATAATTAAAATACATTTTATCGTAACTGATAATATCAATTAATTAGTGCAAGAAATATATTACAAACACAGTTCATTGTTTGATGCGATAGGAAGCACGTTCCGTGTTCGATAGAAATCAAACACTAAAAGAATGTATCTCGATTTAACTCCATTTGGGGCATTGCTATCACTAATTTGTTGTGCAGGCTTGTTAACCACCTGGTATCTGATACCGCAATGGAGAACACTGCTGAATTACGTTAGTATGAACCAAATAATAACGGGAACTCTTCACCTTGTCAGTAACAGCTTGATGGAGATTGGTATACTCAACAATATTATGGACATGGTTATTCTCATGAATGGTTACTTTTTACTTGCATCGTTATCCTGGTCTCTTTGTGCATCTACGATCTCTTACTTGAAGCTGGTATTAACGTATCCGGGAAAGACAAGTTGTGAGAAGAGAAAAGCCACTATATTTAGCTACGGTGTACTTGTTATGACGAAGCTCGTTACGGATTTCTTTATTCCATGTCTCTTTCAATTGGATTCGTTTATTGATATAATGCTAGTGAGATTTGTTCCTTTATTTGCGATCATATCATTAAATCTATTCATATTTGTAAAAGTTGTTTGCTCTGTGATGTCTTGCTGTAAAACTCGTATGTCTAAATTAAGAAGTGTTCATGTTGTTTCCTTAGTCGGTGTTGCTGTTGTCTGCGATATGGTAATAACGTTATGTCTCTTTATGATTTTTTTAAATATGCATATAGGTGAAGATGTACAATTGTGGTTTAATGTATTGTCTTTAAGGTTGGTACCACAAAGTATAGTGGTATTGTTTAATAATAAGTCAAGAGATATTTGGAGAAAATATTTAGCAAGAAGAAAAAATAGGAATATACAAATGGATAACATACAATTGTAATATTCTAGTGTATTACTGTAAAATATATTTTATTTAAGAGAATTTATATTTATTGGTTTAAGAGATTTATTTTTAATTATTACTTTATTAAATTTATTTGAAATCAAGTGACATATAAGATGATTATTTATTTTAAGCGTTACTTATTTAATAGTAATTATAAAAATAGTCAGCAATTTATTATTATGTTCATACATATTTTAATTTTGCGTCATGATAGCCGAGTGGCTGGGAGGTCGGAATTTTGAGTCAAGAGACCCTAGTTTGATCCCCAGGTGGCAGGCTCGTACCAATGGGGTTACTCGTAACAAATGAGATTTAAAAAACCTATGTACAAATAATATCGTCGACTTGGACATAAAGACGGCGAATTTCAACCCCACCACTTGGCTATCGTGACTGTTACTACTTCTAATATATTAATACTAAGCTAAAAAATAATAATAAGTCACGATAGCGGTTGGGCCTCGGAATTTCGAGTCAAGAGACCCCAGTTCGATCCCCAGGTGCCAAGCTCGTACCAATGGGTTTTTCAAAAACTTATGTACGAACTACATCGTTGGCTTGGACATAAAGACGGCGTTGGGCTCACCACCTGTCACGTTGTCCCGAAAATATCTTCGGTGGAAGGTGGGTCGAAGGGACTTAATTGTCTAGACTAGACCTCTGTCTACCCCTGTATTGGGAATTGCGTGAAGATATTTATTTATTTATTTAATAGGCTAAAAAATATTGACATAAAGATGCGTCGGGCTCACCACCTGTCACGTTGACCTGAATATATCTTCGGTGGAAGGTGAGTCAAAGGGACTTAATTGTCTAGACTAGACCTCTATCTACCCTGTATTGGGAATTGCGTAAAGATATTTATTTTTATATATACATATATGTGGATGTTACATATACACAATACGTCCACTTAAAATATCTTAATGGACTGAATGGGAATTGACATTCGTTTTTCGATCGTCATTTTTAATCTACCACCATTTCGTAATGAGGTTCCTCTAATGGACAAGAAACAGGAGAAAGAAACGTCGGTAGGTATCCTCAATATTAATGTACCAAATTTGGTTTTATAATAATTTATAAAATGTATAAGTAATGGTTGTGCTTTATCCAGGTTCATGTTGATACATGTTAGTTTAAGAACCTTGTGTACCCACATGGGAACGCAATAAGATATTGAGTATTGGACGACTCGACCAAGGCTGGATCACGGCTTTGCAGAACAGACCACTCCTTTAACCGACGTGATGTAGAGGTAATCTGTGCTACGCTTGTCTACCTTATCCCTTCCTCTCCCTTCCTCTCCGCCTACCTTACTCCTGCCTTTCTTGCAAGGAAGACAAGCAGAATCGTCAATTTTAACTAGAAAGGCTTCGTATCCTACTGCTGTTGCTGCCCGTCGCCGGTCTGTTTAATTTTGGGATCATGGTTTTTGATATACAACACACTTTGATAAATAAATGATATAAATATCTTCACGCCATTCCCATTACAAGGGTAGACAGAGGGAGAGAAGGGTAGACAACTTACACCGAAGATATTTTTGGAACAGCGTTATAGGCTAGTTGTTTTAAACATTTTTTTAAACCCATTCTTACGAGTCTTGGGGACTCGTAAGAATGGACCTTTTATATATATATATATATATATATATATATATATATATATATATATATATATATATATATATATATATATATATATATATATATATATATATATATATATATATATATATATATATATATATATATATATATATATATATATATATATATATATATATATATATATATACATATATATATATATATATATATATATATATATATATATATATAACTACTGTTATTATTTTAAAGTTGTGAATTAATTACATAATGTAAAAATAATTACTTAGATTTTCGTGGAAAAAGGGATGTTGGTGGGGAAGGGTCTTATTTGAGATGACTTCATAAGTTATAAAATGGAGATGATTGTATAATAAAAAAAATTTACATCTTCACGCAATTCCCAATACAAGGGTAGACAGAGGTCTAGTCTAGATAATTAAGTCCCTTCGACCCACCTTCCACCGAAAATATTTTCGGGACAACGTGACAGGTGGTGAGCCGGTTGTGTTATCATCTTAAAAAATACCTGCTTAAAATTAAGCAGTCTCAACATCGGTATCTATATCTAAGATACAAGGGTAACTGAAATCGGCAATCCGCTTGCCAAGCGTAGCAATCATGGAAACCCCACCCAAAACGTTAGGACTTAATTGTCTATACCACTGTCTAAGTCAGTATTGGGAATGGCGTGAAGAATTACAAATAATATTGTTAAGACAATAAATCCAATAGTGTAGATTCCAAAGACCTCCCCAACACAAGTAATTTGATTATTGCTCGCTCGATCTAAGCTAATGACGTTACGCTTTAAGACAGACAAGTCTAGATTATAGGTACAGCTATCGATTGGGATATGATCTTGTTAGTGAAGTACCGGACGTTGTGCACAAACTTTGGGGTTGAATTAGCGTGTGATACAAGTTTGATGGATTTGCCCGCTACAGAGTTTTGTTAGAAATATTTTTAAAGGATAAATGTGACGATTATATGAGAATATAAATAAGGAAAATTATAAATTAAAACATGGAATTCTATTTACAATTTTATCAGTTTATTACCAGATCATTTCGATGTCATTGCTTTTTTTATGTTATAATATTCACTTATTTTTTTTTCTGATATTTGAGCAAAATTTATGACACTATTGGAACCTGTTAAAAGTTAACTGAAACATATAAAATTAGTTAAACAAAAGATCAACCTTATATTTAAAAAAAATTTCCGATCAAAATAAAAAAAGTTTTGTTTGTTATATCTTCAAAAAATTCCGATAAGGAGAAGGCAGAGATCGTCACAGTTTATTCTTTTCATTCCTCATTTTACCAGAGATTCACGTAACAAGATAAAGAATCTGTCAACAATTGAACAAAGAAATATTTAGTGCGACGCAACTTTTACAATATATAACATTTAAACATTTATATCTGTATATTATTGATTTGTACATTCCTTTTCTGTTCAAAATATTTTCTCATGAGATCCCTTGATTTCTTATTCAATAACACCACCATACTTTGCGGTATTAGCCTCAAATACATAATATTAAACCACAAGTCGTTATAACCAACTGAGTCATATTTAATCAAAATCATCATCATACATGCGGCAGTCACTGTATCGCAAACAAAACCAACACCGATCAGGGCAACAATGTGACCGCTTCTCAATTTAGACATACGTTTCTTACAACACGATAACACCGTGACAACAACTTTCACGAAAACGAAAATATTTAAAAACATAATCGCGTATAACGGGATCAACCTAACCACTGGAACACTGAAAGGATCTTTTAATTGGAAAACGTAAGGGATGAACCAATCCGTGACAAGCTTCACTATAAAAAGAACACCGTAGCTGAACATTGTGGCTTTCATCTTCGCGCAACTTGTCTTCCCTGGAATTAATAACACCAGCTTAAGGTAAGAGATCATAGAGGCGCACAGCGACCAACATTGAGTTGCAAGAAAAAGATAACTATCCAGATGAATGGCAATTTTTTCGATCCTCTCGCCCATGTAAAACTCTACCATAGAGACAGCGACCAGATCTAGAGTTCCCGTTATGACTTGATTAATGCTGACATAGTTGAGTAGTGTCCTCCATTGCGGCATCAGGCACCACATTGTCAATAGCACTGTAGAACATACTAATGAAAGCACTGCGCCTACTTGTGCGAAACCGAACATTTCATAACTTGTTTATTGTTCTAAAACATCGATTAAAGCGTTTCCTGCCAGCAATCACAGTACGTACTGTATTGTTTTCACTCATTATTTTTTTAATTAATCGATGCTTATGATTGTATTAACAAAATCTAATTAAAATTTTATCACGATAGCCGTGTGGTTGGGTGATCGGAATTCGAGTCAAGAAGCCGAAAGTCGATTCCCCGGAAGAAGGCTCGTATCAATGACTTTTTTTTAAAATCTTATGTACGATTTAAATCGTTGGCTTGGACAAAAGTAGACGACAGGCTCACCGTCTATTACGTTGTCCAAAAATAAATGTTCCGGTGAAATATGGGTCGAAAAGCTTAAGCTGTCTTCACCTCTAGCTACCCGTGTATTATTATTAATTGCTTGAAGATAAAAAATCATAAGGTTCGTACGCTAAAAATTACAGATGACAACGAAATTAATTTTATAATTAAAATAAGTCAGGATAGTCGAGTGGTTGGGTGGTCGGAATTTCTAGTCAAGAGACCCGAGTTCGATCCTCAGATGGCAGGCTCGTACCAATGGGTTTTTCAAAAACTTATGTACGAATTATATCGTTGGCTAGGAAATTGAGCCGGCGATAGGCTCACCACCTATCACGTTGTCCCGAAAATATCTTCAGTGGAAGGTGGGTCGAAGGGACTTAGTTGTCTAGACTAGACCTCTGTCTACCCCTGTATTGGGAATTGCGTGGAGATATTTATTTATTATTTATTTTATTATAATTAGGAGACTAATTGATGAGCCTCGACAGCCGTGGATATAGGTGATAGGAATTCTAATCCGGAGACCCGAGTTCGATTTCTAGTGTGGACGCTTTTAACAAAAAGTTATTTCGAAACTTGTGTACGATTTGTATCGTTGGTTTAGACATAAGGCGGCGACAGACTCGCCGCCTGTCACTTTCTCCCAATTAAGCTCAGGTGAAATGTGGGTCGAAATGACAAAATTGTCTACTGCTATATATTTAATTATTTTTGTACTTTTGATAATTTACATTCTACCTTATCTTATTGGTTATGCTTTCAATATTTCTCTAAGTAAATTTTCTTCAATTTAAGAAGGTGAGACAATTAAGTCCTTTCAACTCCCCTTTCACCGGAGACATTTTTTGGGATAACGTGACAGTTGGTGAGCCTGCCACGTTGCTCTTTCATTCAAGCCATCGATAGAAATCGTACAACAATTTTGTAAAACGTCATTGGTTCGAGCCTGTATAGGTATCGAACTCGGATCTCCGACACGGATTCCGATCACCCAACCACTCGTCTATTGTGAATTCTTTTATTATAACGTGATATATGACATCTATGAAAGTAAATTATCGTCTAAATCACAATAAAAAGTTGGCGATATCAGTATGCCGGAACACGTTCGGCGTTTTTATATCTCGCAGAATCCCTTACTCGCGTATGAAAACACCTATAAGTTGCGAATTGGGATAATCCGTACAGATATCCATCGCACTGTCCGTCCCTTTGTCACAGTTTCCGCTGCACAGCGGGGGGTTAAAAAAACATAGAACAGTAAGGGAAAAGGTTTACTCCCTTACTGTGTTATTTTATGTGGTGTATTAAATATATGTCACAAGAATACAAAATTCAGGTTTTGATTCAAATATTTCCCTTACTCTGTTAGAAGATTCAATTAAGAAAAGAATTAAACTTGACATGAAATTTTTTTTATTATCACGCAATTTCCAATCTTTGATCCCCTCTTCATTGAAGCTTATTAAGAACAATGTGTCTAGTGGTGAGCCAGAAGCTTTGACCAATTATTTCTTATAAAATAATCTTTTTAGTTTGATAAATTTTATTATTTATAAAGACTATTAAGGCATTAATTAGCAGACTCTACGTACGACTAGACGGCGATAGGCTCACCACCTGTCACGTTGTCCCAAATAAACTTCGTCGGGTGAGGCGAAAGGAATTCATTGTCTGCCGCAGTAGGGGAAATTGCGTGAAAATATTCATAAATAAATAATAGAAATAAATCAATAAATAAATATCTTTACGCAATTCCCAATACATGAGTAGACAGAGGTCTAGTCTAGACGATTAAGTTCCTTTGACGCACCTTCCACCGAAGATATTTTCGGGACAACTTGGACATAAGGTGGTGAGCCCGTCGCCACCTTATGTCCAAGCCAACGATATAATTCGCACAAAAGTTTTTGAAAACCCCATTGGTACGAGCCTGCCACCTGGTGATCGAACTCGGATATCGTGACTTGCAGTGTCAATTGATTTTTAAGTTTCTCTTTAATTTAATATATTCATGTATTTATTCGCTTGTTAATGAAATTCATTACATTATCAATAAAAGACTAGGTGGACTAGTTCTGCCTTAGAATCAATCAAAAATACGCGTTAAAACGATTTTAGGCGCGCCAGCAAAACGTACATTTAGATATGTCATCAGAGAATTCACTATAGAATTCATCGTCAGCAACATAATTCCCCAAGAATTATATACAATAGATATAAAATACATTTAACTGTATAATATAATACAAGTTGAAATCTCCGGCGAGCCGTTCCTGTGTCTTAGCGAACGGTAACTCAATTACAAGCGACAGGTCGGCGTCGCGATAAATGCGTTTCAGTTATTACACTGTTCAAGTCACGAGCGGATCGGTTTCACATTCTGGACAAACTAAGGAGTATTCTAAACTAACGTTAACATAGTTTAGAAGGAATTTATATATATGTATATTTTGTGTAAATGCTGATTTTGTATAATTATCTGACGTGTGATATCAGCGAAATAATTTACCACTCTCTTTCGTCCCGTGGGTGTCGTAAGAGGAAATTTATAGAGAAAGCCTTATAAATGTATTTATAGTGGGCTCACAACCTGTCACGTTGTCCCGAAATAGGGACAACGTGACAGGTGGTGAGAGAGTCAATATCTTAGGTGGGAGGTGGGTCAAAGGACTTAATTGTCTATACTAGACCTCTGTCTTCCCCTGTATTGGGATTTATTCTTAGAAATGTCATGCGTAGTGGATCACGAATGATCAAATACGCAAAAAATTCTAGACTTAAATCTAAGATTAAAATTCATTGTTGAACACTTGTACACAATTCACTTTATTTAATTATTTCCTAATTAACCGACCGGTTTCGCCTTACGGCATCATCAGAGTATTGACCGAGTTTATTATACTACGTACTAATATTCAATTTTTATGTTTATACTACCTACAATAAATGAGAAACAACGTTTAAATAAAAAAATATAATTTAAAAATATAATAAAAAAATATATATAATAAAAAGTTAGTAGACGGTAGGTAGAAATTTAGGACTAATACTTAATACGTTCCCACTAGATTATTAGGGCTGTGTTTCTTCAATTTATTATTTAATTTCAACACAGTGGACAGAAGGCGGGATAACTAACTCGTTTATTAATCGATCGGATCGAACTCGGGTTTCTTGATACGAAATTCCGACCACACAACCACTCAGCTATCGTGACTTAAATATTACACAATTAATTCAATATAACATAATTTCTAATTAAAATAATTAAGACTTGACGTTACATGGCGAAAATTCATTTTTAAGAAGATATTAAAATACAGTTATACTGAAACATATCTACACGCTTGATAATGCCTTGTCTTGACGCGAAACCCATATCGGAAATTATCGTTGGTGGTAACATATACCTGGTGTCGCGAGTAGTGTTTGTACTATTGTTGGTGAATCCAGTAGAATTAGTATACGCATCTGTAGGAGGAATGGTGGTGCACTTCTTCACTTCAGACCGAATAACAAACACCATTTATTTCTGCATGCAGAATCTTGTAATATAACTGTATATTAACATCTTTAAAAAATAATTAATAGTCATATAAAATAAACAATTCTCAAATGCGCCCGCTAACGCTTAAAGCTTGTACCCCCAACAAAGAGCTGCGGTCGACATAACTCATAGCACCTCGCACTCGGTTAAGTTGCAAACTTTGATATATTACCTTGTTCTCGTCCCACCTGCAGTGGGCCAGAGCAGCACCCTTAATAGTTGAAGTCACTTTCAACACCAAGTGGGATACGCAACCCTTGTTCCGTCAGTTTCATAGTTCAGAAGTCTTACCGTTGATAGAATTACAAAAATATCTTCACGCCATTCCCAATACAGAGGTAGATAGATCTCGACAATAAAGTCTCTTCGACTCACCTTACATCGAAGATATTTTTGGGACAACGTGACGGCCCGTCGCAGTCTTTATGTCCAACCCAACGACATGAATCTTAAAAGGTTTTTGAAAAAAACACAATGATACGAGCCTGCCACCTGGGGATCGAATTCGGGTCTCTCGACTCGAATACCGATCACCCAACCACTCGGCTATCGTGACTTATGTGATAATACATTAATGCGGCAGAAGCACAGATAATAATTGCATAGTGTCGGAGGAAGCAAAATTGCTACCCCCTTCCTGGACGTTGTTCCCGATTCCAATCTATAAGATGTTGTCCCTATCTACGTACATTCTTCTCGAATATGTCTTTAGATGCGATTAAGGGGAGAAGTGCTATTGTCCAAAGATGGCGGGATAACAATTTCGATAGATACTAAATAAATATTCAGCAATCAATGTGCGATTGTGTTTGGAACCTACTGCGATAGGCGATCCGCTAGCTAACCGTGGCGATTATGACAAAGCTGCCTTACGGGAGAGGCCAATGTCCCGCAATGGACCTTTATTGGTTTAAATATCAGTTGTACTGATAAATTCCGGTATTAAACGTTGTCTTCTAAAAATAAACGATTTCATTCAAAGTTATAAGTACCCGATAAAGACACGATAGCCGAATGGTTGCGTGATCGGAATTCGAGTCAAGTAACCCGAGATCGATCCCCAGGTAGTATGCTCGTACCAATATTTTTTTTTCAAATACTTAAACCATTTATTTAGTTAAATTGGGCATAAAGCTGGTGACAAATTCACGAACTGTCGCGTTGTCTCAAAAAATGTCATCGTTGAAATGTGTTCAGACCGAAAGGACTTAATTGTCTAGACCTGTGTCTACTCAAGTACTGTGAATGGCGTGAAGATTTTATATTCAAATCGTGTATGATGAACATTCAAAACCATGATGGTGTCGAATTGTGTTTCCGTTAGAGCGATATGAAATATTACCAAAACTTTGTACTTCATCTAATCAGTATCACCTCGAGATGGCAGGTCGCTGCCGAGCGGTCGTTAGGAACAATTAACGGCGACCCTCGCGGCGGGGGAGGGGGCGGGAGACGACTAATGATTCTTTATGCCCTGATAAATTATCATATTATCGGACATACGATGCTGGGGGGTTCAGTAATGTCTTGAGACGCTTAAAGTGATCAGTAATTAAATGATGTAAGTAATACGAGATAGCATTAAGATTGTTTGCTTATATCTTCACGCCTTTCCCAATACTGGGCTCGACGGAATTCCGTAAAAATCTAGATGCTTTGAAATTAAGAAGAAGGTAAGTTATGATTTGTACGGACTGGTAGCCTGGTTGTTAAATATTTTTATAACGTAAATATCTTATTATAACTCATATGGCAACATTCCGCATGCAATAATAAATGGAATATGTCAACTAGTCTGAAGAGAAGGAGTTCATCACTCTCTGTCCCACATATGGAGTCACCACCACACTACACTTAAAAACAAGCACAACTGCCGACATACGTGATACGACAAATAAGGAATTTCCGCAAAGTGATGCCCGAATCTATTAACTATTTACTTAGGTAACAATAACCAAGTGTTTGGGTGATCGGAAGTCGAGTCAAGGGACCCGATTTCGATTCCCTGAAGGTAAGCGTGAAGTTATTTTTTAAAAAGGAAATCTGTCGCCTCCTTCACCTTGGCACACAAGCAGAATTCTTGTATAAAAATAAAGTTACCCGGTACATACGTCGGTGGAAGATGGTTCGAAGGGACTTAATTGTCGAATCAAATCAAATCATTTATTTATCGATATAAGTACCATACATTACATCTATCAATCCGTCATTTTTGAAACTACCAACATGTCGTATTGAGGTTCCTCTGACGGAGAAGAAACGGCAAAAGAAACTCCGTAGCTATCCGTTTTTTTAGATTTTTTTTATAAAAGTAATACAAGGTAATTTAATAAGAAAACAATTAACAATAATTTAATTAGAAATAGCATGGGAGCGATACACTCATTCCGAGTTGTTACTGTCATTAATATATTCATTTATATTGTAATAACCCTTTTTGTACAGTTTTTCTTTGATAAACGCTTTAAACCTGTTAATAGGCAAACTGTACTTACTAGAGTAGTTAGTTGAGAGACTCTACACTAGTTAGTTGTCTAGACTAAACCTCTCTCTACCCCTGTATTGGGAATGGCTTGAAGATATTTTTTACTATTATCACACATTTAATCCTCATACGTTTATGACAATAAAAATTATTTTACAAAATATCATAATTCGAATCCACTCCACGCTCACGCACTCCACTCCCCAGGATTGGTATAGACAGAGGTGTTGACAATTACACCCTTTCGATCCAACTTCCACAGAAGACATTTTTTGGAACTATTACTACTCTTTGGGAGGAATTGAGCCAGTCGCCGTTTTTATGTCCAAGCCAACGATATAAATAGTAAATGTGTTTTTGAAAAAACTTTTAACTCGCGTCTCTTGACTCGAATTCCGATCACCCAACCACTCGGCTATAGTTACTTAAAAATAGGGTTATTTTATAATTTCACATTTTAGCCACGATTAAAGTCACGATAGCCGAGTGGTTGGGTGATCGGAATTTCGAGTCGAGAGACCCGAGTTCGATCCCCAGGTGGCAGGCTAGTACCAATGGGTTTTTCAAAAACTTATGTACGAATTATATCGTTGGGTTGGATATATGGGCTCACCACCTGTCAAGTTGTCCCGAAAATATCTTCGGTGGAAGGTGGGTCAAAAGGACTTAATTGTCTAGACTAGACCTCTGTCTACCCTCTGTCTACACCCTGTATTGGGAATTGCGTGAAGATATTTACTTATTTATTAATTTTTTTCCGATTTGCACTACATCCACACGAATAATTTGTTAAGAGTTAGGTCAAAGTAAGGCATTTTCCTGTACGAAATGAAACATGACATTATAATCATAGCGCTTTAATGTCGAAAGCCAACGGACCGGCGAGAAAGTAAATTCATGCAAATCGACGTATTTACGCAAGGGAAACGGTGGAAAAAGCTTTTTTTTTTAATAACAACACTGAGGAAAAAAACGTTTCGAATAGGCAAGGAGGTATTTCTCTCTTGATTTAATCAAATCATGGACTGCCGTGTACTTTTCTGACTCATTTATTTTTAATTTTGCGCACTTGCTGCAGGGGAATGATCGGTGAGTATCGATTTTACTTCAAAATTAAAAACAAACCTTTTTTTTATTTTAACATATTTTTTCACAATTTTCATTTTTAAAATATTTTCTTGTTCTGCGGAGGCAGGAACGCTAGTTATTTTCTAGATAGGCCGAGATTCACTTTTGGGCAGTGCTTTAAAAAGAGAAGTTGAAGAATTCTCGGATACTTTGTCGTTAATGTATTAGAAAATAAACATGACAAGACAACAAGACATGATATAATAAAAATTAAATGCATTAAAATCATAAAATTCTTCACGCCATTCCCAATACAGAGGTAGATAGAGGTCTAGAAAATTAAGTTGACCCATTGGTAAGAGCCTTGGGAATGGACCTCGGGTCTCTTGGCTCGAATTCTGATCGCCCAACCACTTGGCTATAGTGAATAGTTGAATTAGTAAGTGAATGATTCCTAAAACCAAAATGGTTCTCCCGCTATCCCCGGGAGAAAAGAGAGTTATAAATTTGCTTACGTGTCACATAATACGTATGTACGTCACAACGCCTAAACATTGGAGTAATTTATTTAGCGCTTTAATCTCCCCTTCCCCCACCCCTTTTAAAAATATCAAAATTATAGTATAATGCTTCGAGATCCAAAGATTTAAATTTCATAAACATATCATGTTGCTTACCAACTTGCCACTATATCAGATATAATTGCTAGAAGACGAAGCTACGCCATTAATTCTTACGAAACAATACATGTGGCGGACAATTTAAACTTAAACCGAGATAACCCAAAACTGCCAACCGGCAATAAAACTTAGTCGTTAACGGTTAATTAGAGACAGTGTCCAATGGATCGCCGCATATAGCATAGCTAGTTGTAACACCTGACTTCGATTGATATTAAAAAGTAAAAGTTATTAATAGCATCTTTAAAATATTTTAATTTATATATATATATGTATATATATATATATATATATATATATATATATATATATATATATATATATATATATATATATATATATATATATATATATATATATATATATATATATATATATATATATATATATATATATATATATATATATATATATATATATATATATATATATATATATATATATATATATATATATATATATATATATATATATATATATATATATATATATATATATATATATATATATATATATATATATATATATATATATATAAAAATTAGGAGTTCGTCATCTTGCGCTACTTCAGTAACTATTACACACTCGACCCGTTAAACTTTTTATCCGAAATATTTTAGACATGAACTATTTGTCTAATGTAACAAGGTAACAGTTCATATATTTCTACATTTCTTACAAATCTATAAGCTCTTAGGATTTTAGGCAGTTAATACCTTTAGCACAGGACAATTTTACAGAAGTAAAAAAATTACAACAATGTGTATTTTTGTTGATATTTTTAGATTTATCAAAAACATTTAGATTTATAGAATTATACAAAAAAAATGTCTACGTACGGACAGTTTAACATATTTTATTTATACTAATTTCGACCCACAAGATCGTCTCGGACGGGGTGTGCGTTGACCGCAATGGTCAGTATCGGCTCGGATGACTGATAAAGGAGTGTACTCGCCCTCGCCAGAGGCGGCTATTGCTCCCAGGAGTACACTTTCTTAGCGAATAATGCCTAATGACAAAGATATCGGAGTATCCCGCTTACTATTTAATCTTTGTATTGTGATAATAAACAAATTTGCAATCAGTGTGAACTACTCAGAAAAGTTTTTTTTTATATTTTATGATATAAATGAGTAATTTAGAAAACTGCTGACACGAACAGAATATCTTTAATTTCTACTTTTTTAGGTTAGCGGTAATATAGTAGGAGTAGTAACAGTTGTAAGTCACGATAGCCGAGTGGAAGGGTGGTCGGAATTTCGAGTCGTAAGACCCGAGTTCGATCCCCAGGTAGCAGTACCAATGGGTTTTTTCAAAACCTATGTACAATTCATATCGTTGGCTTGGACATAAAGACGGCGACAGGCTCACCACCTGTCACGTTGTCCTGAAATATCTTCGGTGGAAGATGGGTCGAAGGGACTTAATTGTCTAGACTAGACCTCTGTCTACCCCTGTATTGGGAATGGCGTGAAGATATTTTTTTTTAGTAACATTCACGATTGCCAAGTGGTTGGGTTGGAATTCGAGTCAAGAGATGAGAGTCAGATCCCCAGAAGGTATGTTTATACCAATGGATTTCTCCTAAAACTTATGTATGAGAGTATCTACGAGGAATGGATTTATATATATTTTTATATGTTTCTTCCCTAAAGCTGATTTTCCACAATTGCCATCCTTATCCAGCAAATTAGCTGTCATTCATCGATCTGCTTAGTTATTTTTTGTTAATTTTCGAAATTGTGTCTCCAAATGTCGGATTCCAATTGCGTTTTAATGCTTTCCCCTTAGCCAGTTTTGTCTTACGAAACTCACGAGAAGTATAGAGGTGTACTCTTATGCTGTAGCCATACCATAAACAAGTACATCTCCACTCATTCCTCTGTTCACTGATTAGTAACGCGAGCGTCTCGTATCACGAATGGATCGCGCCTGCGAATAAATCAAACGGCCCGATAGGATCGTATCGTGTACGCACACAACTTGCGGAGACGTCCTGCGGTCACTGGTGCCCCTGGAGCATCACATACATAGATAGGGACAACATCACATACATTGCTCTGATTCCAAAGTTATAATACATAAATAAATATCTTCACGCAGTAGTCTAGATAATTAAGTCCCTTCGACCCACCTTCCACCGATGATATTTTGGGTCAACGTGACAGGTGGTGAGTCCGTCGCAATCTTATATGTTCAAGCCAACGATATGTATCGTACATAGGTTTTGAAAAAACCCATTGGTACGAGCCTGCCACCTGGGGATCAAAGTCCGGTCTCTCGACTCGAAATCCGATCACCCAATAACTTGGCTATCGTAACTTAAATCTTAAAGTATACTCACTAATTTTATTTATACTAGTATCGGTCATAAATTTAAATATGTTAACAATTAATAAATAAATACAAATATATATAGGAACAATTTATATATTTTTTTATTTTATAATTTTTTTTATATAGAGACAACATCACATACATAGCTCCGATCCCAATATAAGATACTGCAGCACTTGTGATATGGGATTCGGAAACAGCGAAGGCACCACAAACACCCAGACCCGAAAAAATGTAGAAAAAGTGGTTTTTCTACATTGACCCGACCGGAAATTGAACCCGGGACCTCGACATGGTGACACCCTGAAAACCGGTGTTTACGCCACTCGTCCACGGAGGTCGTTATGTAGGTATTATTTGTGACATATTGTGTATGTAACTCATCGGGTGCTTAATAACACACATCTTTAACTTAATTACGCTATAAAACTACTACTTTCGCTAAAATTAAATGAAATTGAACGTTAACACGCTGTTATAGAGTTGGATTTGTTAAACTATTGTACCCTTTGTACTAAACAAACATGACAATAGTATCGTCTAAAGCAGAGGTTTTTAACTTTTTCTCTATGTTTTATGATGCTTTTGAGTGAATTCGCGAGTTCGTGAGAAGTACGTCTACCAACATCTTTAATAATATAAATCTATATACATAATTTATAAATACTTTAAGTATATCGTTGTTAATAATAAATAACAAAAATGTGTGCTCCAACAAGTGTGCATCATTTTTATGTATATTAAAGAAGATTTGTTCCGGTTAATCTTCGGTGGAACGAAAGGACTGCATTGTCTAGACCTCTACCTCCGTCAGTATGAGAAATTGCGCGAAGATAACAGTAATTTTAAAAAATATGTTGATATTAAACATGTTGGTAATTAAGCAAGTTTAATTTCAATTTGTTATTGTGATTGGTTCATACTAAATACTTGTTAATACTAAATAATTAATTATTTAGTATTATCAAGTTGCGGATGTGTGATGTTAAAAGGAAATAATATGAGATACAGTAAAGAAATATTGTTTTAAATTTTAAGAGAGTTCTTACACATACTTAAGCTTTTATTTAAATTAATGTTTACAGTTTTTTCCTTTCACGTATTTCCCAATAACGGGGATTTCAGGGGTTTAGAAAATTAAGTCCTTCCGAACAACATTTCACCTGAGCTTTTTGTGGGTAACGTGACAGGTGCTCCACCTATCCCTGACGGATTTTTTATATTCATACCTACTTAAATTTCAGGTGACATTGTAAAAAAAACCAATGTTCAACACCTCTGCAACAGTAATTAGGTCAGCCATATTCGAAAGTATAGTCGGAAGTCTGTTTATGGTTCGAATTTTTTTTTTGTTCGCAGGCCTGCATGGACTCGCCTGCGACATGTTAGAGCTATATCTCTTGATTTACTCCTAAAGAAATTAAAATTTTAACTATATTTTTAATTGCTTCCTCCGTGATGGGCGGATCGTAAAGTCACAGTGGAGTTGTTTAGAGAGAAATGGCATTTGGACATTTAGTGGCAATGGAATCAGTGATTATCTTGCCGTTTTAGAAGACTAGACTGTAAATAAACAAATCGTTAATGCTACCTCCGGCTTCAAATGAAGCGGCCATTGTTTGTGTTTATGTCTGTGCGAAGTGAGCGTTTAATGATACTGTGATGATAACAATGTGTGATATTGTAGTGATGAGTGACGCGATGCCAGTGCAATCACTTAGTTTACTGAAGCTAGCTGGTGCAAATCACTTACAAATCACAAATAAAAACACAAGTTTACAACCGTATTCCTACTTTTAGCAGTGGCGTGCCGAGGTTTCCAGAACAGAGTAGGCAAAAAAAAAAAAACTATAAAGTTGTTATTGAAAAAGTTACTTCGCAACATTCCGCATGCAAATATGAAAAGGTATATGTTACCTGGTCCGAAGAGAAGAAGAGCTCTTCTTCTCTTCGGACCAGGAACTTCGTACCAGAAACTCAATTTACAATGAATTTCCGCAAAGTAACGCCTGATTCAATTAACTATCAAAAAAACTATGTAACTTTTATAGGTTAATCAGCATATTTTTATAAATAATACTAAGTATATAATATTAAGTAAATGTTATTATTGAAATTCAAGATAGGTAGATACCATCTTTGATAAATAGAATGTATTTATCAAAGATGATATTTAACAAAGTGTAAATAAACGCACGCGCAACAAATAAAGTTCAGCGCGTTCACCGCCTGTCATGTTGTTCAGACCTCTGTCTACCCAATAAATGGAATATGTACAAAGATAAAATTAATCAAATGAATAGGTTTCTTGAACAATCATTGGCAGTTTAAAAAACTTTATGTTAAAGTTTTTGAAAAACACAAAATATTTCCAAAGATTAGATAGAAACATCAGAGTGTAGTGTAATTCGCTGTGACACAGTAAGAGCGCAGCCCTCCCCTCCCTCCCAAGCACCCTCCCTCCCTCGCGCCAACCCCAATAGCGCCGTAAAGCAAGGTGGCCCCAAGTTTTTAATCTTTAAAGCAATCGACTCGCCCGCTTCAACCACTTAGAGTCGGATTATCTCACTACATTAAACTTAACACCATTATTGCTTAAGAACGGTTGAATTTTTCCCAATATTTTATTTAGTTTGTATATTGGATAGCCGAAGTTGTATGAGTTATTTTTTGTTATGTTTTGAGCGTGGAGTGTTGCCGTCTGCTTATGGCGTAGGAATTGCCATACTCTTTCTTCTTGTTGATATCGTTGAGCCACAAGCTTAGAAGTACCTTCTGGTAATGGTTCTATTGTTCTTCATATGTCGCGAAGTTACCTCTTCCACTATCTATGCCTAATTTTTAGTAATTCAAATACCATCCTGTATAAAGTCCATCAGTCTAAATTCAGGTTAAAATCTACTTCTGAAGTGAGTGTGGACTTGATGAAGGTTCCATGAGTTTTTATATTTTTTATATTATATTTATATTTGTTATATATTTTATTGGATATATTTCCATACAAGAGATATCTCTCCTGTATGGAAATATGTCCAATTAGATTCCGTCTAAATTAATAAATAGATAAATATCTTCACGCATTTCCCAAAACAGGGGTAGACAGAGGTCCAGTCTAGACAATTAAGTCCCTTCGACCCACTTTCCACCGAAAATATTTTCGGGACAACGTGACAGGTAGTGAGCCCATCGCCGTCTTTATGTCGGCCTAACGTCTAAAGATAAATTATTTATATTTAATGTATCTTTTTTTTTAATACATTTATTACAATTTTAAGTAACTTTATTACCAATACTAAATTTTGATGGCGGTATAATGAACAAATGTGAAAAATAATGTAAACGTAGGGTTTTGTCCTTTAATTTAAAAGTAAAAAATAATTAAATATGTAGACAGGGACAATATCACATTTATTGTCTGATTCTAAAGTAAGTAGCTAAAGTACTCGTGCTATGGAATCGGAAACAACGAAGATACCACAAACACCCAGACCCGAGATAATGCAGATTAAGTTGTTTTCTACATTTACCCATACTCATAGAGGTATCAGAGAACTCAGTGCTGACGACTATGTGAGTAAATTGTTGAAAGAGTGGAGTACTAAGTACTTCACTCTTTCAACTATAGTATATTCAACTATAGTATATTTCAACTATAGTACTATTATACCTAAACGTGTGTGTATTATGAATTAGAAAGACAGGAAATAGTTATAGGATTAATCAAATAGGTATAGGGTATAACTCACTTTATAATAATCGGTTAAGGTTCCGACTAGTTTCGGACCTTTCGGAGGTCCTTCATCAGGGTGAGTGGAATGAGTTCGCGCTCACGTCCCGCCTCGCACTAGGCATAGGATTGTGATACTTAGTGATCTGGTCTGGCTATTTCGTCAGGAATTATGCGTGAGGATATATAAAAAAGAAATTATATGGATATTTTAATTATGACCGAAGCATTAAACTCAAGATAAGACGATCGAGTTTGTTCATTTCAATTAAACATTGATGGCACGACGCTAGTAGATACGCGAAGACAAAAACTCCGAAAATTTAAAGTTCAATCGCGACGTAACAATCGAGATCAGCGGCGAGATTATCCTTGCCGCGGTTCGAGTTAATTAAACATGAAATTCAATTAATAGAGAACGCAGCGAGTTATCGCGTAAGGAATAAAGGGCAGATCCCTTCCTCCTAATTAAAATGTATTGCTTTATTTTACTCATTTTCCACTTACAATGACGTCGCGAGACCGACTCCAACTTTTTAATCTGTTCAGTGTCTTACAGCGTCTTATGTTGTCGCTTATTTACAAAGGAATTTATACCTTGTTCTAAAGAAATTAAGTTCAAATTCTATTGGTTGATGGCTTTTGAAGGAAAATCGAGTATAGCCAGGTTTTCAAGGAACGTCGGAGCGGTATCGTTTGGAGTCACAAAGAGGTATTTGCGGCGGACTTAAGGCTGAACATTAGTTTTTAAGGGTCTTATTTTGTTGTGCGCTATTAAAGCGAAAGAGTCTTTGATAGAATTAGCTGAGGCAATAAAATTAATCGGTTTTTATTGTGTAACATTTTCTTGGGAAACAAAAGGTTATGTATAAGTTTGTACAAAAGACCGTTAGTTAAATGCGTTGATAGATTGACAGTAGCTAACATTCTGTTATTATAGCACTATGGAGTGTGTCCAGGTTTTTACTTTTACATCTTACTCTCCTTACTTCCAATCCTATTAAATTAAAGAGAAAAAAAGTTAAAAATTTTTGCTGACTCGGGCGGGATGTAAACCCACGCTCTTTCTCTCTTCTCTCTTCTCCGTACCGTGGCAACGCACTTACCTCTAAGCTACCGTGTCCTACACGCATTGAAGTCTACAGTCCTACAGTTGAAATATTACCGGCGCCATTT
Source organism: Sericinus montela (assembly GCA_029286605.1). Taxonomy (NCBI): domain Eukaryota; kingdom Metazoa; phylum Arthropoda; class Insecta; order Lepidoptera; family Papilionidae; genus Sericinus; species Sericinus montela. Next base: position 11,520,777 of record JAGSMR010000044.1, read on the forward strand.
ATCGGAATATATTACAAATTCCAGCTTAATATTCGTATCTTTACAGTAATAAGATACTAAGTTCAACTAATAAGTAACTAATATAACTGCAGGACATATGCCTCTCCCATAGGGGGGATTTGCCATAATCACCACGCTTGGCAAGCGGATTGGCGATCGCAGTATCAGACACTTCGCACCTTAAACGCTGCTGCCTATCTTCGGTCTGATTATTTTGGTCTGATATTTTTAAAAATGGTTATCCCGCCATCTATCTGTTGCCATAATGGTATTCAAGGCTGATTCCCTTAGTCTCTTTTTACGACACCCACGGGAAGAAAGGTAGTGGCAATATTCTTACACCATTACCACACGGCATTAGTAAAAAGGTAACGTCAACTAATCTAATATGCTATTTTTAATTTTTTCTCTTTAATCTGATAACAAAATGTACAATATATTTATATGGTTTAAAATCAAAAAAAAATCGCACCATTACAATCCTATTATTATATATGTAAATATTTCCTTACATACATTCGCATAAGGGCCCGTAAAAGTTTACTGCAGGATATAGACCTCGCCCATAAGGGTGGGTTTGTCAAAATCTCGATGCTTTTCAAAAGCATTGGTGTTCACATCACCAAACAGTTAGATCCTTGTCACCGATCTACTCAATTGCCAACTTGTATTTTTTAATGCTTAACACCTCACGTTTCGGTAGCTTACTGCATTTGCAAGGTTTATATCTTATTTGCCTCTTACTATACCCATGGGAAGAAAGGGGGTGATATTCTTACACCTTAACCACTGTAACTAAACCATACAGCCTAGCTTCAGCTTCTACAACTCCATGAATTATCCAGCTCAAACAGAACAGGACCACGACCTTGTAGAATACCCGTGGAAAGTATAGGTTCATATTTCTGCATGAGGCAGCTCGACTTCTATGTCTCCTATTTGTCCACTTTCCTACCCCTTACTTAATTCCTTTTTTAAAGAAAGAGATAAAGGTGGCGGCTACGCAACCACAATTCGTCTGATGTTGCGAGTCCCCATTATCATTACTTACTATTGTAAGTATGAACAGATCTCTTTTTTCCACCTTCTCTAATACGCCACTCTTTCCCTCTCACTTAAGATAGTTACTGTCTCTTTCCCCCTTGTTGCGCATTATTATATTCCCGCAACACATCAACGCACAGGGAATAAAACAAAATATAAAGAAGTAAATAAAAGATGCTGATAAAAAGAGTATACATAATATAGCACTGATTTCGGTAAGTCACTAGTTGGATACACTGAAAATCAGCGCCGTGGAAAAAAAATTTCATGGCATTATGCTGAGTGTGGGGTCCCTTTCCCCGATGAAACCTTGACACATAAGAGTATTGGTAGATATTTGTATTGTATAGTTAATATTATTTGTAAATTATGTGTTTTTTTAATAATTGTTTTTTTAATCTATGTTTTGATTACTATTTGAATTTCAAATAAATGTCACGGCGTCATTTCGGCAAATAAGCCTTTCTTTCTAATAAAAGTAACTGAAGAATTGCGACATTTCGCGGCCTATCTCTCTCCAGTAATCTCTTCAGAAAGGTACGTGGAGACATATTGTTTCTTTTTTAATGTAACGAGGTTGAAAAGTGAGTTAACAGTGTACCCATACGGCCCATCACACATGTAAACCGTGTCAAAGGAAAAGAGTTTAAGATGTGTTCACCTCTGAGGACTAAAATGGAATGTGTGATGGAATGGCTAAAAAAAATAGTCATGATACTATAATAGCCGAGTGGTTGGGTTGTCGGAATTTCGGGTCAAGAGACCCGAGTTCGATCACCAGGTGGCAGGCTCGTACCAATGGGTTTTTCAAAAATTTATTTTCGAATTATATCGCTGGCTTGGACATAAAGAAGGCGACGGGCTCACCACCTGTCACGTGGTCCCAAAAATATCTTCGGTGGAAGTTAGGTCGAAGGGACTTAATTGTCTAGACTAAATCTCTGTCTACCCCTGTATTGGGAAGTGATGGAATATACCTTTAGACTTATATATTGACATTTGTGTTTAATATGTATTTGTGTTTAATATTATGTCGTTGGCTTGGACAATAAGACGACGGTAGGCTCACCTCCTGTCACTTAATCCTAAACAGGCATATTTCAAAATTGGATCGACAAGGATTAATTGTCAAGACCTCTGTCTACTCTAGGATTAGCAAAATGCGTGAAGAAATAAAATATTTGCATTTTCATTTGTATAAGAAATCTTCAGAAATCAAAAATACACATCAATGCAATTGAAAAACCCCTATGGCATAGTAATAACACGTGATATTACAAGATAGTACAATAAAATTTTAAGGTTCAAACTACATATACGCTATGATAATGACTCATTCAAACAACGTCCCTAGGACACATCGCTAAATGCAATAAAGGTCTCACTAACAGTCACAATGAAAGAAAACTAAATTACCCGTGCCGACCTAACTGGCTTCTCTTGAAAGCTTACCCTTGGACATGCAGCAACCAGCATAAGCTGACCTGTTACGTCGTTGTTTCCTTCGCGCCTTATGGTCTTACTTCGGGGAGAGGTGGGGGCGATTAAAGGTCAGGCTAAGCTGGCGATGGCAACAACAATTATAAATAAGTAGGTTGGAGCAATAACGGGCTGCGACGTGCATTATATCAAGCAAACTGCCTGCGATGCACCGCCACCTAAGAGACACTTGTCATAGATTAAGTAACTAGAAGACTGGATATAAATTATAAAGAAACATTTTCTTTGTCCGTGTATTATTTTTATTACAGTTATTACCATTGGTTACCGACAGATGGCGCGATAGCCATCTCAAAATTTACCACGATTATAGGCGACAGCGTCTAAGTTGCAGAATGTCTGGCGCTCGGATCGCCAATCCGCTTGCTAAGCATAGCTGTTATGGTAAATCCTCCCTTATGGGAGATGTCTACGTCTTGCTGTAAGCTTTTATAGACCGTGACGTATTTTTGTATGTATGTATATGTTTAAAATATAACTTAGGTATTTTTGTTATAATTCACTAAGACTAATTAAGAACTTGCAATATTGAATTATTCAGTATTACAACTACTTCTGGCATAAAATATACAATTACGTGTATCTTTTATACCAATGTATACATATAAATATATAATCCAAAAAAATATCTTCACGCCTTTCCCAATACAGAAGTAGACAGAGGTCAAGCCTAGACAATTAAGTTCCTTTGACCCACCTTTCACCGAAGACATTTTTCGGGACAATGTGACAAGTGTTGAGCCCGTCGCCGTCTTTTTGTCCAAGCCAACGATATAATTGTACGTTTTTGAAAAAAAGCATTGGTACGAGCCGGCCACCAAGGGATCGAACTCGGTTCTCCTGACCCGAAATCCGATCACCCAACCACTACGCTATCGTGACTTCAACGTATACAAAATACATTAATTGGTTTCGAAATTAAATATTGACAATCTGTGGCTATTTTTATTTTATTTTTTATTGTCTAAAATTGTATTCGAAAAATTTATATTTTTTTAATAGTTCTTTTATTATTGGCCAGTTCGCTACGCAGTTTCTGGTAAGGTCAAGTTTTTTCCACGTGGAATGAAATTACTTCTGTTCTTATTATAAATAAGTTGTAATTTACAATCCATTTGTAAAATAATAATCAGTTATTAGTTGATTAAGACTAGTTTATAAACATTTTAGTATAAAAACGTTAACAAAGATAACACAGTAGAATTGACAAATTTTCTATAACAAGATGGCATGTCTACATCCGCGTCGACTACTTATTCTGTATAGCATTGGAGAGCTCATAGGCCATTCATAACTCGGCGCTACTTCGTACGAGCAGACGTTTTTATTTCTTTACAGAGACTGAAACATAAAAACACCACTCAAATATCAAATAAACATCGCTTTAAAGCGCAGTTTCGTACAGCTTAAACCCGTATTAGGTAGTTAAATTTACATTTCGTATTTGATATTTTCAGCCGTGAAAGTTATTCGTTGTTTGTATCGCGTTCAACTAAGATTTATCGTTGCGATCCGCCATCGCTGTACGCACAGCGACATCTCTTTGTTGCGAATCGTTTACGTGTATTTATGGGGTAATTTAAACAATTCCAAATTCGAAATACTTTACTGCGCCCGATGAAATGTGACGCTGCAATCTGATTGTGGTATTGGTGGTACCTTGCTGTTAAACATATCATTAATTCAAGTATGCTTGATGGTTGAGTGGCGTATATAACTGATCTCAAGGCGTCGCTACCTCCGATGTGAGAAATTCAATTCCCGGATCGGTCTGACTGGGTTTTTTTTATAATGCCTTCGTTTTTTCCGATTCCATAACACAAGTGTGTTTAGTGCCTTAGCTACTTACTTTAAGATCAAGTGTCAACAATAGCCGAGTGGATGGGTGGTTGGAATTTCGAGTCAAGGGTCCCGAGTTCGATATTCAGATGGCAGGCAGATGGGTTTTCCAAAAACTTATGTACGAGTTATATCGTTGGCTTGGACATAAAGACGGCGAAGGGCTGACCACCTGTCACGTTGTCCCGAAAATATCTTAGGTGGAAGGTGGGTCAAAGGGACTTAATTGTCTAGACTAGACCTCTGTCTACCCCTGTATTGGGTGAAGATATTTATTCATTTATATATTTATTAAAGATAAAAGCTACGATAGCCGAGTGGGCGGGTGGTCGGAATTTCTATTCGAGATACCCGAGCTCGATCCCCAGGTGGCAGGCTCGTACCAATGAGTTTTTAAAAAAATATGTACGAATTATATCGTTGGCTGTCACGTATTTTTATAGATAAAAGCGTTGCAGCTTAGTTTTAATAGTTTACAGGAATACTAGTAATGTTAATTGGCATTCTTTTTAGCACTTTTAATATTATGTTATTTAAAAAATAGTCACTGCGGCTAATAGCTACCAGCACATATCTGCAGATTCCGAAAACGATGGATGGATTGTGTGAAAGAAGACATGAGAAAGAAAGGAGTGATTATTGACATGACGGGAAATAGAGGAGAGTGGAAGAAGAAGACATGTTGTGCCGACCCCACATAGCATGGGATAAGGGCAGGAAGAAGAAGACATATCTGCAGATTCCATTAATAGCATCGAACGGCTGTTAATGTTAAATTTCGATCCCCCTACAAGAGGAACGAGCTTGTGTCTTATTCGAATTCTTTTAGACCAACCACTTGGCTATCGTAACTTAATATTATATTTATAATAAAAGTTATCTTAGCCCGTTAAAACAATTAATAACGCACAACAATCGGCGAATAATACAAAAATGACAAGACCAACATAGACAATGGATGTAATGAGTTTGTTTCAACTTTGACGGGAAGAAATTTTTTTCCCAACCACAAACAATAGAACACCCCCGAATGGAATTGCTCACGAACAATTTTTCCAAACTCCCCTTTCACTAGCCGTCGACCGTTAAAACTCGAGACGGCAGGCGATGACAATCGAGTCGTCAAGAAAACTGATAAACAATTACCGAGGGAGGATTAAGAGTGAAAAATTATCGCGTATCTCGTCACGACAAACAAAACATCGCTAATTGCTCCTTCTTTTATTGTAGCCGAGAAAAATAACGCCCTCGGCGCTTGTGACGATATCGGCTTGAAAAATGTAAACAAGGCGCCCGTAGCTTATCTTTCGGGTAAGCCGAACAGAGATGAGTGATTCGCCACAAATAAGAAACAAACAGAATATATATAACCACTCTATCCGTAGAAATGTTTAGAGATTTTTGAGGAATTTCTGTTTGTGGTTTCTTATTGAATAGTTTACTATTTCTGTAAGCTATATGTTAATTTAATGTTTTTTATCAATTATCGTAGAATGGAAACGGAGCCAAAAAAGTTGGCCAAGTAACCCAGTAGGCTTGGTAGTGCGTTTGGACTAGTTGTTTCACCTGCCTACGAAGCTAAGGATCGTGAGTTCGAATCCCGCTAGTTGCAGCATTTGTGTGTTGAATATGAATGTTTGTATTTGAGTCCTGAATAGCATATAAACATATATGAGATATGAATATTTATATAACTAAATATGTACCTATGAAAGTAAATAGTGGTGGCTCGGACACTAAGACGGCGATAGTTTCACCACCTGTCACGTTGTCGCAAAAATCGTACTTAATTGTCTAGACCTCGTTCTGCACCAGTATTAGGATAAGACGTGTGTTATCAGTAAGTAAACTGTAAGCTACAAAATCACATTAAGATACAACTTTCATTCAAATCAACAAGCTATTTAACAATGTTGTAGCAAGTGAACATAGAACACATAAATCACGATCCCCAAAGCATCTCCACGACACTATTTACACGGGATCCCATTACTATCCCCACCTATCTTAATATTCAATTCATATCTTACGTATTACTATTGTTTGCGAAGTAACTATGAGCTCACCTTGCCGGTCCGGGGCCCGAGAGAGCCGTCTAATCTTGCCGGTTATTGTCTAAGTTGAACCGTTAGCCCGCGGCGGTAACGGGCTAAACTTGCGAGTGTTAAACACAGCGAGAATGAAGTACGCGGCATCCGGAGATCGGTGGTGGTAAGTGAAAATTATGTAGGGGCATTAGTAGGGTTGAAATTATGCATGTTCGCGATTGTAGCTATTAGACAGTAAGCATTAGGGTATGGTGTAGTTTGACTTGTTTATTATAGGTCAAACTTTCGATGAGATTGTGTGTTAAGTACTAGTTATCCGCCCTGGCTTCATACGGGTAGTACATACTCAGTACATGCTTTAGATATAAGAATTATTCATTCAGGAATAAAATAAAAATAAAACACGAATAAACGTCTCTACTTATTTCTAATAAAAAGCAGATATTTTACGAAATTTCTTGGCTCTTACTTTGACAAAAAAATATTGACCAAAAAGAGAATAGCTACGGAGTTTCTTTCGCCTGTTTATTCTCCGTGAGAGCAACCTCATTACAAAACGGTGCTAGATTAAAAATGACTATTGAAAAACTAATTTACATTCTTAAGTCGAATAAAAATCATTTATTTGATTTGACATTGTAGTCATGATAATCGTATAATTGACTAGAATTCCAGTCAAGTGACCCGAGTTCGATCGCCAGGTGGTAGATTCGTTTCAGAATGTTTTTGATTGTTCCTACAGGTTCGTGTTCCTTTTTTCAAAACTTATACGAGATTTATATCTTTGGCTTCGATATAAAGATAGAGACAGACAAGAGACATCTGTCAGATTGTCCCAGAAAAAAATTTCGCAGAAAAGAAAAAAGTATCTTTTATTTTCTTTTCTTATTCTCTCTATTTCATATGTTTTTATAAATTTTATTTTATGTTTTTCTTTATTTATAGTGAGGAAAAATTAATACCCATAAATTTTTCCTCGCTATATTTAGTTTTCATGGATAGACATGACAGCGGGACGTTCAAGGCCTCCGGCTCACATTGAGAAGTTAAGGGTTTTACAAAACTAAATAAAAACTCGATAAAATCCGCAAATGTTTTCAAAATACTATTTAGTTCTTTTTGCGGACACAAACATACGGATTCTGTCGGAAAATACGGAATCTTTTATATATGGAAGGTGTAAATTCTATAATTGTTTTGGACGAGGGCTTGACTAACGCTTGACACATTAGTTTGAACAAAGTTTACGTCTCTGTATAGATCCGGTTCTAAGTACATCGCTAAGTTTAGGTTCGATTTAAGTTCAGGATATAGTGATGTCCGCCCAAGGGCCTCTGAAAACTTACGTGAATTCGAACAGCCGAAGGCGGCTACACGTTTTGTGTTTTAAGAAACAAAGTATTTTTTGTAGTTCTATATCAGGTATTAAAGTTAAAAGAATTATCTTTACATACTTATCCTTCTATTGTTAACCTATATCTAAAAATAAGTAATTGTACCTACAGTAGTAGTAGTTATATAGCTAGCTACCTTTCCGCTCAATCTCACATGAAGAAGAGAAATGATTTAGCAAGTGCAACCTAAAGCAGTGAAGTATACAGTTATTAAGGTAATACATAAACATATTCTAAAAACATAGACATAAATACCCTTGTATATACATACAATAAATTAATTATAAGTCAGATGAACCTATACATGTAATATTTACAAGGCTATACTTTTTTTAGTTTCGTCACGGAGTTTTAGCAAGTTATGAAGCGACAAATTTTTTTTTTATTTTATAACTAATTTCATATTTAGGATATTATAGCTAGGCTAAGATTTACTTAGACAACATAGCAGGGTAGATTTTGCCCTAAATATTGTTATTAGAAACTTACTAGCAACATTAATTATTAATGTATTGTGGTGCCTATTTCTAACCCATCACAATTAAACAAATGCAATCAATTTTATGATGTGATACGCGTAAAATAAATCTCAGCGCTGTTAAAATTTATATCTCAGAAGGAAATATTCAATTGAACTTTCTCAGATTCAATTTGTCTACAACTCACATCTTTTTGTCTGCTGCCGCCCCTCTATTGAACTCCGACTAATAAATTCGTTGAAGCTCATCGGAGGGGGTGAAAGGTACAAGTCATTACAGCATCCTCACTTTTTGCTACTTACATCATGATTTCTGATTCCAATACGGAACGTATGAATGTATTTCTCAGAAAGAAATAATAAATCAATAAATATATACAGGAGGGAGGCTGGCTATCAATGAGTTTTTCAAAAGCTTATGTACAATTTATATTCTTGGCTTTGATATTAAACGGCGACAGGCTCACGGCCTGTTACATTGTCCCAAAATAAGCTTTATGTCTATAAAGATAATGTTACCTAAACTCCTTTTAAGATATTGTAAAATGTTCATGGCTGTTAAGAAATATATTATTTTTATTATATTGAATTAAAGAAAAAATGTTTCAAATTTCAACTGACACGACGAACCCGCCCCTGTCAGTTTGAAATTTTAAACATGTTTTATTTTTGATTTAATAACGTAAAGTTCAGCATGACTAATACGCTTTAAAATCAATAAAAAAAATTGCATATTTATATTTTACTGATCCTGAAGTAGCTAAAGCACTTGTGTTTGGAGATGTTTTGTGTTTGTGATTGAGGAGACGGCGACACATGTCTTATTGGGGTGTCCAACGGTCGCGGGATACATGACCAACCATCTCGGTGTACCGAGATCTCTCCCCGAGGTTACCGGTAACCTCTTTACCGCCAGACGAGAATATATAAAAGTGGTTTTCTACATTGAACCGTGCGGGAAATCAAACCAGGTACAGAGTATGTCAAAAACAGAGATCCCCGATCCGGGATTCAGTGTGGTAAGTTCTCCTTTTCGCTGCGAACCTTGCATTATAACTATAGATTTTTTTTCTGTTTCTCCAATTTACTTATAGTACCAGTACCATTGATGAACGTTCTTCTTTTTATGAACGAGCCATGCGCTCATTGCGATTGAATGCGTGCTGTGAATCATTTACGAGAATCAGCTTGAGCTATCAGCACAGTGGGATCCGGATATCCGTCCGGTGATAATGCACCGCACGTCGGCGGACACGTATGTCAATTAATTATCTAAAGTAGGTCCCTTGATTGTTTCAATGTGGTTTTGTAGTTATTACTCCTCTACTGTGTAACCTTCATAGTGGAAATTACTGTTAATTGTAACACAATTATAAAAGTATCAGAGTTTAGAACTTATATATTAATAGAATAAATTTAAAAAATATGGCTCCTATGTTTCTTTGAAGTAAAAGCTTTGATTCCTCCTGTTATATTTAGCTTCGCAAATATCAATATGCAAAAATATACTCAATTGTCTTTATTTTAGCCTTTATTTTTCATGTATAATATTTATCTATGTACATGTATATTGTACCAAAAGCTTGGACGCCAAGATTATATAACCACCAGCAAATTTGCAAGCTTCGGTCAAAAAAAGTTTCGGTTAAAAAAACTTAATTCGCCTAAGGACTTCCTCAGTATTATGAATATGCGTAGAGTTAATAGAAATATTTACTCTGACGACAATCAAAACAAAAATAAATCGAAATTAATGAAACATCACCGAGCCACGTCTAAAACTTACAATACACAACACAACACTAAAAAGTAGCGTTGCCTAAGTTACCCTCACTGTTAAAAAGCTTCAACCCACGTCGGCCGCGTGAAACCGACCTAACTTATATCCTCTTTTTATCCGAACCACTTACACAATACTGCCATTTAAGTGCCGCCCACATTCCTACAGTTTCATAGTCTGTACAGTTAAGTGTCGCATTGATTAGAATTGCGTACTTAAGGAAGAATATCTTCACGCTTTGCCCAATCCTGGGTTAGACAGAGGTCTAGGTCCTTTCGACCCACATTTCACTGAAGCCTATTTGAGATGTTGATCCTGTCGCCGATTTTTAATTTATTAAATACCATTAGTTATAATCTATTTTATCTTCATGCATATTCCTAATACAATTATTTAGAAATAATTACGTGACAATTATTTAGAATTATCTGACAAATGTATTTATTATAAGGTACGTGTGTTATATCATACGTGACCAGTATATTTATTCTAAATGTCATGTAGTGAGTCGCTCAGTACCCAAAAAGCTCGTTGGTACGAGGTAGGAAGGCCTACCTACTGTCTCCATAAAGACGACCACATAGTAGTGCCTTAATACGTCGTCGTCTTCATGTGTATCTGTCTTTAATTACCTAATTCACAGTTTAATAAGTTAAATCTGAATTCCATACGTAACAAAAACACATATTATAAACTGCGTACACACCAAACGTATCATATCTTTTATACCTCGCTCATAACATACCTCGTTTATATCTCGCATAAAGGAATCGAAAGGAAGATAATGTTGTTTTAATAAACCTCGGATCGTCTCACAAGCCGGTAGATACATAAATAGCTTCTGAACAAACATTTCTCGGATAGCTGTAGCTGCTCTTCGAGTGAGCGTTGCTAAATAAGTACAGAATACCTGAGGGGCCGGCTCACGATAAATCAATATCTCGAGCTTGTTAAGAAACTTTATCTTGATAAGCTTCCACAGATTGTATGCATTACGATCTTGCAGCTAATAATAAAATAAAGATAAAAGTTTATAGAAAATATTTTCTGATAGTATAAAAGTATTTAATTAGAAATAAATGAATATCTCCACTTCCTGCCCAATACTGGGGTAGACAGATGTCCAGACAATTAAATCCTTTAGACCCACCTTCCACCGAAGATATTTTTTGGGACTATGTAGTGGTGAGCCTGTGGCCGTGTTTATTTCCATGCCAACTATGTAAATCGTACTATGTTTTGAAAAAAAAAAACCATTTGTGCGAGCCGTTCATCTGGGAATCGAACTAGGGTCTCTTTACCCAAATTCCAATATCGTGACTATGAAAGTAAGTGATGATAATTATTATCAATACGTTAAACTAAAATAGAAGGGTCTGTTTCTAAAGTGAATTATACAATTTTTTCGGTGACGGGCACACTAGACTAATTACTGTGGCCCGTAGTCGTATACATAAGTACATAAAGCCCTAATAAAACCCATTGCTGAACATAGGGTTCTCCCATAAGGAGAATTCGCTACGCCACGCTTGACGAGTATATTGGCGATCGCCAAACCTTGCACGCTTCTGTTCGTTACCGGTCTTCTTAATTCTTAAGGGTCTTTTAATGTTCGATATCAGTTGGAATTGATGTAGCCTTCTGTAAGTCGATGAATATGAATGTGATACCATTGTACAAGCATACATATTCATCACACAAAAATTTTTTTTTTAGAAGTGGGAGGCAAACGAGCAGGTGGCACACGTGATGGTAAGTGATTACCGCCGCCCATGAACATCTGCAATACCGGAGGAATAGCGGATGCGTTGGCGGCCTTTGAGAAAGGTATAGGCTCTTTTCTTGAAGGTTCCAGAGTCATATCGGTCCGGAAAAACCGCTGACCTGCCGTCAGCGGTTTTTCCATTCCACAAAGTGCAAGTGCGTGGCAGAAAATTCCGCAAAAAACGCACTGTGGTGGAATGCCTAGCATCAAGGTGATGTTGATAAAATTTTTGATTATGCCGTAAGATACGATGGTGAAATTCAGCGGCTGGGATTAATCCGAACAATTCCTCGGAGCACTCCCCGTAGTAGATCTTATAGAAAATGCAAAGAGATGCAACATCTCTTCGCAAAACCAGGGGATCTTGGCGATCGGATAGAGTATGGTCGTCGACAATTCAAGCCGCTCTTCTTTGGGTACGGTCAAATGGAAGGAGCTGACACTGGGGTGCGCCCGCCCAGAGATGAGAACAATGCTCCATGTGCGGCCGAACCTGCGCCTTATAAAGTTGCAAGCGGCGGGCCGGCATGAAGTACTGCCGTGCTCTAATGAGCACGCCAAGCTTTTCGGAGGCCTATTTGCCACCAGCATACAATGTTTTGCATCCAATGTTTGCCACCAGCGGAATTCGAATCCGCAACCCTTAGCTTCGAAGTCAAAGTCACTACAAACTATATAGTCGAGTTGTATACACTTCATTGGCTATGATTTGTTATTATTATCATGGTATAGCCTTTGTTTGTCGTAAAGTATCAGTGCAAGAGTATACCAGCGCAATGTCGTAAAAGGCGAATAAAAGAAAACCTTAAGTAGGCAAAATGGAGGGATACTCATTTCGAAAAATAGTAACAGCAAAATTTAGCAGACCGGTGACGGTGAGTAGCGTCTAAGGTACATGGTGTCGTCCGGTACTGCGATCGCCAATCAGCATACCAAGAGTGACAATTACAACAAACACTACCTTAAGGGAGAGATCAAAGTCCTGCAGGGGACTTTTACAAGCCGTTATGCAAGTTGAGTAAAAGCATTGTAAAATTTACGTCATTTATTATTGTACTATAGTTAAGATGTTAAGTTACTCTGTGGAGCTCTCGCATCCCGCCGGTGGCGCCCGAGGCCGGTCATATTCCAAACTAATTTGTATTGATTAAAAATATTCAGCATAGTTGCTATCAGGAGGAATGCGCGACCGCTCGCCCTCGCCTGACTTATGCAGATTATTGCTTTAGCGAAATGTGATTTTCTTAGAAAATATTGTAGCACAGACAAGCGGGGTCGGGAACTGCATAATTTACTCCACAAAAAAACAACCCTTGTAAAATGTGGCTACGTCTATGAATATTAAATTAATTTTCTTATAAATAGTCAAGAAAAAAACATTGTTATATGTAATATTTTAAATGGTACTTATACTGACGCAGCCATGTTATATAGAAACCTATAAAAATAATGAGAACTATTTTTTATATAGCACAGGCTAGAAAAAGAGTAAAGGTTTTGAAAAGTTTCAGTTTGGACGAACAACAAAAACCTAAGCGTCATGTGAAAAGGAAAACAAAATAACCACTAAGTATACACGACTACTGACACACCACTACACACAGTACTTTTTAATGATGCCCATAATGATATGAATTCGCTCGTTTCGTAAATGCTGGTCTACATAGATTTAAGGCTGGCTTGTACTCAAAAGAGTCCAAGGTCAAATGAGAGAGAATGATCTCTTCAGAGTTCATATGCTAGAGTTTTAGCTAAGTTTCCATTAGTTTTATTGTCTCACATTCACTTTCTCCCAACCCATAAGTTGACTGTTTTTCTACTAAGAACATTACCACATGAATAATGCGCGGTCCCGATATATTCTCATGCGAAATATTGCGAGGTAAACACAGTATTTTGTTGTGTCTCCCAGCGTTTATTATTTATGTAACGACTCTTGTTCTCTAGCAGGTAAACTCGCTACTTATGCTAAGTGACTCCGAGACACATAATGTGTTGTTTCACTAAAGAAAGTTACAAACAATACAGCAATAAAAAGTATGACAACTATCTAGTATTTGGAAAGTTGGTGAATTAAGTGACAATAGCTTTCACCTAACAACTGTTGTTGAGCTCTTTTTTCGTTGAATTTCATCCCAAGTGGTGTGCTTAGAGCCAAAAATTGTAATTTATCGATTACCATACTTTACAGTTAACTTTTTTATAGACGATAAAAATTATATTGAAATGGGATGCCGAAGCGTTATTGGGGCCACTTTTATTTCTATTTTATGTCTATGATTAAATACATTGAAATCTTATTCCGCCTTATTCAAACACTACTTAGTTATAATTATACTCTTTACTTATTTATTCAATTCCAAACATTTATTTTACATAAATAAATATAAATATCTTCACGCAATTCCCAATACAGGGGTAGACAGAGGTCTAGTCTAGACAATTAAGTCCCTTCGACAATGAAGTCCTTTCACTGAAGATATTTTCGGGACAACGTAACAGGTGGTGAGCCCGTTGCCGTCTTTATGTCCATGCCAACGACATAATTCGTAAACAAGTTTTTTGAAAAACCCATTACTACGAGCCTGCAACCTGGGGATCGAATTCGGGTCTCTTGACTCGAAATTCCGACCACCCAACCACTCGGCTATCGTGACTTTTTTTACACTTATTTTACATTACATTTATTTTACACGTAAATTAATATTGTTTACAATTATTAACTAGAATAAATTATTCAAAAAAGATGTAATTATATCTGACAAGACTTGACCAGATGTTACTGTGAACATAGGGTTGATACTTTCACATTTATTACACCTGGTCCTACTCATTAAGACTAGTCTATTATTCTGCGACTGTAACGTAGCATTCTAATGTAACTCCTGATGTAAATGGCCTCCTAAAGTCAAATATACTCAAAACTCTTGTGCAGTAAAATTTGACTAACAACCAATCGGTTCATCTGATGATAAGTGATTAACAAAGTCACCTTTGACTCCAGTGCAGCTGCAGTTATAATGTAAGAATTATATGTAATAAGAAGAATATAATGTAAGAATTGGGCAAGAAGATAGAGGAGAAAAAGATAACGGATTAGGAGTATCGCCTTAGTCACTACACTCAACGGAAGAAACATCACACCACAAGATACGAGTATTTTGCTTGACACCTGTTGTCTTACACCATTTCATCGAAGTCTCGTTCAAATGCGTTTTTAGAAGTTTTATGCCATTGGTTTGGACACTAAGACAGCGTCAAGCTCACCCCTAGTAACCGTTGTCTCAAATTACCTCTGTTAAACTTTAACTATCTAGATATCTGTGTACATCTCCAATGGGAAACAATTGTTACCTTCTTTCACTTAACAAGAACAAAATACATAAAAAAATATCTTCACGCAATTCCCAATACAGGGGTAGACAGAGGTCAAGTCTAGACAATTAAGTCCCTTTGACCCACCTTCCAGCCAAGATATTTTCGGGACAACGTGACAGGTGGTGAGCCCGTCGCCGCCTTTATGTCCAAGCCAACGATGAAATTCGTACATAAGTTTTGAAAAACTCATTGGTACTCACCTGGAGATCGAACTCGGGTCTCTCGACTCGAAATTCCGACCACCCAACAACTCGGCTATCGTGATTCACTTAACAGCCCGGTAAAAGTTTACTGCAGAAAAAAATTGCCTTTCACGTAAGGAAGATTTGCCACAATCGCCACGCCCGACGCCAGTATTGACGTATCGTTGTCCAAAGTATATAGATTCTAAGACGCTACTGAATGAAACCAGTCTAGTTCAGTTATGATCAGGAATAATTAGAGATTATTATATCTTCATTTGCAGGTCTACTTAACCATATGCAGGAGTTATTCTTATACATCTATCAACTCTTAGGACATCCACGAAAAAATAGCGCGGAAAGGGAGATATTCTAACACGGTTACCACGCAACCGACGGATTGTTTTTTAATTAACTGTTAAAATAAGTCACGATAGCCGAGTGGTTGGGTGGTCAAATTCGAGTCGAGAGACCCGAGTTCGATCCCCAGGTGGCAGGCTTGTACCAATGGGTTTTTCTAAAAACTTATGTACGAATTATATCGTTGGCTTGGACATAAAGACGGCGACGGGCTCACCACCTGTCACGTTGTCCCGTAAGTATCTTCGGTGGATAGTGAGTCGAAGGGACTTAATTGTCTAGACTAGACCTCTGTCTACCCCTGTATTGGGAATTGCGTGAAGATATTTATTTTATTTTTCATTTAACCGTGTGGTAACGGCGTAAGAATATTACCACTCCCTTTCTTCCTGATGATGTCGTAAGGCGACTAGGGGAAACAGCCTTGAATGTCGTTATGGAAACCGATAGATGTCGGGAAAACCATCTCTATAAACATCAGACCTAAATAATCAGACCGAAGATGGATATAAGTCACGATAGCCGAGTTGTTGGGTGGTCGGAATTTCGAGTCGAGAGACCTGAGTTCGATCCCCAGATGGCAGTACCAATGAGTTTTCAAAACTTATGTATGAATTTCATCGTTGGCTTGGACATTAAAGACGGCGACGGGCTCACCACCTGTCACGTTGTCCCGAAAATATCTTCGGTGGAAGGTGCGTCATAGGGACTTAATTGTCTAGACTTGACCTCTGTCTACCCCTGTATTGGGAATTGCGTGAAGATATTTTTTTTTTAAGATGGGCTGCAGCGCCCGAGGTGCGAGAGACTGGAACTACGATCGCCAAGCCGATGGCCGATTATGGCAAATCCTCCCTATGGGAGAAGCCTATGTCCTGCAGTGGACTTTAACAGCCTGATATTTATGTATGTACGTTATTCATTATGAAAAAAACTTTTCGTTGAATCCTGAAAGCACTCTTAACCAAAAACAAATTAAAGAAATAGAAATATGGGACAGGGTCGGGTAGATACATAATTTATGCAAAACTCGCTTGTATAGGTCTCCGGACAAATAAACGTTGACAAGGTGGCGACCCGCGAAGCGTTGACAAAAAATTTCCCAGAAGTAAATATTTATGAAGCGCTTGTTTGTACAACTTTAGGGTTTTCTGTGAAAAAAAAAAACTTGAAGCTACATCTGCATTTTATAATTTTAAACTAACCAACTTGTTTCAGTACTTGCCGCATAGTGGAGACTTTGTAATAGTTTATTTAACAAACTTACCGTTCACTTGATTAAAACTAAGGAAACATGGATTACCAAGCTTCGCGTGACAGAAACAGATGACGTAATTTATTTCGTAAATGAGAATTCTCAGAAATTTAAATAATATCTAGATTGACGCTAATCACTTTTTAAATACAAAAATATTGTTCAAAGAGTCTTCTTAGAGTAGTGTCCAATTAAATTAGCCAGTGTATATATAGGAAGACCGATATCTAGGCTGTTGCCTTTTCGGCCCATCTTTTATGATAAATATCACATAGTTGTTGCGGATGATAATCACAAATATCTGGACTTCAGTGATCATTTATTGTATCTTCTATTTTTGTATGTCCTTTTATAATTATTAAGGAAAGCCAGGATAGCCGAGAGCTTGAGTGTCAAGTGCCCCGAGATCGAGCCCGAGGCGGGAGTCTCGTTATGACAAATACCGTTATTGGCGTAAAGATATTAAAAAAAAATACCTCACGCAATTCCCAATACAGGGGTAGAAACCTAGTCTAGAAAATTAACTCCCTTTGACCCACCTTCCAGCCAAGATATTTTCGGGACAACGTGACAGGTGGTAAGCCCGTCGCCATCTTTATGTCCAAGCCAACGATATAATTCCTACATAAGTTTTTGAAAAACCAATTGGTACGAGCTGCCACCTAGGGATCGAACTCGGATCTCTCGACTCGAAATTCCGACCACCCAACCACTCGACTGTCGTGACTCGTGAAGGTATTTAATAATTGATTCTTATATTGTTAATAACTTACCTACTTCAACTCTTCTATCATAATAATAATTTATTTCAATATGTTATTAATGTTGTAAACTGAAGCACTATTCCTACTTTAAATCAAAGTTTTTATTAAGTTATAAACATAAGGATTCGAATTCCGAAAGTTGAGCACATCTCACGTGGCCTCAAATAAGCTCCGGTGAAATATGAGTCAAAATAACTAAATTATTAAGACCTTTTACTTGCCCAATATTGGGAAATGCATGAAGATTTTAAAAAAAGTAGAAAATAAATATTGATTGTTTTTGTCATTACTTCATGCCATTCCCAATACAGGGGTAGACAGAGGTCTAGACAATTAAGTCGTTTCTACCTACCATCTACCGAAGATATTTTTAGGACAACGTGACAGGTGGTGAGCCCGTCGCCGTCTCAATTTCCAAGCCAACGATGGAATTCGTTCATAGGTTTTTGAAAAATCCATTGGTACGGGCCTCCCACCCGGGAATCGAACTCTGCTATCTTGTCTTGAAATTCCGACCACCCTTCCACTCGGCTATTGTGACTCTTATCGAGGCTCTCGTTTTTATTTTATTTTCTAATAAAATAAAAAGAAAACAGGTCATTTGTTTGCCCGGCGTTCCCTAAAACAATTAAAATATCAAGGAATGCTTCTAATATTTTCCGTAACAAAATACAACCGAGTTCTCTAAAAAAATCTACATAACTATCCGAACGGAGTTCATCGCATATGTACCTTAAAATAATAATCGTGAACGCTTTGTGAAGTTCAAAACAGGTGGACGCAGGCGAGCGGAACCGGGTGTTTACGCGAGTTTTACGGCCAAGAAGAGTGTCTACACTGTAAACACAGTACACACCTGGGGAACTTTGTGGAGGATTCTTCAGTCGGTATTCTTCGGATGGGTATGATTTTAGCCGATGTTTATTGCTGTTCTTATTTTAAAACTCTTTTATTAGCTTGGTGTGTATTTATTTTGTCTTTAATTGAACTTTAAAATACAAAATAATAATGCTTTCAACCAGGTTATTACAATGTGACTGGCTTTGTGGGCGAATGGCCTCACACACAAGTTTAATAGAAGTCATTGAAATATCAAAAAATTAAATACCCAATATTGAGATACGCTGGAAAACAATCACGAATATGGTGATAGGTTCATCGCCTGTCACGTTGTCCTAAATACGCTCAGGTGAAATATTTTCCATAAGCTTTAAGCTCCATCGACGTTATTATTGGAATAATATAGTAACGCACGTAAAAAAATCTAGAAAAAAAACATTAAAAAGGTCAACTTTCGAACATAAAATGATCTCGTTTAGCAACTTCGAAACTTTCCGTGGATTTAACAAGGTGCTGTACGAAATCCGGGACTTTAGAAAAAAAAAGCTATAAATCCTGAAGACGGTCCGCTGAGGAGCGGCAACTTGGCAAATTGAGCATTTACAATTCGTCTCATACTCGGTAGGGATCCGGGAGAGCCGCGAACTTACTATAATCTGTAATTTATGTACCACGCACTTTACTTTTTGACGACTCCATGGACGTGTGGCGCAGACTTTCATCATGTCGCCAACTTCGAGGTCACGGGGTTTATTCCCGGACAGGTCCAGGGTTAAGAACCTATCGCCGTTTCATGATCATCATAGCCTATTTAGCGGCCTGTGTTATAATTAGGATAACAACTTACTAATATACATACGTAACCCTCATCGTGCAAAGACAAGAGAATTGGTGATGGCCGTACCAAAGACTTTACACCTTAGTCTAGTATTCGTTGTAACCGAATACACTTTAATAGCTTTTCCCTTTGTCCCGAAAATATCTTTGGTGGAAGGTTGGTCAAGGGGACTTAACTGTATAGACTAGACCTCTGTCTACCTATGTATAGGGATTTGCGTAAAGATATTTTTTTAGCGTTTCCCTTAGTCGCCTTTCCTACACGAATGGAAATCTTGGCCTACCTCGACCCCTTTAATGTTAACTTTCACGCCGTATATTTTCACTCATACACTCAACGTGCCATCCATGAATTACTGAAAACCATTAACATCATTCTCCATCGACAAACTAAGCGCAATGGATGACAACCTAAAACACTTTTCCGCTTCGCTTTTTTCAATCGAGAGTCTCATGGCGGAAAGCGATTGTGTTCACTTAGCGTCAGCCATAAATCTCGAAACGTGCGAACGCTCAGCAAATGAGTCGAGGCACCTTTCGACGTGCATTACGTATCATCAGCACCGTTCACGACTCATTAGGGATGGAGTTTTGAAAAATGCCCCCGCCACTAAAATAGACATTATGTAAAGTGGTACAATTACCGCGGTGACTTGTTGAAAAAGTTGCGTCGGTGAACGCAGGGTTGTTCGCTGCTCGACTCTCTCTAACCCTTAATATGTATGGTTTTTAATCATTTGTTTATTTAAAAATAATTAAGAGTAAAATGAAATGATAATTTTAGTTGTAATAAATAAAGAAAATATAGTGGTATGAAACGATCGTAACACTTTGTGATCTGTTCAAGAGAACATTCCAGATAGGAATCCTCTTCAGAGATTATGCGTGAATCTATAATTATAATTGACCATACTCGTGCGAAAATATTTGTGACATAGACATTAAATAATTACCAACTGTCACGTTGTCCCGAAAATATCTTCGGGTCAAAGGGACTTAATTGTCTAGACTAGACTCCTGTCTATCCCTGTATTAGGAATTGCGTGAAGATATTTGTTTATTATTTATTATGCCATTATTTTGTTAAATTTCCAGAAAAGTCACACGAACTTACAAAACTGTCCATTATTAGTTTCCAGTTATGTATAAAAATTTCAAGTAAATAAATGAAAAACAAAGCAAATTAAAAACCTAACCCTGCACCAAACGACCTCCGAGTAAAAGGTGCCCGAATCACGTAAGACGCCATTTAGCGTTCAAAATTAACATAAATAATAACGTCATTTCTCACAGCCGCCCGCCTCGATATTGCGTCATTTTCCCGCCCGCCCACCACAACACTTAACTCCAAATAAAAAGTACATTATAAATTCCTACGTAAGAGCGTCGATTTTTCCCCGCGGCCCCCCTTTATTTTGGCTGGAGGTGGCAAGAGGCATTTGCATTACAATTGTCTGCAGACTGCTTCGCATGTTTTTAATTTCGCCAACAAATAACGCTCGGCTGCAGTTTAAGAAGTAGCTGTGGCAGATTTGCATGTTAGTGGTCGGGAAGGCGTCACAAAAAATAATGAGTGGATGTGTTTATTGCTGGCGGAGTTATAACGACACTTTTTTTTTTGTACAGTCCGCATCTAAAGAAAATAACAATGGTCGACTCCGTTCATTCTTTGTGCCGAAACGGGCCTCGGTTCGTTTGCTGGAGTAATTTAAAACGACATTAATAGGTTTAAATTTATTCTATTTAAAAAAAATTGGATTATTTTTATCTTTAAACAATTCACAAGACACGTGCAAGACAAAAGCAAGTGGTCTAGACATTTTAGTAATTTTGACTCAAATTTCACCGGAAATTGCCAAATCGAGCAAGTTGGTGCACCTGTAGTTGATTGTTTTAAAGTCATACAACCATTAATTTTTCTTAGATAGCGGAGTGGTTAGGTGATCGGAATCATGGGATCAGGGATCGAAACTCGAGTACGAAATTGTTACTTTTGCAAGAACACAGACGGCGAAGGGCTTAAAATTTGCCACGGTGTCCCGATAAAGGTTTTAAAATAAAAACAAAACAGCTCAGTAACTTCTGCTCTTTTAAATATACAAAACTTTAATATAAAAATTATTATTCTTCTCTATAGCTCATCAGTCACGCTACCCGTGTGGTTAGGAGATTCAAGTCAAGAGATCCGATTTCGATATCAAGGTAGAATCGTACCAATGACTTTTTTCAAAAATTTAGGTGCGATTTATATCGTTGGCTTGGACATAAAGACGGTAACCAGCTCGCTGTCACGCTATCCCAAAACTTTTTTCGGTGAAACTTGGGTCGAAAGGAATTTATTGCCTGGCGAGAGTGAGAATGGCGTGAAGATATTTTTATTACATATAAAATACAGTGTTGGAGACTTCACATTTCCAAGACCGACCATGTAATGAATAACTAAATCTATTAATTAAATATTAAATCTTTTATAAGCTATCTAAATTCTATTTGGGACGTGTGTTTGTTACCTTCATAAAGACGAGTAATTATTAAATATGCTAACAAAATGATAAAAAAGAGGATATCTACGGAAATTCGCCGTTTTCTTCTCTGTCAGAGGAACCTCGTTACTAAACGGTGGTATATTTATAGGATACTTAGGTCTTTTCACAAATTAATATTGTTATTTCAATTTTTTTTCTTTCATTCATTATAATTTCAGGTAGACTACAAATTAACGAGCTTTCCGCTCGATAAGGCTTTCATGAAGACATAGCGCTTATTGCGTTGGCACCAGCGATGCAGTTTATTGCGATCTCTAGCTGAGATCGCAATGGAAACATGATTAAGAGACGACCTTCCCAGTTTTTTCTGCAGAAGTACATTCTTAAGCCAGCCAAATATACACTATAATTTTTCCCCCGTGGCGTTTCGTGTGTCGCAGGCCAATTCTTGAACATAAAATAATAATAAAAAAAAAACTAATTTGGACAATCATTTTATTGCTTCCAGATTAAATTTTACATTGATATTTTATGTTTAATTATTTTCAACTACTCAGAATATTCAATAATATAAATTGATGAAAAGAAGATATAAATTAAATTAGTATAAACCGACGACTTAGTCGATAGTGACTGCCTTCAAAGTTAAACGTTGCATGTACGAATCTTAAGTAATAGTAAGTAAAGGCTTGTTTGATGAACATGCATATTTGTACTCGATTCGTGGATGTGTATATGTATATATGAATATTCTTCTAATTAAATATATGCATATAATTATATTGTAAGTACCCTTAACTTGTAAACTTAGAGTTATTAACTTATTTTACCCTAGGAAGTAAAATAATAGAAGAACATAATTCGACGTGATTCGTGAAGGAATGGCGTACAAACCATGAAGGTTTCGCCAGCACTGAGTTCCCGGTCGATTCTCGGTAGGCTCAATGTAGACCCCGGTCCAGATATTTATGATACCTTTAGGAAAAAGAAACACTTATGTTATTATTAAGTCATGATAGCCGAGTGGTAGGGTGGTCAGAATTTCGAGTTAAGAGACCCGAGTTCGATCCCCAGGTGGCAGGATAGTACCAATGGGTTTTTCAAAAAAAAAACTTATGTACGAATTATATCGTGGACATAAAGACGGCGACGGGCTTGTGCCGAAAATATCTTCGGTGGAAGGTGGGTCGAAGGGACGTAATTGTCTAGACTAGACGTGTAGACAGACGTATAGGAAATTGCGTGAAGTTATTTATTTATTTTACTTATCTTATGGAATGTATTATAGAATCAGAAACAACTGATTCCATAATAATAATACAAGTGCTGTAACGACTAACTTTGAGATTATGTGTAATGTTGTCCCCTTTAATGTATTTATTAATTATAAACTTTGTAATTTTCCTTACAGTATATGGTAAATTAAGAATAATAGAAATAATTCAATAAAAGAGATCATTTATATGTGTTCGCGATGGGCGTAATAATTTTGTATCGTACAAGGACATATGTATGTCACATCATTTGATATTAAAAAGGAATTTCATACCTCCATTTTGTGGTTGATGGTACCTTTACCTAAAATAGCCTAAGTATATAAAATACTCTGCAATATATGCATACGTGCACCAACATTGTGAGATGATTCGTTTGACTGTACAAAATTTTCGTGGCAGTTTTTCCAGCGCTCCGCAAAAACAAAGTAAGTGGATGCTGTGTGTGATCCCGCGAGTTTTCCGCGCCTAATGAGTTTGAAGCCGGCCCCGGGAATAAATCTTGCAGTTTTGTGACTCTAAATATTCCGGATTTGGTCTATGTTAAAAACTTATGACAATTTGTTTGTAAAGTTAAATGTCAATATTACATGTATTAGATTAGGATGAAGAGCCAAAAGGCGGCTGTAGGTAAGATATTTTCTCCCCATCCATCCTAGTTTTTTTTTTCTTTCTCCTTCACAATATTTGACTCAAAACAACCTCGACTGTTAGTCACAATAATGATAAATATATTTTTTTTAAATTAACCAGTGACAATAATTAAATAAATATATATTTTTTCAGTGGAACGCAGCATTTGTTAGTAATGCTTTTTAACTGGCACTTTTCGTCTCCTTAGAATAATTAAATAACAAGAATATAAGGTATTAAAGGAACAAATCATATCACACTTTAAGTTTGGTCTCACTCGACGAGTCTCTATAACTATGTAAATGCCAGCCATCTGAACTCAGATAACTTTTTAAATTGCTAACACTTATGCTTTGCCCCACGCTCGATCTGCTCACCCCGTGCTACTCCGCAGATCGTTATAAATCAAGGCACGTTGCTTCTTATAAACATATTTTGCGTGTCGTGTCTTTTTTAAATTTGTCTACGTTATACAATACAACGCTCTTACTGTTTTCCCTAAAAATTCAACTGCGATAAATATTGGTAGAAAATATTACACGGTATCATTCACAATTGCGATATCGATGTCAAAGCTTTTCCTTCTGTGAATAATCATATCAAATCTAACGCTAAAATATTATGACAGATTTTTAAACGAAAAACAAATATTTATTTTGAAATATACATTATGTAAGTCAACACGAGGGTTTCAGTTTACATCTCAAGACAACAACGACAGGTTCCAAAGGCACCACCCTCCCCCGGGGGGGCGGTCGAATGTCCAGTTAAATGGGGACCGTGAATTATTCGCCTTAATTATATACAGCCAGCTTAACACGTGGCCGTGACAAAGGCGTGTTCAGACTATGATACTTTAACCACTCTGATATTTTTATGTTTTCTCTTTAATATGAGCAATTTAATGAAAGTCCCAAGAATATCGTCGGTAGAAGATGGGTCGAAGGGACCTAATTGTCTAGACTAGACCTCTGTCTGCCCCTGTATTGGGAATTGCGTGAAAATATTTTGAAGTTAAACTTCTTTAGAATGGTTGTGATTTCAAAACGTGTGAAAAAACGACAGGTAAGAGACACAAATACGAAAATGTGTGTGGATGAAGCCGGCAAAGAATGAGACAGAAACAAACATACTATTTTATAATTATACTACCCTTGTTATATACATTCATCTCATTCTTTTGTCAATTTACTGAAGTTTCACTTCTAGCGCGTGTGAATCGCACACACATCTTTTGTTTTTAACTTTTAATCAAAGTTCAGTATATTATGTATATTATGTACAGCAGTATTCTTATTAAAATTGTTAACATTATTGTGTTCAAAGACGATAGCCAAGTGGTTTGGTGGTCGGAATTTCGAGTCAAGAGACTCGAATTCGATCCCCAGGTGGCAGGCTCGTACCAATGGGTTTTCCAAAAACTTATGTACGAATAGTATCTTTGGCTCGGACATAAAGACGGCGACGGGCTCACCACCTGTCCCGTTGTCCCGAAAATCTTCGGTAGAAGATGGGTCGAAGAGACTTAACTGTCTAGACTAGACCTCTGTCTGCCCCTGTATTGGGTATTGCGTGAAAATATTTTTTTAAATTTTTTATCTAAGTTCAGTATAATCAAATTATAAATCAAATTATAGTCACGATAACCGAATGGTTGGGTGATCGGGATTCGGAGTCAAGAGACCAGAGTTCGATCCCCAGGTGGCCGGCTCGTACCAATGTATTTTTCCCAACCTCTGTCCATTACTGTATTAGGAATGACATGAAGATATTTTTTAAACAAAAATTAACTGATTACTAAAATAAATTAAATAATCAGTCACAATAGCCCAGAGTTTTGGTGGTCCGCTCTTAACTTCAACAAAAGATTAGCCTCTACTACACGATGATATTCTGCAAGTCCGAGGTGCTGCTCTTGTCAAACTGCGTAAAAATGCAAACATCTCTTTCTCATCTCGTGTGTCGAAACACGTCGTAAGAACGGGTATATTCTTGCATCGATGGCAATCAGCATAAGCTAAGTAATAACAATCAATCGCAAATACATCAATTGTCAATTTAAAAGTTCATAGTTTTTCCGGGATCGCATTTAGCCGGGATGGAAGATGTGATTTAGATGTGGACAGGCGTGTCGCTGCCGGGAACAAAGTCAATGGTGCCCTGACTGCGTTAATCAAAAGGCAAGGCGTTGTGAAAAGTGCACGCCTTGCAATACATAACGCAGTGTTGGTACCGACTTTGTTATATGGCAGCGAAACCTGGGTATGCCAGAAGAAGCATAAAAGCAGGTTGAATGCAGTGGAGATGCGATCTCTTCGTAAAATGTTCGGCCTTACCATGGCCGACCGAAAGCGAAACGAAGAGTCTCAAAAATGGATAAGGGCGTGCTTCGATGGTTTGGGCACGTAGAGCGAATAAGTGAAGACCGAATGGTGAAGAAAATATATAGCGCGAAAGTTAATATTAAAAGGTGTCGAGGTAGACCGAGATTAACTTTCGAAGACCATGTAAGCAAATTGCTCGAAGAGAGGAGGGTCAAGAGTACTCGGATACCTAGACGTGCATGTATGAAGAAGATGATGAATCTGAAAGAAGCGAAAGAAGTATGTAGGGATCGTGGCACTTGGCGATCTGTTCTCTCTGGCTACCCCGTCAGGGATTGTGCGTGAAGATAAATAAATAAA
Organism: Sericinus montela; assembly: GCA_029286605.1. NCBI lineage: Eukaryota > Metazoa > Arthropoda > Insecta > Lepidoptera > Papilionidae > Sericinus > Sericinus montela. The sequence goes on from JAGSMR010000044.1 coordinate 11,547,318, forward strand.
AAATAAAAGTTCATAAAAATACAGTCAACCAAGTGACAATAAGCTAGTGGATGGGTGATCGGAATTCGAATCTAGAGACCCGAGTTCGACGCCTAGAATGTAGTCTCGCAACAATGAGTTTTTCAAAATAATATACTATTTAAATCCACCACTTGGACTTAAGAAACGTCGACGGGCTCACTGTCTGTCCCGTTGTCCCATTAGCACCAGTGAAATGTGGGCCGAAAAGACTTAATTATCAAGACCTCAATCTATATCATGGTATGGAGAAAACGCATGATAATATAAAAATGAGTCGTAGACGCTCAATGAGAACAATCTTAAGTGTACAACACAAGACGCCAACTCCAAAACTTTTCCTCGAATTGTCCGTCTTGGATTAAATTAACATTAGGTGAAACTATTCGCAAGGGCACCGCGGGCCCATTGTGCGGACCCTCGCCGGCTGCGACCGGCCTGCGGTGCTCGGAATCCTAATTAAAATTACAACATGTAAATTGTCCACAGCATCTTGGGTCCTTCTGTTGTTTGTTTTAAACAGTACGTGTTTACTTAACTTCTTGATGCTAGTAAAATTCCACTACTGGACAAACACATTTGAGTAGGATTTGCTTTAATCGCCACACTTGGCACGTGGAATTGCGATCCTTAGACGCCTCTGTCCGTCACCGGTCTGCTTGATTCTGATCTATTCCAGACCAGAATCATGCAGACCGTATCAGATTTTTAGATATGTAAAAATAATCCTCGTAAAATAATCATGGCATATTAAGGGCAGACGAAGTCCTTGGCTCGTAACTACAATATATGGTTACAGTTTTTACTTCAACTTAAATATTTAAGATTTAAATAAAATGATTAATTAAGGATTTTATCGCGTTTTATTTAGTTATTTAACTTCTCGGGAGATTTAGTTGTATAACTTCACTTCACTAAGATGTTAAACGCGAGAATATCCGTTAATAACCATTTTATATAAATATAAAAATTACAAGAAATCATCATAGTACATATGTACAGAGACACACACATACATAGGTACAAAATAAGATTACTTTGATAACAAAGTATGTAGCTAAAGCACTTTTTTTATGGAATCGGAAACAACGACCACCACTGTAGGTAACACAAACGCCCAAAACTGAGAATTAGTCGAAAAAGAACTTTTCTTCATTGATCCGTCCAGGATCGTACCCGGGATATCAGAGCTGGCGACACCATAAAAACCGGTATGTACCCACCACTCGTCCACGGAGGTTGGTAACTTTATACTAATATAATAACTGTGTAACTGGGGACCCAAATTAGCTTCGGTGAAAGATGGGAAAGGACTATATTTTTTATGAACAATACTTTGTAAATAAAGTTAAGAAGCAAAATTATGTTAATATTTACAATACTATTTAACTAAAAACTATTATAATCGTAGAACTAAACTATAAAGCACTATATTGCATAGACCTCTGTCTATATTTTATTATATTCTTCTAATCATATATATTCCCAATGGATTATTGGGACGCGTGAAAACATTCATTTTTTATTTAATTAAATATTTTCACATGCTAATGGTTTCAATCATTCTTTTTCTTTCCTATCTGTACCTAATCTACCATTGAGAAAATACACGAAGATATTCACATTACGTTAATTATGTGACAGCCCTGTCCAAGCCCTCGAGAAGTCAACAAGAATAACGGGTTGTATACTTAGACAAACTTCACATGTCCGCTCTATCCGACTTCGCTCGGATTCGCGCGACCGGAAGCACTCGGTGACTTGTTAGCTCCTTCGAGTGCTGTTTCATTAGGGACGCTTACGAAGTTTTAGTTGCTGGAACTTTTACTGCAGCTTCGTAAAGCTACATTAAATTTACATTGACTGATCATTAGATATATACTTATTATTTACATTGATACATATTTGTATTAACATATAAAAATTTATGACTCGAGTAAACATTAATATGGATTAGTGAAACGTTTTCCCCTAGCGTGATTCGAACCTTGAACTTAGCTTCGAAGGCAGGATCACTACAAACTAACCTGATAATTATGATAAATCATCTGATAAAAATAATCAAAAATAAAAATATATTTTTTTCTCTTTGTTCGGTCTTATAAAACACAAATATGTTTTTAAGTCATCATATAAAAGTTTTAAAATAACTCATTATTATGAGGCTTCCTTGTGTTTTGAACTAGCGACTCCCGATTCTGATTCCGATAACTTAACTACTTCGCTATCGTCTCCCCGCAACGATCACAGAACTATAGTTTTTCTTTTCGACAAAAACCATAAAGAAACTTATTCAAATCAGACAAAGTATCGCTCGAAGCGACCGCAGTATTCCGCCATTGCATAATTCATACGAGCTCAAGAGGTATACAAAGTGAAATGACCCTCAGGTTAATAGAAATGCTTTAATGGTGTTTACGTTCCCCCTCGCGCGACTTCGCGCTGCTATCTGCTTGAAATATGAAAGGACGTACGTGGAATGAAATTTATGCTCATTTTTATATGACTTCACAGCACTTTACAACCGCTCTTCGCATATGTTCATTGCTGTTGCATATTGTTTTGTAGCTCTTTATCTAACTAAAATGTATATTCACGCCGACTAAAATTTTGACTTTTAAATGTAAAATACAGGCAGGGCGAAAAAGGAAGCCCGAATGCTCAGCAGTGAGGTCTATGTTCACTGAGCATGGACCTCATTCTTCTCTTCTCTTTTCTTCCTCTGCGTATCAAAGGCATCCGCAGAACAGGGTAACCGACGTAGCCGTAAAGTTCAGCACTTCGAAGTGACAATTAGCTAGTCACATACCTGAGCTAATCATGGCCGTTTGGTAACGCCGTAAGAATATTGCCACTCCCTCTCTTCCCGAGGGTTTCGTTCGTTTCGACTAAGGGAAACAGCCTTAAATATCGTGACAGCAACCGATGAATGGCGGGATAACCATCTCTATAAATATCAGACCAAAATAATCAGATCGAAGATGAGCAGCAGCGTCTGAGGTGCGACTGGTCTGGTAATGCAATCACCAATCCGATTGCCAAGTGTGATGAATATGTCAATTCCCCCTTATGGGAGAGGCCTATGGCTTGCAGTGAACTTTAACAGGCCGTTATAAATGTATGTTATGTATACCTGGTAGAACTAACGTCAATTTAAGTTCTCAATATCTAATCGAAATGGCAAACACAGTGTATTACGACACCCCTTAGAAGGAGCGAAAACATATACAATATAGCAGGGTGTCGATGAATCTTTGTCCTATGTTCAACAAACTGTTATAATGAAGTCAGGATAGTCGTGTAGTTGGGTGATCACAATTCGCATCAAGAGAAATCTATACCAAGTTTGATCCCCAGGTGGCAGGATCGTACCAATGGATTTTTCACGAGTATGTACGATTTATTTCGTTGGCTACGCATCGAATTTAGAATTTCCTCTTCTTGATCTCCGATTAATTCACATATTTGTGAGAGAAAATAAATAAACAAATTATTATTATTATATATTACTTTCTGCACTGTTAGCTTGGGCATTAACACGGCGATCCGTTGTCCCAGTATAGGCTTCAACAAGGTGGGTCGAAAGGTTTTCATTGTCTTGACCTCTGCCTACCAGAGTATAGGAAACAGCGAGAAGATAGAAAGAGAGACGGTTGGGTTGCTTGTAGACAAAGGTTTCTACGTAGAGTAGAACACCAGTTTGGAGTGCTGCAGCGCACGGCTGGTTCTCAATTTAAATTACTTCGTCCCGTCTGTACCCGGCGGAGCATGAGCACCCCAGACAGATACTTTAAAACAAGTTAAATCCATCTAACTTTTTGTCTGAAACCAAATAATAAATCCGTAATAAATTTCCAGCAGAGTGAGCTCTAAAATGACACATTGAATAAATTAAAAGTTCGTTGAAAGTATTGCTATGCGCTCGTATTATTCTTATTTAAGAAGAAAAGTACTTCATCAGAAAAGTAAAGAAGTAACATTCACTATATTGTTATCGAGAGGTAATGTTAATTTATATACAGTGAGAAAATAATTTTTATGACTAAATAGTTTTATTATGGTATTTCTCATTTGATAGAATTTATCTATTTGAGAGAATAAGTGGCCTTTTTCACTTTAAAATCAATATTAAAAAATGCATATACCCATACATTTCCTTGCTATACAGTCCTTTGTCCAGGGAACCTTTGTACAAGGAACCTTTAAGAAAGGAATTTTAAAAGGAGCTTAAAGGTTTGCCTCCTGCATTTTCTCGTCTAATGATATATACTAAGGCAATTAATTACCATCGTATATAGTTACCATATATAAAGTGACTGGTTATAGAATAAGATTAATCGTCGCCAACCGAAAAAAGAAATATTAAATTTATAATGAATTATTTGCTATTTATTTTCTCAGGTTCACCACCTGTTACGTTGTCCCGAAAACATCGTCGGTAGGTCAAATGTTCTTAATTGTCTAGACTAGAACTCTGTCTACCCCTGTATTGGGAATTGCTAAATAAATGATTTTATTTCATATTATTAAAATTAGTTAGTTGGTATTCAATACACCGCAGCATTTTAAGCACACAGGGAAAAATCGCGGCGCGCGGTCAAGCCAATTAGCTGGCTAATTGAAGAGCCTGCTTTGATGTTCCCTCATTCCTTTGCCCGGTGACGCGCGAACTCTCGACTACTCTCCACTCGCCGGCTCACCTGGGCCGAGTGGGCCGGAGATGCTGTAAATCATATTTTTAGAACAACAAAGCAAATAAAAACAGATCTTATTCTGGTTTGCTGTTATTGTGGTTTATTTGGTTTTTGCTTACTTTGTTATAAACTTACTTTGTTATGCTTTGTTATAAACCATTGTAGGAACATACATAGTCTTCTTCCGGACCGCGTATTTACCGTGATGGCGACCCTTACATGTGAATTCACCATCAGTTTTCCCGACTGAAGATGATCAAGAGAGCTGCGACTATTTCACACACTTTTCACTGAAGCTTATTTGGGACAACGTGCAGGTGATGAGCCTTTCGGCGTCTTAGTGTGCAAGCTAAGCTATACATACATGTAAATGTATTTATTTATATGATTTAGTCCTTTTCAGTCACGATAGCCGAGTGGTTGGTTGGTCGGAATTTTGAGTCAAGACACTCAAGTTGTTTCTCCAGGCGGCGGGTGTACCAATGGGTGGTTCCAAAAACTTATGTACAAATTATATCGTTGATTTGGACATAAAAACGGCGACGGGCTCAACACCTGTCACGTTGTCCCGAAAATATCTTCGGTGGAAGGTGGGTCGAAGGGACTTAATTGTCTAGACTAGACCTCTGTCTTTCCCTGTATTGGTAATCACGTGAAGATATTTTTTTATTATTATTTTATTATAGTCCTTTTCAGACCTCTTACAAATATCTATTACTATACTGGTCTCAGTAGCAAGCACTGTAAAATTCATCACGATCTTGCAAAGCCGTATCCTTTGACAAAAGTATGGCCGCAAGCGACAACCCTCTAACATCGCGGGTCCTTCCGACACAAGACGTCGTGACGCGCGCCGGATGTGAGCACGCCGCGCGGTCAGCTTCCGCCCCTTTGACCTGTTCCATGTCCTCCCCGGACTAATTACAGCCACGCACGACACTATTCTAACGCAGCACTCTGTTTGCATCCTTATTAAGGAGGCTTTTAAGGTTATAATGTGTTATCAACGGCAAGTGTCAAAACGGGCCGCAGGCGTATGTAGCCCTCGTGCTTATTCTCAGGAAATGGTCTAAGGGTGCGTTTTGGATGTTAGCAATTAGGGATTACTCATTTTCTGTCTTAGTAGTGTACTGGTAAAGGTACTATATTCAATAAAATTGATTGATATTAAAGCAAATAAACATCGAAGAAGATTTGAACATCTTTCAATTGGTATTTGTAGTGCTTAGTAAGCAAATAGTATGCTGATCCCAAAGCAAGTAGCAGAAGCATTTGTGTTATGGAGTCGGAAACGACCAGGTTGCCATGTGCGCCTATACTCGAAAAAAGGAGACAAATAAATAAATATATATATTCAGCCTATTCCCAATACAGGGGTAGACAGAGGTCTAGTCTAGGCATCAAGTCCCTTCGACCCACCTTCCACCGAAGATATTTTCGGAACAACGTGACAGAGGGTAAGCCCGTCGCCGTTTTTATGTCCTAGCCAACGATTTAATTCGCACATAAAAAAATCGTATATAAGTTTTTGAAAACCCATTGGTTGGTACCAATGGGTTTTTCAAAAACTTATAAGCGTGCCACCTGGATCTAACTCGGGTCTCTCGACACGAAATTCCACCACCCAATGACTCGGCTATCGTGGTTATTGAGACAAAGTGTTTTTTTTACAATGTCGAACACGGAACCTCAGTGCTGGCTACACCTTGAAAACTTGGGTGTACGCAACATGTCCGCGGCATCTAGGTTGCGATTTCCTTTGTACTTTGGTCGGGCCACATCGTACAGTGGACTTAAACAGGCCGTTTGGTAAGTAAGTAAGTTATTAATGTTAAGATCGTCTTAACGTAACATTTATTTTCACCAGGAAACGGGCAATACGTGTCGCGTGGCCGCCGGCAATGGTCGACCGGAAGTGCCTTGCGCCGAGGCCTCGCGGGCCACTTCCGCCGCTTTGACAAACTGCCTTCGCTGCAAATAATGTAGAGTCCATCATCGGATGTTTTGCTAAAGATGAGGAGATAACTGTGATATTTTTTATTGAATAAATATTTTAAGTACTTACTATACTCTTTTACTTTAATTGTGTCTACTTTAAGTAATAATAACTAAATATATAACGATAGCCCAGTGGATGGGTAATCGGAATACGAGACAAGAGATCAAAGTTCGACAAATGGGTTTATTCAAAACTTATGTACGATTTATATCGTTGGCTTGAACATAAAAACGGCGAGGGGATCACCACCTGTATCCCAAAAAAGGTGGTTGAAGGTGTCACTGACCCAAAAGCTTCAATGGAAAGGGGTTATAAAGAACTTAAATTAAGATATATTATTTAAATGTATTCGAGGCAGTTATAGATTTAAATAAGGCCGAAGCATAAACTTTCGAATGCAAACTGTTGAACAATACAAATTTGGAAACAGTTTGTGAAAACTTAAAGGCACCTCTTGGACTGTCGGGGACGTTGTAAACTCCAAAGTTGACACTAATTCTGGCACGTAAGCGGCTAAGGCCGAGTTATGGGCTATTAAGAAATTGTTCTCACACGGACCTTCGAAGCTAGGGGGGGGGCATAGGGGAGGGGGTCGGTTATTTGCGTTAACTTTAGAGCGCCGTATGTGCCGTACTCCTTTGAAGGCTAACTAACATACAGCATGTTCGTAGAATAGTAAGATTTTAAATTTAATTGTGTCTCGATATTTGTATTGATTAAGTCACGATAGCCGAATGATTGGGTGATCGTAATTTGAGTCCAATCGTAGTAGACTCGTACCAATGGGGTTTTTTAAAAAGTTATGTACGATTTATATCGGTGGTTGGATATATTGACGGTGACAGGCTCACCACGTGTCATGTTGTTCCAAAATGTACTCCGTGGAAGGTGGATCGAAAAGACTTATTTGTCTAGACATCTGTCTACCCCAGTATTGGGGACGGCGTAAAGATGTATTTTTTCTGGAATTCTCAGTAGATATCATAATGCAACATCGTACAAATGGAGGTTCTGGGTACATGTATATTTCTTTATTTGGGTTATCTACTTTTATGTTTTAATTAATTAAACACATTGTCAGTATTACACTACAAAAAAGTAATATTTATTAGATAATTGTCGTTCAATAACGACCGTCGTCGACGAGTGGCTTACACACTGGTTTTCATGGCGTCGACAGCTCTAAGGAACCGGGTTCGATTGCTTGTCTGGTCATTGCAGAAAACATCTTTTTCAACATTGTCTCGGGTCAGGGTATTCGTGATACCTCGTTGTTTCTGATTCCACAACACAAGTGCGTTACTTCGGGATCAGAGCAATGTATGTGATGCTGTCAATCATAGAAAAAATTATCGTTTAGATAAAACATTTAAATATACCAAACCAAAATAAAATCAGCATGTGTATAAAATTGCACGGGATATAAAGTTGACCTCCTTGGAGTTAAGTCGGGGGTCAGTGGCGGCGAGCGGCCGGCAAATTGTACGAAATTGCATGAGGTGTTTAAACCCCCGCCCTTCTTAGGTAAACTGAGCGTGGGCTCCCCTTCACTCCCACCCCACTGATGATCAGCGCTGGCGAGATCCGGACGCAAATATTTGACGTGATTAGTTTCGAGATGCGTTTTAACTTGATGCACTCTACATGAAATTGCACGAGCACGAGACAGAGGTCCAAACAATTATATCCTTTCGACGCATTCACCGAAGACATTTTTTAGGACAGCGTGACAGATGGTGAGCCTATCACAATATTTTTTATGCCTATTTCAAGGCAACAAAGTTTTGAAAAAAAACATTGGTACGACAATGATTTTTTTTCGACGACATCTAGGGATCGAACTCGGATCTTTTAACTCAAATTCCGATCACTCAACCACTCCGCTAACGCGACCATATATTCAACTGTAAAGATGTCTCTTTGTAATATCTTTGATTGCCAGGCTCAAGACATTTATTGCATGTCTAAAACTATCCATAAATTATTTTATATAAAAACCAATAGCATCTAACACAAACAAGGTCAGGCAAAGTGAAGATCTCTTTTATGGGTATCGCGTGAAGATATTATTTATATATTTATTTATATTTTAGACCATTTTTTTTCCGACACATTTTGGTCATGGTCAATTTAAAACTCACAGGCAAGGAATATATAATGAAGTATATATTTATTTCCCCGCCTTGCAAACCCTACCTAGTTTATTACGTACTACATAGAAATCTTCAATAATATGTGTATAGAGGGTAATTCCACTTAATCCCTTATAATAGAACGTCTAATGCATCCTCAAGTGATGGCAGCGGTCGGGCAGGTTGACTTGCGCGAGTGAAGTTCGAGCTGAATTTAATTAATCCCGGTGAATGGTTAGCTTTATCTACGGACGAGTGGTCACAGACCGGGGTTACCTTGTAGGGTAATAGGCACTGTACTCGACTCCTTGAGTTTTCCGTGAAACTTGATCATTGAAACATTACATTTTTTCAGTATCCCATAAATATTACTTTTATAAAATAACTAAAGAGTTCTCTAAACTCTACACATTTATCATCCGTGTTTAAAAGCGGTTTTTAATAAGATAGATACATAATAGTGATTTAAGATAAAGACCATCTTTTATTTAAGGATCACCATCTTTCATTTTGAGTAAAGTGATTAGCCATGACACTGCAATACACCGGACTCTCAATTAAGGAACATATGTTATAAATACTACGTCTACCAAGCAGATTGACGATCCACACACGTTGCAGCCTGTCGGTTTTTTTTTCTTTCATTGAACCCAGTAATTTTAACGTACATGGTTAACCTGCCATCAATCGGTAGTTATTAAAATATTAAGGGTTTTTCCATTAGTTGCCTCTTAAGATACTCATGCAGAAAGGAGGAGAATATTCTTATGCTCTAATCACAGTACTGTTAGCGAGCGCTGATATTAATCATTTTACAGTATGTTAAGAAGTCACAGTAGCCGAGTGGTTGTATGGTTGGAATTTCGAATCAAGAGACCCGGGTTCGATATGCCAGGTACGAGCCCGCCCCAGGCAGGCTCGTACTAATAGGTTATTCAAAAACTTATGTACGAATTATATCGTTGGCGTTAGACATAAAGACGGCGACGGGCTCACCACCTGTCACGTTGTCCCTAAAATATATTCGATGAAAGGTGGGTCACGATAGCCGAGTTGTTGGGTGGTCGGAATTTCGAGTCGAGAGACCCGAGTTCGATCCCCAGGTGGCAGTACCAATTAGTTTTTCAAAAACTTACGTAGGAATTTCATCGTTGGCTTGGACATAAAAGGCGGCGACGGGCTCACCACCTGTCACGTTGTCCCGAAAATATCTTCGGTGGAAGGTGGGTCAAAGGGACTTAATTGTCTAGACTTGACCTCTGTCTACCCCTGTATTGGGAATTGCGTGAAGATATTTTTTTTTATTTTATGAAAGGTGGGTCGAAGGAACTTAATTGTCTAGACTAGACCCCTATCTACACCCCTGTATTGGAAATTGCGTGAAGATATTTATTTATTTATTATTTACAGTATTTCTCAGAAAGAGCTCTAGGCATGTGGCTAAAATCTCACGCTCATATGATAAAAGAAAATTAACGGCTTAATAATCAAATAATCTTGCCTTCGATTCATGAGAAATTATTATCGAAAAAAAAAACAAATCTCTGTGAAATTTGTTATTTATATTACAGATATTAAATAATTACATTAAATTTTAAAACAGTAACTAAAACACCGCTAACGGTGCGTTTACCCCACTGGAATGCTTGTCTTGCAAGACTCAGTAATTGATTAGTGAGAAAGAGCTAAAACTTTGATTGGTCCCGTCCGCCCGTCGACCGCCGTACCACGACTGTAACGCACACACCGCACAAAAGCTCTCCTTTGAAACTTCGGCAGGAAGCTGGCCTTTCAAAGCGGAATTTAGTTATAAATGGATTATTGTCCAGTTATAATAACTACGATTAGTTAACGCGTCTGCAACATTCGGATGATTTTATGAACGCCGAATGTTATATATGTCGAATTTAATGATTACTCATTAACTCAAGCACGATCTGTTGACATCAATTGAAGTATGGTTTACTCAGGTACTTTTAATTAATTTGACAAACTCCGTGGCCGAACACACGCATTCGACACCAGGTCAGATCTATTTAGAAAAGAACTCTTATTTTTATAATTCGTACATAAAAAACATATCATCACGCAATTCCCAATATAAGGGTAGACAAAGGTCTAGTCTAGACAATTAAGTCCCTTAACGGGTGGTGAGCCAGTCGCCGCCTTGATGTCCAACCCAACGATATAATTCGTACATAAGTTTTTAGAAAAACCCATTGGTACGAGCCTGCCACTGAAGAACCGACCTCCCAACCACTCCGCTATCGAGACTCCTATGTATGAATTATATCGTTGGCTTGGACATAAAGATGGCGACGGGCCCACCACCTGTCATGTTGTCCCGCAAATATCTTCGGTGGAAGGTGGGTCAAAAGGACTTAATTGTCTAGACTAGACCTATTTCTACCCCTGTTTTGGGAATTGCGTGAAGATATTTATTTATTTATTTACTCTTATTTTTCTTTCTGGGTGTTCATGTTACCTTCGGTATTTCTGATTCTATAATGTAAGTGCTTAAGGTACTTTGGAACCAGACCAAAATACTTGATGTTGCCCCTATCGATGTATGTATCAATCTATTTATTTTCACAGATCATGACCATAAACCAGCTGGCGTACTTAGAGGTCTACTTAAGTCTTCTTTTCGACACACATTTCACCACAGCTTATCACCTAAACAATAATAATAATATTAAAAAATATTCCATACATCAGTCATCAGTTATACAACACATCTTCATCTCAGTCATAGCTGGACATAATAAATTATCTGATGCAAGGTAGCCCACCTCATCCAGCTTCCGTTGTCGGCGATTACAGCTCAGATTAACCAAGCTGTGGGTGCATCCGCAGTTATCTAGTGTGATTTATAAGTCTTATTAAGAACGCACGCAGTGGCACAGTTTGTTAATACTCCTATCTCTGGCTTTGAACAGTCATCTCATGATACCAACACTATTGTGGTAAGAGGGTATTGGTGTTCCGATAGGCTAGTTGGTAATGTCCCAGCATAAAAAGCTATGGGTTGGGTTCAAGTCCCACAAGGAGTAAAAGTTTTGTGTGATGAATATGAAAGTTTGTATTTGAGTCACGGTCATCTTCATGCCATTCCTGGGATATCTCAAATACTGGAGTAGACAGAGGTAGACGATTTCGTTGTTTTTTTTACCGAAATCGTTTTTGGGACAACGTTGCTGATGGTAGGACTGTATTTATTTCCAAGCCAACGATATAAGTCGTACCTAAGTTTTGAAAATAAATCATTGGTACGAACCTACCATCAGGTGATCTCACTCAGGTATAGACATAGACCTATGTAAGTATTGTTGGATTAGACACTAAGACGGCGAGAGGCTCACCATATGTCATGTCATCCCAAATAATCTCCTATGAAATGTAGGCCAAAGGAACTGTCTAGACCTCTGACTAACCCACTATTGGTAAATGTATGAAGATAAACAAAGTTCTCCTTTGTGGTATTGTAAATACACATCGTCTAAGGATTAAAAATATAAAAAGTAATGTCGCTCCGCTAACGAGTGCTACAAAACAACAGCTTTGTTTACGAAGCACGGATAATGTAAATGCTTCGTCACGCTTCTAAAATAGAGTATAGGTGAACCAATGCTTATAAATTTACTTTGTAATGTTAAAACATAATGAGCAACACAATCGACGCGTGGCGGGGACGGTGACGGTCGCGTCGGGGCAGGCGCCGATGTTTTGTTAAGGCGAGCATACACTTTTCAGCAATAAGCAGTTCAATAAATATAATAACGACCTTTGTAATTTTCTCGTGTAAAAGTCAGTCTCGCCGTATAGGTTAGCCACGCTTGGCGAGCGGATTGGTGGGCACAATACCAAACACATTACACGCTGCTGCCCATCATCGGGCTGTTGAAATATGAGCTGGTATTTTCCAAAATGGTTATACTGCCATCTATTTGTAGCCAGCTTTACTCTTCGTTGTCTCTTGCGACACTCTCGAAGACAAACACCATTACCATACGGATAACGGATTTCAGTACTTTCAATTAATGTACTAAGCGAAAACAATAGAAATAAATTCTGCTGTTGTTTCTAAAAACTAACCGAAGATATTTTTGGGACAACTTGACAGGTGGTGAACCCGTCGCCGTCTTTATGTGCAAGCCAACGATATAATAAGTTTTTGAAAAACCCATTTTAAAACCAAAGCGAGCCTGCCACCTGGGGATCGAACTCGGGTCTCTCCATTTGAAATTCCGACCACCCAACCGCTCCGCTATCGTGACTACTACTACTCTAAATACTACTACTACTAATTTAAAGCTATAATAAAATAAAATCAAGTAATGGACAGCGAATTTATCCAGCCTTTTAATTCCTACTGCAGGGCATTTCGTCTGTAAAGAGGATTAGCCATAATTACCCCCTGTGAGCAGTTGGCACCTTAGCACGTAGCACTAGGCTGCTGCCTGTCACCCGCCTGATTACTTTTGGTTAGATATATAATTGAGACAGTTATCCCATCTGTCTGTACCAATAGTTAGCTAACAATCTGCATGGACAAGTTGCGTACACACCGGTTTTCATAGTGCCATCATGACTAGGGTCCCGGATTCGATTTCCAGGCGAGGCAACTTAGAAAAAACTTTTTCCACTTTTTTTGTCTGGGTGTCGCAACACAAATTTTGTAGCTACTTACTTTGGGATCCAATAATGTAAATGATTTATATATTTATTAACGTATGTATTTTGTTATCTCACATCTATATTGCGTATTATTATAAAGATGGTATAATACAATTATATTGCATCATATTGTATGCAAAAAAATAATTTTATAAAAAAAATACGTAATAATATCTTTTGTAATAATGAATTTCGAAGTCACGGTAGCCACTCGGAATTCAAGTCCAGAGCCGACCAATGTTTTTTTTTTTTAAAAACTTATGTATGAGAAAAAGTAACGCTTCAGTCTATGTGCACAAGAAAGATAAACGAATACGTGTGGATGGGCCTGAATGCTGTAGGTGCTGTGTTATTGCTATTAGGAACAGGCCGCTCTTTGTACAAACCGCAAGCGCACGGTGATGTCACAGGCCGTTAAAAATAGAGCTCGAAACAAAGATTCGTAAGAATGTCTGATATTGATTGAGGAAAAACTAAGAATGTAACTTTTGTTTTGAATTAATTCAAAGAAAAACAACTAGGTAGAAAAACAATTATAAAATTCAAATTAATATGCGATAACATTAATGTCGGAATTTCATTATTTTTTTTATTATTATATTTCCCAGACAAGAACTAAAGAAAACGAATCGGCAAGTGTCACGATACTTATAATTTCATACCCTTTTACTTCTTTCAAATTCATCGTATTCTGTCTACTAATTTCAGGCTACTCTTGTCACTCTACCTCCGCTCACATGGTCTTGGATAGTCTCGGCCTTTTCAACCCCTTTTAGCTTATTCACTTACGCGCTATACATTTTCTTCAGCATTCGGTCTTCATTCATTTGCTAAACGTGGCCAAGTAATCGAAGCACACTTGTATCCATTTTATTGATATGCTGCTTTCAAACCTGCCATTTTGCGAATCTCTTCGTTAGGTTTTCTGTCAGTCAAGGTAACGCCCACATTTTACGAAGAGGTCGCAAGTATTTTGTGTTTCATTTGCTTCAAACAATCGTTTGAGTTGGTATAGTTCAGTAGAACTGAACTATACCATTACAACAACCTTGTAATGGTATAGTTCAGTTCACAGCTTTTTAGAACCATATCAAATAAATTTGTGAATCTGGTTCTAAATTTCTTCAAAACCAGATCAACTTTTTTAAGTTTTTTTTTAAATTAACTTCATAAAGAACACAAAAGCGAAGAATAAGTTTCTTAGCTAATTTAGTAATTTCAATTGAAATATGCTAATAAGCTCTATTAGCTAATGTGCTTAAAATCGGTGCCAAATGTTCAGTGTAAGTATGTTTATTAGTATATTTCATTTTAATTAATAAGTAACAAGTTTAGCCAAGAGAGTTTCTTTACTTTTTTGTGTTTTTGGCGGTTAAATTTTTTAATATTTTTTAAACCATCTTTAATGTAGAAAAACGTAAGTACGAGTACCTAGTGAGTATGATAAGATAAGGGCATAAGGGCAATCTAACAGTAGGTAAAGCCGGAGGTCTTGCTGATGAATTTATTGTGTACAATATTTATGAAAACTACGAATACGTAGAGTACGATTATTGTTCGCGTGGCACGATACCAAGAACGCTGGCTGCATTTCCACATTATATGGCTAGACTTAAACGTTGAGTGGCTACGACCAGTTGCAGGTACATTCCTTTAGAAACTACATCACACGAGAACCTCTCGGAGCGATCATCTCCATGAACGAGCGGCGTACACACCGGTTTGCCAGCTCTGAAGTGTCGGGTCGATTACCGGTCGTGTCAATGTTTAAAATTATTGTTTCTCAATTTTCTCAGATCTGAGTGTTTGTGGTATTTTCGTTGTTTCTGATTCCATATTAGAAGTGCTTAAGTTACTTATTTTGGGATCACAGCAATGTATGTGATGATGTCCTTATCTATATATGAATTTTCAAAAATCTCTATAGAATATATTTTGCGGACTAATAAGATTCAAATGCTTTTCCATTTTCTGTCTACCACTATTCTAAAACGATAGCCACCATAGCCGAGTGGATGGGTGGTCGTAATTTCGAGTCGAGAGATCTGAGTTCGATCCCCAAGTATACGATTCATACCATTGGCTTGGACAAAATACGGTGACGGGCTCACCACCTGTCACGTTGTCCCGAAAATATCTTCGTTGGAAGGTGGGTCAAAGGGACTTAATTATCTAGACTAGACCTCTGTCTACTCCTGTTCATTTATTATTCATAGATTTTCATTTATTTATTTATTTCACTACTCTAAAACCGTCTGATTTATGAACCAACCAATTATATAATGTTATAATTAAACCTATAACCTCCTTATATTATAAGCCTTCTTTATTGTAAGTTTTTTTTACTGATTTGTATATTCGAAGCAACACAGTTACCAACATCCGCTTTCCCATACTGTCACTACATACTTATAAATGTACCTATAGTGTAATTAAAAAGTATGTTTGTACGTTAGCGCCAATAAAAGAACAAGTGTGTACCCAACACATGCGAGATGTTCTCACGACGAGATACCTACCAAACGTAAATTTATCATATACCAACATATTAATTACAGACACGTTACTTATTAATTTCACCTGTTATGTCTCTCAAAGGCTAAAATTTTTCATAGTTTTACCTAACGTTATAAAGTTATAACATTTGATACGTATTCATATATCTTACGTTTCCGTGAAGAAGTGGTGTTCGCAACAGGTTCGATATCTGGGTAACTCAACGAAGAAAACCATTTTTCTATATTATCTCGGGTTAGAAATGTTTATGGTAATTTTGTTGTCTCGGATTCCGTAGCAAAAATACTTAAGCTACTTACTTTGAGTTCAGAGCAACGTTTAGAATGTTGTCTCTATCTATGCATATAACTACGTATGCAAGAATTTAAAAAAATTGCATAAAATACTTTTATATTACAGTTTGTTAGCGTAAAAGTACAAGTGTAATCAGTAATTATGGGCTATAAGGGCTATAAGGGATCTTTATCCTTTATTTTAATAGCGCATATAAAACCTTTTTCTTCTGAAGCAGTTTACAAATATTATGGACTACACTACTAATCACGATAACAGAGTGGTTAGGTGGTCGAAATTCGAATCAAGAGACCCGTTTTCAATCCAAGGGAGGTAGTGTGGTACCAATAGGTTTTAAAAAGCTATGTACGATTTATATCGTTGGCATAGACGTCCTGTCGCCGTCTTAACGTTGTCCCAAAAAATGTCATCGGTGGATGGTGGGTCGAAAGGACTTATGGTCTAGATATCTGTCTTCCCCAGTATTGGGAATTTATTTTATTTATAGGCTACAGAAGAAATTTACCATCAGCTGCACTATTAGGAACCTACTTTAATGTATACACAAATTTTGTATTTTATAATAAATTCAAAAAATTATAAAGATCTTTAGCGTATTACGAAAAAAATAATAATATTTATTAATTTAACGGTAGACTAGTCAAATGTCATAACAATGTCATCCTTTCGACCCACATTTCATCGACGCCTATTTGGAACAACGCGGTAAGCCCATCAACATCTCATAATCCAAACCAAAGATACAATTCTGCAATAAATTTCGAAAAAAAACTGGTAAGTACGAGCTTTTCGGAGATTCAACTCTAGTCAACTGTTGCAAATCCGATGACCACACCACTAAACCATAACTCAATTCAAATTCGTTACCAAAATGTATACATGTATGTTATAAGAAATATCGACAAAGATTAATAACAAATAGCAACAATTACTTAGCACTGTAAACTATCAGCGGTTTACCCCATCTACTGCGGCATTGATCTCTGACATTTTGTCGGTGTATCGAGGTCGCATATGCGCCTGTGAATCACATCGCACCGCGTTCATTAGGCGCGCACTTAACGTTCACTCATACAGCGTTGCCCGATAGGTGTCCTACGCAACTGATTTTTACATTGAAATACACATTTACATACAATTAAATACATACATACAGACATACATACGGACAACGCCACATGTATTGTTCTGATCCCAAAGTAATGAGCTTAAGTTCTTGTATTATGGAATCAGAAACAACGTAGGTTATCCTCACACAATTTCCCGTACTGCGATAGGCAGATGTCTAGTCCATATCCCTTCGACCCACTGTCTGTATGTCTGTATGCATGTATTTTCACCGACATTTATTTGGGAAAACTTGACAGGTGGTAAGCCTATCGCTATCTTAATTTCCTAGCAAACGGTACTATTTATTTGTACATAGATTAATATTTATAAATACAAATAAACTTTGGTGACTCGTGTACAAGCTTTCATATTTGTCGGGATTTGAACCCGCAGGCAACATAGTTACGAAGGTAGGGTTGCTACCAAATCAGCTCTTGACTTGTCAAACTTAAAATTAAAAATCTTCACGCCATTCCCAATACAGGGGTAGACAGAGATCTAGATAATTAAGTCCTTCCTAACTAAACATTTTTAAAAACACCAATGTCTTAGCTTTGGATCTTTATGTCCAAGCTTACGATATAAATCGTATTTAATACTGAAAAACCCCATTGTTTCGAATTAGCCACCTGGGGATCGAACTCGGGTCTCTTGAATCCCGATCACCCAACCACTCAGCTATCAGGACTTATTTATTAAATATTAATCATGATAATTATGATAAATTTATTGATTGAAAACTTCTTTCGCACCGTGATTATGTCATTTGAAAATCGATTGAGCGAAATAATAAGACTAAAAAATATTCTGAATTAGTACATAATGAAAATAAAGGGACTTTCCAACCGAGACATTAACAATTGTTAAAATCTTGTCGCGCATCAGCTACTGAACTGTTATCTTCTTTTAACAGCTTCAGTTCTAGCGGATGTGAACTTACATAAGTTTATTTTTAGATAATTTATAAATAAGAATGCTGTATTTAAGCGTACAGTGATTCAAACCCGTTCATTTCGAGTAGTGTGAAATAAAAAGCAGTACTGACTAATAATTCATTTGATAGGACCACACCACAAACAAGTCGAAATTATCTATCTTTTTACATCTCCACACAATTTCCCATACAGAGAAGGGTGTCATTATCTTAACCTCAGCGTACCTGGGCTGGGCTGAGGTCTATGCAATGAACTCCCTTTCGATGCGCCTCTCACTAATATGACTACTGATACAGGAAGTGAGCCAATCACCATTTTAATTTCTAAGCTCTCGGTATATTTAAAGAAATATTCAAGTAGGCATATAAACGCCCGTGACCCGATTAAACAGAAAAAGTGTTTTTAAAATTTCTACTGACACGGGCGCGATTTGAACCGGCGACCTTTGCCGTACCGTGGCAATGCTCTTACCTCTTAGCCACCGTGTCTTACACGCATTTTTAAATCTCTTTCAGGTATAATAAAACGCTTGTTTTAGCATCGGCGCCATCTACTGCCACTTTTGCAAATGACAGCTTAACATTCATGACTTTTCAGTAAGGAAATTTCAATAAGATAACGCCAACTAGTTTATTACGCAATTTGCCTAAATTATAAAAAGCATTTTTTTTCTTGTTTTTATCTATAATTTAATAACAAAAAGTTCAACATAACTTATATATAGCGTCCATGACTCGAATACAAGTATATCATATTCGTCACTTTAATGTTTTGAAATGAGATTCGTATCCGCAATCCATAGCTTCGAAGGCAATGTCACCACCAACTCGGCTGTTGGGTCATGTTTACTTAATAATAATTTGGCGTTCACTATCGGCACTGAAACATTGATATAACATTGCAACACAATAAAACATGTGTTAATATACATTCAAACCACTTTAATAGATGGAGCATGCGACACCCACTTCACGGCACTCAGTCACTCGGCTTAATTGGAAGTGGAGTGCGTGCAATGACCTGCGCACGCGCACCTAGCAGCCGATGTCCTCGTAAACATGCTTATATAATTGAACCACCGTTTTGTTCATACACTTTCAAATTGATCGCTCCTTATGTAGGTAGCTACATCTTTCGATAATGTTAGATATCAAATAATTATGACAACTTTACATATGAATGTTATCGACGTAAATAGTAAATACTTGCATAGATAGGGACAATATTTCATACGCAGTTATGGAACCAAGAGAACTATAAGTGTAAGAAAGTTTTTTTTATGGGATGAGGACAAAAAAGAGCTAACAGTTCACCTACTGAAAAGATAAATGAATACTGCAGCAAAACAACTGTAAAAAAATCAAAAGAAGAAGATTACAGATGAGTCCACCCATGAAGAAGAAGTTGGAATGGTTTATAGACAGTAATTACACAGATTCTCTGCACCAAGATCATATTTAAACAAGGGCAGAACATAAAAGTTGTTACGGTGCTCTTTGGCAGTTTATAAAGCAACCCAACTTATTCCCCACGGGTGAACGCATCTGGCGTGTGGCAAATAGGCAAGAGTCTAGTGCTGATATAGGTTTGGAAATAAAGACGGCGATAGGCTCATCGTCTGTCACGTTGTCCCAAATAAGCTACTATGGGAAGTCAAAAATACTTCATTATATTCCTTGCCTTCCAAGTATGGAAAATTTCATTAAATAAAAATACCTTCACGCAATTCCCAATATAGGGGTAGACAGAGGTCTAGTCTAGACAATCAAGTCCCTTCGACCCAGCTACCACCGAAGATATTTTCGGGACAACGTGACAGGTGGTGAGCCCGTCGCCGTCTTTCGCCGATACCGTTCGCCAACGATACAATCCGTACATAAGTTTTTGAAAAACCCATTGGTACGAGCCTGCCACCAGGCGATCGAACTCGGGTCTCTTGACTCGAAATTCCGGCCATCCAACCAATCGGCTATCGTGACTTACGTTAAAACGTGTAAATTACGTTAATATAAAAAATAATTCACGAAAAGCAGCAATTATGTTTGCTATACGTTTGCTAAATGCTTTCAATACTGCGTGGGCACTCCACAAACAATACTCTACCTTCCGTAAAGCGCTGACAGAAAGAGTAACGTCCAAGCCGTTACTTTGATGCAGAATTTGAATTATGAATATTACAAGCATGCGACGGGACAATGTTTGTACAAACGTTGGAATGATATATTGATAGTTATATTTCAATTCGGCACATTTATTCGCTTTTAGAATTAGTGCCCATTGTCAAACTCGCATTATATTAGACTCGGTGAGCGTAAGTTATGATTATGAGTCAAGGGTATGAATGTAATTGCATGTTGTATATTATTGAATATATTTAACGTGTTAACCGTGTTAAGGTTTTTTCTGTTTATAGTATTTGAAACTTAAGAACGTGATCGGGATTCAAGTCAAGAGACCCGAGCTCGATCTCCAGATGGTAGGCTCGTATTAATAGGGTTTTTCAAAAATTATGTACGATTTATACCGTTGGTTTGGATATAAAGGCGGCATCAGGCTCACCACTTGTCACGTTATCCCACTTTGACTTTTGACCTTTTGTTTTTTAAATATAATGTAATATGAAAATAAATATAAATATCCTATATGTATATAGAGGCAGAGGTCACTTGTTCGAGTGCCGCCCTCTTAAATATTTTCATATAAACAAACCTATAAATATTTTCTTTAATTTTTTTTTCAGAGTTTTTTTAAATTTGTTTATATAAATAATAAAATAAATATCTTCACGCAATTCCCAATACAGGGGTAGACAGAGGTCAAGTCTAGACAATTAAGTCCCTTTGACCCACCTTCCACCGAAGATATTTTCGGGACAACGTGACAGGTGGTGAGCCCGTCGCCGTCTTTCGCCGTTACCGTTCGCCAACGATACAATCCGTACATAAGTTTTTGAAAAACCCATTGGTACGAGCCTGCCACCAGGCGATCGAACTCGGGTCTCTTGACTCGAAATTCCGGCCATCCAACCAATCGGCTATCGTGACTTACGTTAAAACGTGTAAATTACGTTAATATAAAAAATAATTCACGAAAAGCAGCAATTATGTTTGCTATACGTTTGCTAAATGCTTTCAATACTGCGTGGGCACTCCACAAACAATACTCTACCTTCCGTAAAGCGCTGACAGAAAGAGTAACGTCCAAGCCGTTACTTTGATGCAGAATTTGAATTATGAATATTACAAGCATGCGACGGGACAATGTTTGTACAAACGTTGGAATGATATATTGATAGTTATATTTCAATTCGGCACATTTATTCGCTTTTAGAATTAGTGCCCATTGTCAAACTCGCATTATATTAGACTCGGTGAGCGTAAGTTATGATTATGAGTCAAGGGTATGAATGTAATTGCATGTTGTATATTATTGAATATATTTAACGTGTTAACCGTGTTAAGGTTTTTTCTGTTTATAGTATTTGAAACTTAAGAACGTGATCGGGATTCAAGTCAAGAGACCCGAGCTCGATCTCCAGATGGTAGGCTCGTATTAATAGGGTTTTCAAAAATTATGTACGATTCATATAGTTGGCATGGACATAAAGATGGCGACGAGCTCAAGACCTGTTACGTTGTCGAAGTGTCGAAAGGACTTGTATAGACCGACCTCTGTCGACCCTGTATAGGGAATGGCGTGAAGATATTTATTAATTTATTTGTTTAACGTAGACAACTAAAGCAAAGAACTATTAAAATAGAATAATCGTTCAAGCACACTTCAATTCTTATACTACTTATTTATATGAGACCACGATCGTGATTATTAAACATATTTATTTCTTTCTTTTTATATGACTTCCGTAGATAGAGGTGTATACAGCAGTCGCCCACTCCACAGAGTCCAGTTTGATTTGACTTGTTGAAGGGACTTAATTGTCTAGACTAGATCTCTGTCTACCCAGGAATTGCGAGAAGATATTTATTTATTATTTATTTACATTTTCTTGGTTCTGGATGTTTGTGGTACCTTCATTGATTCTGACTCCGTATTACCATTACTTAAGCTGCTTACTTTAGGATCAGAGCAATGTATGCGTTATTATCCCTATCTATATACGTATTTATTACTAGTGCACGTATTTTTTAACGAAAATATCTACAGAGACTACTCCACAGCGGCCTGCTCCTGTGGGTAGAGGACAATTAAGAGTTAGGCAGGGTCAGCAACGACAGCGACGCACGCATACCGGTCAATTCGAGCAATTGGCCGCGCCCGCTACGTGGGAACGCACTGACTCACCTCCCGGCTGCTCGAAACCGGCGAATTGGTACAATTAACTGTATGATTTATCACAGGCTTTTGGTCATGATAGCCGAGTACCGGCTGGTAGGGTGATCGGAATTTCGAGCCAAGAGACCCGAGTTCGATCCCCAGGTGGCTGGCTCAAACCAATAGTTTTTTCAAAAACTTACGTACGATTCATATAGTTGGCATGGACATAAAGATGGCGACGAGCTCAAGACCTGTTACGTTGTCGAAGTGTCGAAAGGACTTGTATAGACCGACCTCTGTCGACCCTGTATAGGGAATGGCGTGAAGATATTTATTAATTTATTTGTTTAACGTAGACAACTAAAGCAAAGAACTATTAAAAATGAATGATAAAAAATTCTCCTGCACTAATCTCTCCGTCAAAAATGTATTTGACAAAAGGTCTTTGCCCAGCTGTGGGCATCGTTACTATTGGCATGCCCAGGTCGTTATTTACTTTAAATACAACTACGTACGCATAAACATTTTGTACACATTGTACACAATGTAAACACAAAACAAAAACATTATCATGCCATCGAAAATCAAAAACTTCACCGTCATCAAATTGTGAAAGTCTTAACGAACTAAATGGGGTGGTTGTTTAAACCTTTTCATCGAAGTCTCAAATCTATGATGCGACCTAATTTCACATGTTTAGTCTACATAATCTTTTGTCTTCTAGATAGAAAGTCTATGCTCACATAGCACATTATCAGATATCGTCACAGGTGGCTACTTTAAAGTGGATGTTTTTTTGTTATTTACGTAGACGTTCGAATTGGTATAATAACTATATGATTTATCACAGGCTTTTGGTCATGATAGCCGAGTACCGGCTGGTAGGGTGATCGGAATTTCGAGCCAAGAGACCCGGAATCAAAAACTTACGTACGATTCATATCGTTGGCATGGACATAAAGACGGCGACGAGCTCAAGACCTGTCACGTTGTCGAAGTGTCGAAAGGACTTGTATAGACCGACCTCTGTCGACCCCTGTATAGGGAATGGCGTGAAGATATTTATTAATTTATTTGTTTAACGTAGACAACTAAAGCAAAGAACTATTAAAATAGAATAATCGTTCAAGCACACTTCGAATTCTTATACTACTTATTTATATGAGACCACGATCGTGATTATTAAACATATTTATTTCTTTCTTTTTATATGACTTCCGTAGATAGAGGTGTATACAGCAGTCGCCCACTCCACAGAGTCCCGAGTTTGATTTGACTTGTTGAAGGGACTTAATTGTCTAGACTAGATCTCTGTCTACCCCGGGAATTGCGAGAAGATATTTATTTATTATTTATTTACATTTTCTTGGTTCTGGATGTTTGTGGTACCTTCATTGATTCTGACTCCGTATTACCATTACTTAAGCTGCTTACTTTAGGATCAGAGCAATGTATGCGTTGTTATCCCTATCTATATACGTATTTATTACTAGTGCACGTATTTTTTAACGAAAATATCTACAGAGACTACTCCACAGCGGCCTGCTCCTGTAGGTAGAGGACAATTAAGAGTTAGGCGGGGTCAACAACGACAGCGACGCACGCATACCGGTCAATTCGAGCAATTGGCCGCGCCCGCTACGTGGGAACGCACTGACTCACCTCCCGGCCGCTCGAAACCGGCGAATTGGTACAATTAACTGTATGATTTATCACAGGACTTTAGTCACGATAGACGAGTGGGTGGGTGATCGGAATTCGAGTCACGAGACCCGACTTCGATCCCCAGGTGGCTGGCTCAAACCAATAGTTTTTCAAAAACTTACGTACGATTCATATCGTTGGCATGGACATAAAGACGGCGACGAGCTCAAGACCTGTCACGTTGTCGAAGTGTCGAAAGGACTTGTATAGACCCGACCTCTGTCGACCCCTGTATAGGGAATGGCGTGAAGATATTTATTAATTTATTTGTTTAACGTAGACAACTAAAGCAAAGAACTATTAAAATAGAATAATCGTTCAAGCACACTTCGAATTTTTATACTACTTATTTATATGAGACCACGATCGTGATTATTAAACATATTTATTTCTTTCTTTTTATATGACTTCCGTAGATAGAGGTGTATACAGCAGTCGCCCACTCCACAGAGTCCCGAGTTTGATTTGACTTGTTGAAGGGACTTAATTGTCTAGACTAGATCTCTGTCTACCCCGGGAATTGCGAGAAGATATTTATTTATTATTTATTTACATTTTCTTGGTTCTGGATGTTTGTGGTACCTTCATTGATTCTGACTCCGTATTACCATACTTATCTTCACGCACAGTCTCTGATGGGGTAGCTAAAGAGATCTGAGCAAGAAGTGTCACGATCCCTACATACTTCGTACACGCACGTCTAGTTAGTTGTACTGTACTGGCCTCCCTCCCTTCGAGCAATTTGTTAACATGGTCTTTGAAAATTAGATCCCAATGTAAGCAACCGAGTGACTAATGTAGTAAATGTAAAGATACTAAGATATTCTTGTAACGTGAACGTATCGATAGAAAACATTAAGAAAGCGGCCATTAATATTTCGCAAGGATTAGTTGTTTATGCTTACCTATCATGTACATCGGCAATAAATATCACAACTACAACTACATGTTGGGCTGCAAACAAGGAAAGAATTTCGAAGTAAGATAAATTGTATCTCATCTAAAGATCTTCTCCGATACTTCGTAACCAGCTATCAGAGGAGCTGGAAACTAAGGAAACAAGCCATGCAGGTTCGATATTAAGATCATTATCAGCTGAAGTTCATTCGGCGATACACATCGTGCAGTCCGGTTGATTTATGCCCGGAGTTAATCCGACTATTTACTAGTTTCAGTGGAAGGTAAAGGCGGCCTTTTTCCTGCCGCCCATCGGCCCTAAACTTGCAACGAAACCTTGTACAAGATGAAGCGGAAGAATTTTATTATCATTTTATCGCGTATTTCCGAATACTGAAGTGGTCAAAAGTTCTTTTACCGAAACTTATTTGAGCAACGTGACAATTGGTGAGTCCTTCGTCGTCTTACTGTCCAAGTGAACGGTACACTTACGGTACCATTACCATACTTATCTTCACGCACAGTCTCTGATGGGGTAGCTAAAGAGATCTGAGCAAGAAGTGTCACGATCCCTACATACTTCGTACACGCACGTCTAGTTAGTTGTACTGTACTGGCCCTCCCCTCCCCTTCGAGCAATTTGTTAACATGGTCTTTGAAAATTAGATCCCAATGTAAGCAACCGAGTGACTAATGTAGTAAATGTAAAGATACTAAGATATTCTTGTAACGTGAACGTATCGATAGAAAACATTAAGAAAGCGGCCATTAATATTTCGCAAGGATTAGTTGTTTATGCTTACCTATCATGTACATCGGCAATAAATATCACAACTACAACTACATGTTAGGCTGCAAACAAGGAAAGAATTTCGAAGTAAGATAAATTGTATCTCATCTAAAGATCTTCTCCGATACTTCGTAACCAGCTATCAGAGGAGCTGGAAACTAAGGAAACAAGCCATGCAGGTTCGATATTAAGATCATTATCAGCTGAAGTTCATTCGGCGATACACATCGTGCAGTCCGGTTGATTTATGCCCGGAGTTAATCCGACTATTTACTAGTTTCAGTGGAAGGTAAAGGCGGCCTTTTTCCTGCCGCCCATCGGCCCTAAACTTGCAACGAAACCTTGTACAAGATGAAGCGGAAGAATTTTATTATCATTTTTATCGCGTATTTCCGAATACTGAAGTGGTCAAAAGTTCTTTTACCGAAACTTATTTGAGCAACGTGACAATTGGTGAGTCCTTCGTCGTCTTACTGTCCAAGTGAACGGTACACTTACGGTACCATTACCATACTTATCTTCACGCACAGTCTCTGATGGGGTAGCTAAAGAGATCTGAGCAAGAAGTGTCACGATCCCTACATACTTCGTACACGCACGTCTAGTTAGTTGTACTGTACTGGCCCTCCCCTCCCCTTCGAGCAATTTGTTAACATGGTCTTTGAAAATTAGATCCCAATGTAAGCAACCGAGTGACTAATGTAGTAAATGTAAAGATACTAAGATATTCTTGTAACGTGAACGTATCGATAGAAAACATTAAGAAAGCGGCCATTAATATTTCGCAAGGATTAGTTGTTTATGCTTACCTATCATGTACATCGGCAATAAATATCACAACTACAACTACATGTTAGGCTGCAAACAAGGAAAGAATTTCGAAGTAAGATAAATTGTATCTCATCTAAAGATCTTCTCCGATACTTCGTAACCAGCTATCAGAGGAGCTGGAAACTAAGGAAACAAGCCATGCAGGTTCGATATTAAGATCATTATCAGCTGAAGTTCATTCGGCGATACACATCGTGCAGTCCGGTTGATTTATGCCCGGAGTTAATCCGACTATTTACTAGTTTCAGTGGAAGGTAAAGGCGGCCTTTTTCCTGCCGCCCATCGGCCCTAAACTTGCAACGAAACCTTGTACAAGATGAAGCGGAAGAATTTTATTATCATTTTTATCGCGTATTTCCGAATACTGAAGTGGTCAAAAGTTCTTTTACCGAAACTTATTTGAGCAACGTGACAATTGGTGAGTCCTTCGTCGTCTTACTGTCCAAGTGAACGGTACACTTACGGTACCATTACCATACTTATCTTCACGCACAGTCTCTGATGGGGTAGCTAAAGAGATCTGAGCAAGAAGTGTCACGATCCCTACATACTTCGTACACGCACGTCTAGTTAGTTGTACTGTACTGGCCTCCCTCCCTTCGAGCAATTTGTTAACATGGTCTTTGAAAATTAGATCCCAATGTAAGCAACCGAGTGACTAATGTAGTAAATGTAAAGATACTAAGATATTCTTGTAACGTGAACGTATCGATAGAAAACATTAAGAAAGCGGCCATTAATATTTCGCAAGGATTAGTTGTTTATGCTTACCTATCATGTACATCGGTATAAATAAGATCATCATCATGTTCAGCAGTATACCTTACTCTATGTACTTTTGAAGAGACCTAAGAAGAGCTAAATACATAAAATATTCCTATACTACTCGTATCTGCATCCATCGACTTCCCGCAACATTGTACAGGTCGTCCCTCCGCCTTATGGTAGTCCCACACCGCATTTGCCTGTACCAGATTGCTATATCTTTTATTTTGCCACATAGCTCGTAGAACTGCCAACCGTTGGGAAATAAAGTTTTCGCAACCTCGATTCTCAACCTCGTTAAGACAAACTAATGTCTGTACTCGTTTCATTTATTAATGTGCAATAAAATATTTTTTTTAACGCTTTATTTCTCTGTAACACAGCACAAACCCGGTCCCAAGTACTCATCTCCGAGAGCGCTAATTCCAACACAGAGTACACTCGACACCGAGCATCAACACTTAAGTACGCGCAATAAATCTCCGGCCCTCTTTGAAATCATCCACAAAAAAAAACTCCAACAAATCGCCTCAGACGCAATCCGAAGCCCCAGCAATCTGGCAGGTATTCGCAACAAATTGGTCTTAATAAAATACTCCTTCTAATTAACGAAAGCTTCCTTTCCCAGCGAGGGTACAACCGGGGAAAAATAATAAGAATCACCTTCTTAGATGGAAAGTGATCTTCCCTTAATTGCGACCATGGGGGAGCGCGGCTGTCCCGCCGTTTAATTCTGACAATGTAAGCCTGCTGATAGAGCTTTGCTCTTTTATGGAAAACAATTGTAAAATATCCGGTTTTAATTAACTCATTATAAATTTTTACACTTTTTTGAACTAAAAATGTGTCAGGTTATTATTGACGGTGTTAGTTTTAATGTAACACAGATTACTGTTTTTTGTACTTACTTATCTTCACGCACAGTCTCTGATGGGGTAGCTAAAGAGATCTGAGCAAGAAGTGTCACGATCCCTACATACTTCGTACACGCACGTCTAGTTAGTTGTACTGTACTGGCCCTCCCCTCCCCTTCGAGCAATTTGTTAACATGGTCTTCGAAAATTAGATCCCAATGTAAGCAACCGAGTGACTAATGTAGTAAATGTAAAGATACTAAGATATTCTTGTAACGTGAACGTATCGATAGGAAACATTAAGAAAGCGGCCATTAATATTTCGCAAGGATTAGTTGTTTATGCTTACCTATCATGTACATCGGCAATAAATATCACAACTACAACTACATGTTAGGCTGCAAACAAGGAAAGAATATCGAAGTAAGATAAATTGTATCTCATCTAAAGATCTTCTCCGATACTTCGTAACCAGCTATCAGAGGAGCTGGAAACTAAGGAAACAAGCCATGCAGGTTCGATATTAAGATCATTATCAGCTGAAGTTCATTCGGCGATACACATCGTGCAGTCCGGTTGATTTATGCCCGGAGTTAATCCGACTATTTACTAGTTTCAGTGGAAGGTAAAGGCGGCCTTTTTCCTGCCGCCCATCGGCCCTAAACTTGCAACGAAACCTTGTACAAGATGAAGCGGAAGAATTTTATTATCATTTTTATCGCGTATTTCCGAATACTGAAGTGGTCAAAAGTTCTTTTACCGAAACTTATTTGAGCAACGTGACAATTGGTGAGTCCTTCGTCGTCTTACTGTCCAAGTGAACGATACACTTACGGTACCATTACCATACTTATCTTCACGCAAATTCCAATACAGGGGTAGACAACCGAAGATATTTTGAGACAACATGACAGGTGGTGAGTTTGAAAATATATTAAATAAAACCGTGCTACTTAAAACTGTTTTGAATCCGGGAATAAGATCCTTATTAGACTTCTCTTGTGTTCGATAAAAATATCTAAACCCGCTTCCGCGAAAGAATCCGCTTACTGCTTGCGCTTCCAATTCGTTTCGGTTCCACGCTAAGGACAGTTATCAGTCAGACGGTGTGATGTATGTCCTCCTCGAGGGGAGTCCGCAGAACGGCCGTGTCCCAAAGCCTCGCGTCCTCTACGGCCTACCGATAATTATCTATTTCACTTTCGCCCGTATTAACCAGCTCTGTTACGTTAGAAAGGTCATTTGTTAGGGCTGTGTTTGTTTTAGCTTCATTATAACAGAGCTAATTAACGATAACCTACTTCGCAAGTAAATAAGATATTAGTCATGATAGCCGGTTGGGTGATTCGAATTATAGTCAAATACCCGAGTTCGATCCCCAAGGCCCGACCAATGGGCTCGCAATTGCAAATAAGTTTCAAAAACTTATTACGATTTACATCGTTGTCTTGAACATAAAGACGGTGACGGAATCACGGGACAGGTTCTTTTGTCCCAAAAAATGTCTTCGGTGGAGGATTGGTAGAAAGAACTTATTTGTGTAGACCTCTGTCTACCCCTGTATTAGGAATGGCGTGAAGATATTTATATTTATTTATTTTACTTCCTAAGGAAACTCAGTATTCGTTCCTTACAGTAAATGTGCTCAATTTAAGAAATTCGGCCTCGTAAATCTGAATATGACCTCGTAAATGACGCCTAATAATTAAATTTTTATGAAAACTGTTGATTTCTGATTCACTGTTTTGTCATAAAACATTGGGAATCTAGTATCATTCACCCCTTGTATGTATTACTTATGCTTTCATAGCGTTTTATTTTCTATGTTCGATGAGTACTAAATATGGTTCTTGGTAAGCTCTTAAAACAACTCTCCCTGTTTCAAGTTACATATTTCTGCTTTTATAAATAAAGAAATAAATATCTTCACGCAATTCCCAATACAGGGGTAGACAGATGTCTAGTCTAGACAATTAAGTGCCTTTGACCCACCTTCCATCGAAGATATTTTCGGGACAACGTGACAGGTGGTGAGCCCGTCGCCGTCTTTATGTCCAAGCCAACGGTATAATTCGTACATAAGTTTTTGAAAAACCCATTGGTACGAGTCTGCTACCGGGGGATCGATCTCGGGTCTCTTGACTTGTAATCCCGATCATCCAATCACTCGGCTATAGTGACTTTCTCCTTTTACGTGACAAATACGAATATTTGCACCCAAGTCATGATTACGTGTCTATAAATATAAATTCTGTGTAAATATATTATACCGTTGGCTTAGACACTGAAACGGCGATAGGCTCACCACTTGTCACATTGCCCAAAATAGAATTGTCGGCTTAATTGTTTAGACCTCTGTTTGCTCCAGTATAGAAAATACGTGTGAAAAATGTATTTTATTCATTTTGAAAGTTTTCTTTCGAATATTTTGGAATATTTTAAGCACTTAGTGGATTATAATAAACAAATACAATAAAATGTAAATAATTTTAATAGTGACGACACTGTGTTTCAGTGCAAATTAAAATTAAGCTTTTTTTTAACATTTTATTTACACATACATTATAAAATTATGCTAGCTGTAAGAGCTTTCTTTGTTAAACAGATTTTTACTAGAAATATTTTTAAATAAAGAAATATAAGGTGAGCAGTTCAGAATAGGAATGGAATTAAGTCGCAAAGACTTCAGACAGTCGGGATCTGCATACAAATGGCATATATTCATCGGTCGGAGTCTGCGGTGCGACGCGGAGCCTTCTGTCTCTACGTATCAGGTTTCATTTGCAAATTGCTCTTAACAATAGTAACTCTGGAGCGGTTTCTTATAAGAATGATTAAATATATGTGTGTAGACAAATGTCTGACATTATTTGATTAATATTTTTTAAAGTTTTACAACGTTTATGTAAAATCTAAATTGTATTTAATAATGCTACATAAAAATGAACTGCTATAGTTCTTTTTTTACTGTCGTTACAGACCACTTTTCATCAAAGCACGTTTGGAATGAGTAACCTAGGCAAAGACCTACTCTCAAATATAACTTGAGTTTGGAGAAGTTCCGCCAAAGTGCTAAATCGCGACTATTCTCAGGCCTTCGTAATGATATATAAAAATATATCTTCAAGTTCCTTTTACCACGCACTTTCAGCTATGACCCGAAATGATACTCGTATGTTCTATACTTTTTTTAATTAGTAATA
This sequence comes from Sericinus montela, assembly GCA_029286605.1. NCBI lineage: Eukaryota > Metazoa > Arthropoda > Insecta > Lepidoptera > Papilionidae > Sericinus > Sericinus montela. The sequence goes on from JAGSMR010000044.1 coordinate 11,579,013, forward strand.
TTTGTGACGGCGATGGGCTCACCACCTATCAAGTCCGAAATAAACTTCGGTAAAAGGTTCGTAAGAAGACAATTATGTCTAACCTCTCTGTATACTCTAGTTTTGAAAATATGCGTAAAGACAAAAAAGTAAACCTTTCGATGTTGAACTTTTTGACGACCTCTTTGAAAGAATGGCATGCACGTTATATTCAAGGTTTCGCTCCCTCGGTTCCTGCTCTGGGATCCCGAGTACGATTCCCGAACGGGTCAATGTAGAAAACCACTTTTTCTGCATTGTTTCGGGTCTGGATGTTTGTGGTATCTTCGTTGTTATGCAAATAACACAAATGCTTGAGCTAATAATATTTATTAGTCACGATAGCCGAATAGTTGGGTGATCGGAATTGGAATCTAGAGTCCCGAGTTCGATCCTCAAGTTTTTTCTAAACCAAGTTCGTACCAATGGGTTTTATCAAAACTTATGTACGATTTATATCGTTGGCTTGGACACAAAGACGGCGAAAGGTCCAGTCATATTGTCTTAAATATGTCTTAGGTGGAAAGTGGATTGAAATGACTTAATTGTCTAGACCTCTGCCTATCTCTACCTATTGGGAATAGCTTGAGCCATTCCCAATAGGTAGAGTACTTTGGGATTAGAGCAATGTATGTGATGATCAAATCCGTGTCAAAGATCTGTGAAATTTTCATTGTTCTTAAATATCTGTCGTAACAAATTTATTTATATACACTTTTATAAAAACAGAAAGTATTCGAACGCATACACACGCCTCCATTAGCATAGAGGATTTCATAACCTCGCTTTTATTGCTTTGAATGTGATAAGTCAGACACTCTTGTCCCAACCTACATTCTAACGACGCCAGCTCAATGCGATTTTCTGAATGACAATTTCATATCTAACACTTAGTTAAAATAGATATATTTTAATGTAGATAAATATTCATATATACATATTAACATCTATAACTCGTTTGAAAACCTTCAGCACACTAGCGGACTCAAACCCACAGCCTAAACCTTCAGAGGCAGATAATCAGAATAATAGCCTACTTGGTCGAGACGTCGGGCTTTAAAAATGTGTAAAACAAAACCACGCTATTTAAAACCGTTTTCAAGCTGGGAAGGAACTTTCGAGAGCGTTTGATGAAAAAAATACCTAAACGCCATACAAAAAAATCCGCTTACCCTCTCATCCCAACGTATATTTACACGTCGCCACCGCGCTATCATTTGTGACATTTGAAAGATTGATTCTAACACTAAAAAACATATCTTCACGCAATTTCTCAATACAGGGGCAGACAATTAAGTCCCTTTGACCCACCTTCCACCGAAGATATTTTTGGGACAACGTGACAGGCGGTGAGCCCGTCGCTTTCTTTATTTCCAATCCAACGATATGAATCGTACATAGGTTTTTGAAAAAACCCATTGGTACGAGGCTGCCACCTGGGAATCGAACTCGAGTCTCTTGACTCGATAGTCCGACCACCACTCGGGTATTGTGATTTAAAGTGTGAATTATTCTAACACTAACTATATACGTTGCAAGGTGTTGCAGCTACCAAATAATAGTCTCATTGTAAACATTATTTTGTTAACTTTCGTACATGCGAGATATTCTGAGCATTTTGTTATTAAATCAATTAGATATTAAAGAAAATGCGTTGATGTGGTCACCACCTAACACATGACACCAAATAAACTTCGGTGAAAGTTGAGGATTAATTCTCTAGTTTAATTGTCTACCCCTATTAGGAAATACGTGATAATAAAAAAATGAGAAATTTCTAAAATCTTGTTTTGCATAGATAAATGTTCATTTATACATACAAACACACAACAAATGTTTGTTCCTAACAGGATTCGAACCGATAGCCCTTTCTTTCGAAGGCAGGGTCGTTGGCTATTATATTGTTTTTAATTTATTGAAAACTATGAAAATTAAATAATAAAAGCTTAAGAGCTTATATAATAATCGTACACACTTGTATAAAATGGCCAATTAATGTCCACAATTATTAATAAGTAGTATTTCAAACATTGCTTACTGCAATTTTGATAATAATAAACAAAAACATACGCACATAGATAGGGACAACATCACATACATTGCTCTGATCCCAAAGTACGTAAAGTAGCTTAAGCAGTTGTATTATGGAATCAGACACAACGAAGATACGACAAACACTCAGATCCGAGAAAATTTTAAAAGTATTTTCTATATTGATCCGATCGGGAATCGAACCCGGGACCTGGCGATACCATGAAAACCGGTGTATACGCCTCTCATTCACAAAGGTCGTGAATGTTTTAGATACTTTATGCTTTGTTCTTTGTTGAAGTTTGTAAAAAGATGAAGATGTAATAACGAAAAGATTCACAAGACCACAAGATGTGTTATATCAGCATAGGACAACGCACCTCCTGGCGTGCCATGTGCACTTTGAGTGAGCTCATAGGTCCGGTGAGCGCTCGATAAATCATCTGAAGTCGAGCGTGGACCGACCCGAGCGATATAAAAACTGTTTCACTTACTTATTGAGTTGGAGGCATATTGAGAACAATTTTAAATTCTCATAAATACATAAATAATAAATATCTTCACGAATTTCCCACTACAAGGGTAGACGGAATTATGAGTCCAGTCTAGAAGACATTTTTGACCTGTCACCATATTTATAATTAATAAGTCACGATAGCCGAGTGGTAGGGTGGTGGGAATTTCGAGTCAAGAGACCCAAGTTCAATCCCCAGGTGGCAGTACCAATGAGTTTTTCAAAAACTTATGTACGAATTTCATCGTTGGCTTGGACATAAAGGCAGCGACGGGCTCACCACCTGTCACGATGTCCCGAAAATATCTTCGGTGGAAGGTGGATCAAAGGGACTTAATTGTCTAGACTTGACCTCTGTCTACCCCTGTATAGGGAATTGCGTGAAGATATTTATTTTTTTTTACCGAATTTCGGTCACCTAAACACTATCTAAAATTTTCATGTACTGACTAATTTTAAAGGGTACGTAAAAGTTCTCAAAGACATAGACCTATCCCTTGAGGAAGATTTACTATAATTGCTATGTTTTGACGCTTTGTTCGCCATTGTTTTGTTGGGATTGGTGATCGCGAAACCAGATAACTTGAACCGTTTTCGTTGCCCGGTTCATTTATTTTGCACTGGTATTTTATCTGTTCGTAGTCTATGTTATTTCGAGGATGCATACTAGTGTTCAGAGTACATTACTAAGCGTTAGATCTGGGCACCACTAAAATTTTTATTTTTATCAATGAGAATTTTCCACGAGCGTGAAGGTAAAGGTAAATATATTAAAGAAGCCTACATGTTTTAGAAATCATTAAATAATAATAGTATTTCAATGATTTGTGAATCTCGTACCAGTTGTCATGGTCCACTGCTCCTGTCTATCTATAAAAGAATTGACTATGAGGTAATCGTAGATTACCCTCTTTTATATACCTGATTGAAGTCTCATGCCCAGAAAATTTGCTCATATTTACCTTTACTTTCGATTTCAATTATTTGGGCACGTAGCGTTACCTCTTGTGCCCTCTTGTACCTTCTGATGACCTCCGTAGACGAGTGGCGAACACACCTCTTTTCATTGTATCGCCAGCTCTGAGGTCCCGGGTTAGATTTCAGAACACGTTAATGTAATAAACGTTAGTACTACATTTTATCGGATCTAGGTGCTTAAGGTATTAGTGTTTAAGCTACTTACTTTTGAATTACATCATTGTATGTGATATTCTCCTATGTATGTATGTGTATATGTAGAAATCTATTTCCTTCTTAAAGCTATTATAATATACGCAAATGATTTAATAATATCTAAATTGCTATAGAGATATTATTATAAAACTATATTGCACGATTCTCCATCCAAAATAATAATGGCGTAATATGTTATCCAATCCGAAAAGAAGAGCACTTTTTGTGAGAGGGAGAAGAGCTCTATAATATTACCACAAAGTAACGCCCGAGTCTATTAATAGTTGGAATTAGTTGAAGTTATGCTGCAAAAAGAAACAATTCAGTCAAGATTATCTATTTAATACGTCAGGATATAGGTTATGTTGTGGATATATAGGTACCAGCCGGGTTTGTCGTGTGTAACAAGCCACTATTCCACTTAGAGCGACCTATTCGAGAGTAATCACAGGAGGACGTGTCCTCCGAGTATTTTTTTCTTCATTGCCGTGGAGGCAACACATTTTGCTTTACGCATGCGAACAGTATCGGACTCGGATTTCAAAAGGAAAAATATATAAAATTATCAAAAGGAAAAATATATTATATAAAATTTTCATAGCGCAAAAGAGATGCATCAGGGCAATCATCAATATCCCACTGACTACTTCGTATAAGACTTATTTCAAAATGCTAATTATACTACTCTTTCCTTGCCTTTAAATATTTGAGGTATGCAAATTTGTAAAACAAAATATTAACCTTCTTTTAGAAGAAAAAATAACTACACAAAGAGGTTTAAGAAACCTAGAAAAACAATTATTCGCTACTGTTCTAAAAAGAAAGCGATATCAAAAAATTGTTTTGCCATGTGCAATACCTAAACGAATTAAAACATTGCCATATACTAGATGCACTTCGAAGGTGGTTACTAGAAAAACCCCTCGACCCCTGTGAACGATAGAAAGACCTACAATTGACAGAGGAGGTGGGCACCTCCTAGTGTGTGATGTCAGTATTCGTATATATGCTTATAATCGTAGGATGTTAAAGCGAAATTCGAATGAAGACATAAATATCACCATATCTCCTTTAATCAACCTCATAAAAAATTACCACAGTGTGCCACAGCCTTAGAGCAGTTATCAACTTGCAGCGATTTTACTGCGATTTGATTGCGTTCGCGCAGCGGCGTGCGAGCAATACCGAGAGTTCTGCACTCGTGGCACATATTGATGTCTCAATATCGGGCTGTCGAGCTGTGCGAAATACCATCGTGCTTACGACCAATATGAGACAGCAAGCCGCTTTAGAGCGATAATAAATTTTCAACTATTAACTCGATTTATTTCTCGGTGGGAATTTATTAGCTGTACAGTAACCATTACGTAGAAACTACTAATTTTAACGAATTTGAAATATAATCAAAATGTAGCAGATACTAACTATTGCTGTCGCTTGGTGGAATTCCATATCTGATGTGAGTAACAAATACAATTGTACTCTTCCATTTATTTTATTGTTATTTTTAACAAAACCTGTTTGACCCATAGAATCTTAAACATAATATCAAAGTTCTAAACATAATAAAATAAATGAATGTCTTCATGCATAGTTATTGACAGGGTAACTAGAGGGAACAGATCACCAAGTGTCACGATCCTGACACCTTTCGCTGTTTTCGAAGAATATATAATATAAAAATAAATAAAACAATTATTTATTTAGACCTTTGAGGATAAAATGGCCTTTGATGATTGCATGGTAGACTGATGGATAAAACAGATCAGGTTTTGTTACAAATTACAATCAAATCAAATTATGTATTGATCAATGAGCTTCCTCTAACAGATAAGAAACAGGCAAAAGAAACTACATAAGTATCCCCTTTATATTTATTTACACAAAGGAAAAACAAAATTAAACATTAATTTAAGTGGAAATAGCATGAGAGCGAGTCACGATAGCTGAGTGGTTGGGTGGTCGGAATTTCGAGTCAAGAGACGCTTTCGGGAATCTCGGGAATTCGATCCCCAGCTGTCAGGCTCATACCAATAGGTTATTTAAAAACTCTTATTCGAATTTTTCAAAAACTTATGTACGAATTATATCATTGGCTTGAACATAAAGACGGCGACGAGTTTACCACCAGTCACGTTGTCCCGAAAACATCTTCGGTGGAAGGTTGATCGAGGGGACTTAATTATCTCGACACCCACGGGATGAAGTGGTACTATTCTTACGCCGATGCTACACAATCAAAAACATTACATCGTTTTTTATAAAATTTTATCTTAACCATAACAAACTTGATAATGGATAGCAACTTAGCGTAACGTTTTCCTATGGAAATGAGCACGCATGATTGTAAATTACGCTGCAACTCGCAAATACATGGACCGGGTTTTAGGGTTGTTAAGATTTAGAGTCTGATTCGGAGTATTAATGATAAATACTATAAAACATTTCGATATATATATCGAAATGTTTTATGATCATAGCGCTAGACCCCATTCTGTTCATGAGCCGTTATGGTCAGTTCCACAATATTTCCGGTTTCTTTCGCGTATAATAATTTTGTGCATGCCCGTGTGTAATAATTGTTGCGTAACGGCTGGAGGGGTAGAGAGAATCACCGTAACCTCGGGCAATGAGGCACCATCAGGGTGTTGGTACACCTTAGTACTCGTGTGTCCATCTTAGTCCATGGGGGGACAACTTTTCTGCAACATACTTGTGAAATTGTTTCCAGGTGTGTGTGAGTGTGTGTGTGTGTGTGTGTGTGTGTGTGTGTGTGTGTGTTATGTGTGCGTTTTTGATCTCAGTCTAATAAAAAAATACTTATATACTGGTTGTATTTATTTTTATATAGAAGATAATTTTTTTAACTCGTTTACATCGTTATAACTGTTATTTAAAGAGGTCAATTTAAATAACACTTTTACTTAATTAACACGTGTTAGTTTACGTGTTGTCTTCTTTTAAAACACTTGAAATATTTTATCAGAAAACTACAATCGTAGATTTGAGGCCCCGAATCCCGATGAATAGTCGATGATAGACTTAAAAGTAGAGGTCTAACGAACTTCTGCGTTTCGTCTGGTGAGTGTAGGTAGCCGGGGGCCCACACACCCCTTCTCCCCCATTTCTGCCCCCCCCCCCCACCCACAAAATATATAAATAAATATCTTCACGCAATTCCTAATACAGAGGTATACAGAGGTCTAGTCTAGACAATTAAGCCCGTTTGACCCACCTTCCACCAAAGATATTTTCGGGACAACGCGACAGGTGGTGAGCCTGTCGCCGTCTTTATGCCCAGGTCAACGTTATATCGTTCATAAGTTCTGCCACCTGGGCATTGAACTCGGGTCTCTTGTCTCGAATTCGAGTCTAAAGGCCTTCTTTTAAAACTTTTTACATTTCATATCGTTGGAGATAAAGGCGACGACACCACCTGTCACGCTGTCTTAAAAAATGTCTTCGTTGGAAATTGGATCGGTCACAGTCTGTTCCAGTATTGATAATGGCGTGAAGATTTTTGTATCATGAGTACAATAAGTGAATAGGAATAATATTTTGTGATGTGTAGCAACCCTACACAGTGTGAACTGGCGTTATAGGGGAAGCAGGAGGTGAGATTAATTACGGAGGCATCTGAACAGACGTTTGACACCGCTGCCCGGTACACGAGGCAGCGAAGTCACTTCATTACATTAATTACCAGTGCATTAATAAATAATTTATAATAAAAAATATTATCACGCCATTCCCAAAACAGAGGTAGACAGGTTTAGACAGTTATTTCGAACCACCTTTCACCTTAGTTTTTTGAGACAACATAAGATATGCTGAGCCCGTTGCTGTTTTTATGTCCAAGCCAACGGTATAATTCGTACCTAAACTTTGAACTTTTCTTAGACTACATAAAAAGAAGGTGATAATGAACAAAAACATAAAGAAACATTTGTCCCTCGTCTCCATGAATAATCTTAAACAAAATTTTATAAATAAAAAATCGCACCGTCAACCTTTTCTCGTCTCTGATAAAAAATTAAGAAATTTTGTTATAAGAAAAGTGATCATTTACTGATGAAAATTCCTGAAAACTAATTTGCAAACGGTACATATCAAGTGCTGGTCACCTGAAATCGCTTGGCGCCGCGTTGTCGCTTTGGGGGAGCATGGCAGGGTGGCGAAGAGGGGGGGGGGGAGAAGGTAGAGATTAATTACTGTTTGATTCCGCTACAGGGCCCCAGGTACCAGTGAGTGACGTGGACATTACGTGTTCCCTGTCACTCAGTGATTTAGTGCATACGCATTCAGAGGAAATCTAGATAGCAGGAATTATGAAGGACTTGCTTCTCACAGCATTTTTAACGTCTTTGACTGCCCTGATCAAATGTTTTGTTTTGTTTTACACAGGGTAACTTGTTGGAAGCTTGTTGAGAATGCAGGGCATTAAATTCTCTTTTGTACGGTTTTTTGGTATATATTTATCTTCACGCAATTCCCAATACAGAGGTAGACAGAGGTCTAGTCTAGACAATTAAGTCCCTTTGACCCTCCTTACACTAAAGATATTTTCGGGACAACGTGACAGGTGGTGAGCCCGTCGTAGTCTTTACGTCCAAGACAACGATATAATTCGTACATAAGTTTTTGAAAAAAACCATTGGTACGAGCCAGCCACCTGGGGATCGAAGTCGAGTCTCTTGGCTCGAAATTCCGACCACCCACCACTCGGCTATCGTGACTTTGCCGATCTCATGGTGTCGCCAGCTCTGAAGTCCCGGGTTGGGTTCCCGGTCGGGTCAATAAAGAAAACACTTTTCCTACATTTTCTCGGGTTTGAGTGTTTGTGGTAACTTCGTTGTTTCTGTTTCCATTACACAAGCGCTTAAACTGCTTACTTTAAGCTAAGAGCAATGTATGTGATGTTTACCCAAAAAAAAAAAATGGTGCCCGACATTCGTACTACAATTGACCGTGTGCTGCGGAATCAAAAGGGTACACATAATACAAGAGCAATAAAGATTTGTAGACGTGAAATGAATGGAACCAGGAAATGTTTCCAACGAACATGACAGGGATACACCTTGATAATTGATTTGGCTCCCAACGCTCGCACCTAACCCGACCGCTGGAGGCAAAAAGGCAGCGCACGGCTCCACTGTGCGAATTAATTACGCCCGCTGTAATGGGCTAAGTAATGACCCTTGTACATTCGACAGGCGCCCGTCGACAGGTGCCAACGTGGATATAGCTCACTGGAATGGCATTCGAATTGTTATAAATAAATTGAAATATATGACGTGGGCGTCACATACAGTAAAAATAAGTTGAGCATGGTGATTGGAATTCTATTTAGAAGACCCGAGTTCAAGCCTCAGGTGCAGGCTCATACCAATAGGTTTTTTGTAAACTTGTGTACGATTACATCGTTGGCTTGGACATAAAGACGGTGCTCACCACCTATCACGTTGCCCTGAAAATATTCGGTGGAAGGTGGGTCGAAACTAAATTGTCTAGACCTTTGTGTACCTTAGTATTGTTAGTGGCGAGACGATATTTTTTATATAATTATTTACATACTTAACATATTTAACATAACACACATTTCTTTCTTCACGCATTTTCCTAAACCCGGGCAGACACAGGTCCAGACAGTTGATTCCTTTCGACCCACCTCTAACCGAAGAATGCCAGAGACGACGTCGCACTGATCCCGAAGTAAGTAGCTGAAGCAATTGTGTTATGAAATAAAAAATAGCAATAGTAATATAACATCCCAGACCCGAAAATATATAGAAAAAAAATATCTTCACACAATTCCCAATACAGGGGTAGAAAGAGGTCTAGTCCAGACAATTAAGTCCCTTTGACCCACCTTCCACCGAAGATATTTTTGGGACAACGTGACAGGTGGTGAGCCCGTCACCGTCTTTATGACCAAGCCAACGATGAAATTCGTACATAAGTTTTTGAAAAACTCATTGGTACTGCCACTTCGGGATCGAACTCGGGTCTCTCGACTTGAAATTCCGACCACCCAACAACTCGGCTATCGTAACACGGCTCTATAGAAATAGTAAACTTCTGTTCACATCTTGATTATGGAGGTCTCGCTGGATTCTGCAATAGCCTTTGTAACCCAATAATCAGAGCGTTGTAGTACGAGAATGTTTAACATTCGATCCCCGGGTCGGCTTCATTAAAATTATTAAAAGTAAATTTACCACTACCTCGGCGGTGAAGGTTCAGGTCGAAGTAAACTTGTGTGCTTAGTTGTAACTAGTACGTCTGTCGACACTGTAAGGCCAATATCCATCCAAAAAGCGAAAGCGCAATATCCGCACGAAACCACGTAAACACAGGTACTATAACTAGCAAGTCGATGACGTAACCTTTATGAGTTTTAGCCTATACAAAAATCACCCAATGCGGAAACATAAATTTCAATTTTAAAAAAATGAGAGCAAGTAATCAAAATAAGACATCCCTTTTTGGGTCTACCTTATAACTTTTTTCTTTCTTTTTTCTGTCATAAATATAATAAATAATCAATTACAATTTGTGTAAATTGAAACATTTATTATATTTTTTCTCATGCGCGATCTTCAACTTCACCCCAATATTGATAGTCAGAGGTCTAGACAATTTAGTCCATTCGTTCCCACATTTCATATTGAGAGAACGTAACAGGCGATGAATCCACAATAAATACACGGTATTCAGAGGAAAACACAGGTCCAGACAATTAAGTCCTTCCGACCCTTTGACCGAAAACATTTTTTCGGACAACATGTCATGTAGTGAGCTTGTCGCAATTTTATATCCAAGTCAACGACATAAATCAGACATGAGAAAACTCTTTAAATAAAAATAAAAGCTCATCCAGACAACATATGCGATGAGAAGAAGATGAGAGTGTAGGTATCGGAGTTCGGTGCGCGTCAGCCATTAGCGAGATATGAAAGAACAGGTCAGCGCCGGTCCTAATCGACGCCGCAATCCATCACCCACGTGAATAGGTGAGGCCGCACCGTCAGCAGAACCATTCGCACACGTTCTGCGTAAATCAGATCCAAAATTAATAAAGTTGACGGTAGCCGAAGGGGACAATGAGAGTGGGACGTTCAAGTTCTCAGTCACCCGTGTCCACGGATGCTGTGAATCCGATCCGGAATCCGAAATGTCGGGAAGTAAAAATAGTTTGTTAAAACTAATTAAAAACGCAGCGATTAAATCCGAAAATCGTCTTATATAAAATCGCAACATTTACCGTTTGGTGTTGACGTGAGAATATACCATCCACTTTCTCTTGTGGTTTTTGTCAGAGGCGATTAAGGAAAAACTTTGAAAATGCAGCTACCAACAAATGACGGGATAGTCATCACGTAAAATAATAGATCAAAATCAGACAGGTCATGGGTTATGGGATATCGCATCTAAGGAGTATCGGGTCTGGTACTGCGATCGCCAAACTGCGCTAGGTTTGCGTGGCAAATCCTCGTGGGAAAGGTCCATTTCTTTGACCATTACAGTGGACATTTACTGGTTCATGTTATATTATAAATATATAGATAGGTAGATTGATAGAGATAACATCACTTACATGACTCTGATCCTAAAGTAAATGTTAAGGAGTCAGAACCAACGATGAAAGCACAAACAAAGACGCGAGAAAAAGTGTTAATCGGCAATGACTCTTGTAATTGTGCACTTTTTAGATTTATCATTATGAGTTAGTTTTTTAATTTTCTTTAAGTCTGCTAATTCTTAGTTTAATCAGTATGTATATAAAAATATGTACAATATCATGTTGACTTCTTAATAAATAAATAAAAATAGAAATAAAAAATGACCCGTCCGGGAAATGAACTACAGACCTAGACTAGAGATACCATGAACTGGTGCATACGCCACTCGTTCACAGGGGTCGTCATGAACTTAGATATTTAGGATTGTCCTGCTATCGCTACCACCGGACAGGAGCGAGCTCACCGCGCACGTGGTGCTTGTAATAACGATGTCGCTGCTGATCGATCGCCGCTCATTCCCCGACATTATCTATTCATCTCCATACATTCGCAATATGCTACTCACTTATGAATGTCATATTTTATTACACGAATAAGGTGTTATTATAATCATCTTCATTCTAAATGGTTAATTTTACCGCACCGCCAGTATAACATTAGAGAGATCTAATATGAATATACTACAGACTCAGGAGTGGATCGATTCGTTATCGTTTTCAGTTTCAGGAGTGGATCGATTCGTAGACGAGTGGCGTATACACCAGTCTTCATTGTGTCGCTAGCTCAGAGGTTTTGGATTCAATTCCCGGTCAGGTCAACGTAGAAAACACTTTTTCTGCATTGTCTAGGGTCCGGGTGTTTGTGGAATCTTCGTTGTATCTGATTCCATAATACATGTTCTTAAGCTGCTTACTTTGGGATCAGAGCAATGTATTTGATGTTGTCCCAGCCTTTGTATGTATTATAATTTGTTTTTTAAGTTCACTTACAATCTATACAGCTAAGCTACCTTCGCGGTACATAAGAAATTATTTTATTTGTAAATGAGGATTTCTAACGCTGAAAGAGAAAAAAAATATGATCATCTATCTTGCTCTATTTTGTCTGTTAATCATTTTGATGTCAATGCCTTTATTCACTTCCGTTGACACCCACAGGATGATGAGAAATTATAGCCCCAAGAAATTATGAATAAAATAAAATAAAATATCTTCACGCAATTCTCAATACAGGGGTAGACAGAAGCCTAGTCTAAACAATTAAGTCCCTTCGACCTACCTTCCACCGAAGATATTTTCGCGACTACGTGACAGGTGGTGAGCCTCTCGCCGTCTTTATGTCCCGAGAAATCAACCTAGTGAAAATTATTTTAGCTATCTGATAGATTCTTAATCTTATCAAAGTTTCTTTAACTAAATAATAAATAAATAAATATAATAAATATCTTCACGCAATTCCCAATACAGGGGTAGACAGAGGTCGAGTCTAGACAATTAAGTCCCTTCGACCCACCTTTCACCGAAGATATTTTCGGGACAACGTGACAGGTGGTGAGCCCGTGGCCGCCTTTATGTCCAAGCCAACGATATTCGTACATAAGTTTTTTGAAAAACCCATTGGTACGAGCCTACCAACTGGGGATCGAACTCGGGTCTATTGACTCGAAATTCCGACCACCCAACCACTCGGCTATCGTGACTTTTTTTCTTTAACTAAGTTATCTTTATTTCAAAAAGTCACGATAGCCGAGTGATTGGGTGGTCGGAATTTCCAGTCAAGAGACCCGAGTTCGATCCCCAGGTGGCAGACACGTACCAATAGGTTTTTCAAAAACTTATGTACGAATATCGTTGGCTTGAACATAAAGACGGCGACGGGCTCACCAGCTGTCACGTTGTCCCGTAAATATCTTCGGTGGAAGGTGGGTCGAAGAGACTTAATCGTCTAGACTAGACCTCTGTCTACCCCTGTATTGGGAATCGCGTGAAGATGTTTATTTATTTATTTCTTTATTTATTTATTTTCTTATGAAATATTTATAAATGAAATAATTTGTAAACTTATAAAATATTTTATATTCTAAAAGGAAATAGTAGAAGAGGCAGCATGTCAATGCCGATAGTAAGACAAAGGTTCTCTTTCTTTTATCTTCTGACATATAATACAAGTGGAGCCAAAGGTCAACTTCGCCCCTTTTTAATTTTAATTATTCGCGAAAACTCATCCTTGGAATGTAAATTTTATTATTATTACTTGCACATGCCGGATTCCTCACGATGTTTTCGTTCAATGTCGTGATTAATACATAATTTAAAATTGCTTTGAGAAATTTTAGTCATGACGCTTCGGAGATCAAACCTGGGATGTATTCTTGCAGATGGAATGAGAAGACCAGCGTATTATACTTGAAAGGAATAAAATAATAAAGTCTGAAATGAAATTTATCAGCAGACCTAATTATATTTTCGGATATAACACGTGCAGAGTTGATTTCATCTAACCAACTAGAATCCAATCAGGAACACGTATTAGTGTCGCATCTGCGGAATCCAATTGCGTGCCATAAGGTGACGCTCGCCTCGCGTCGTCCTCATCTGCCTCTAATCCATTAGACACCTCGCGTTCCATATTTAATTCCACCACCCGTCCCCCGCACCTAAGCAATTGTCCGGACTCCATCCGCGCACATGTCGCTGCCCCAACAACGTATAAAATTTGATAAATTGAACCGCCAACATGTGAACTACCCTCTTAGCTTAAACGATGCGCGTTCCATGGCCGCAGAATATGATACATCCTAAATTGAACCCTAAATGTCGTGGTTAGAAGCTAATTTTTAATGTAACTAAAAGTAACTTATCACAGCGCAGGAAGCAATAGTTGAAGAATAGCTTTAGAGATATGAATGTTCATACGATAAATTTAAGGATAAATATCGAATGTACGTCGTTGAAGATAATTGTAAAGTTTGACGGGTAGAATGGCAAATGCACTTCACTGAATGCCCGTGCAGTAACTGATTTCGCGAGGGACGGTGTAGGTAAGATAATGCAGATGTTTCGGGGGTTGAGGTAGCCGTCCCCTTCGCACAGCCGCGTTATTGATGACGGCAGCAATTTCGTTTAACGTTTTCAATTAATATAAATGCTTTACAGACGTGCTCATCTCATTCGCGGAGTCAGCGAAGATTGTTTTAAAAAAATCGCACTAAAACCAAACATAAAACGATGATGAGTAATGTTTACAAGTGCTGTTCTTTGTTTTACTGCCACAATATTAAATTACGGGCGCCGCAATTCAATTTGGTCCGTAAAAATTGAATTCGTAACTTCGCCAGCTCGTTTACAGTTGGAATAAAAACGATCCATCAATTCGGGATCGCGAGCGAAACTTTCGCTCGCTCACCGGCTGAAAATCGATATGAAATTAGCTAATGGAAACTTGATAGCCGACAAAAAACTGAATCCCCGCAATCCCCCGTGAGCGCATTCGCGACAATAAATCTCTGCATTGTCCCATTCGCCGACAGATGGCCCATTACACCACCCTCCGTTACAGGTAACTTTATACCGCTGCGCGTGCATTAAACATAAAGCGCTGGACGCTGTTTACAGTATTTTACAAGCAGTAATTTAAAGCGGTGGCTGCGCTTGTTTGCCGTCAGGTAACTGCATTAGACACGTACAATAGAATATTCAATTATGTTAATGCGCGTCAGGAGGGACATGTGCGCGGCTGTGAGCTCGCGCTGGTCGCCATTTTTACTCGACCGAGCGTGCACCGTGTTTTGGGATTATGCCGCCCGTTTGAATTGTAACGGTCGGATTACGCGTGTACATTTGTTCACAATTAAACTGGGTTTAAATTATAACAAATATTATATAGAATACTCACGACTCAAAAATTGTTTTTAATGATAGATAAATATATTGTGGAATTAGTAAAAGTGAATATGAATTTTATTTCTTGTATTTACATTTAAAATAAAACGATTTTGGGATTTTATCGCGTTTTTAATTAGTTTTAATTACATTGTAAAAACTAATTAAAAACGCGATAATATCCGAAAATCGTTTTATTTTAAATGAATTTTATTTTTGAAATTTCTGTCGGTGTCGACACAGTTCTTTCATCTCTTATTACTACTGTTTTGTAGTCGACGTATAAATAAACAATCATCAAAGTATGTGACCCCTGTTCATGTATCTATTTATGTATATATAACATATAGTCACATCGAGATTTGACAAACATACGAATACATACGCACGAGCCGCGATCGCAGTACCGTCACTTTTGACCATATACTCTACTCTGACATGAGTCCGTTGAATTTTTTTTTTCGTGATGGTAATCCCTCGAACTGTTTGTAGTCAATGTTATTTTCACGGGAACATAAAGACAGAGAGTTATATTAAAGCTCCAAGATTTATATTGTAAGTAGTTAATAAATATGATCTTTTCGCCATGTGATTGCCGAATGAGAATGTGCAGTATATTCTTTCTTTCTGAGTGTGTCGTAAGAGGCAACTAAGGGAAAGGAATTTAAATTGCCACATACCGATACCAACGAAAATCCTACCCATCCCAAGCTTAAAACCCTTTTCGATCGGCAGCAGCATCGAAAATGTGATAAGCCGATTAAACTGCGCTCACCAACCCGTCTGCCCAGCGTGGTGAGTATGGCAAATCCCCCCTAAATGAATGTAATAAATACACCAAGGCCCCCAGTCCCCGGCAGCTCCGCTATTCCTGGCTCCGGTAGCGGTCAAGGTAACGGCGGAGCAGGGGGTGCGAAGAATCTCCGGAAGAGATCCGGCTACCACTCCCAACGGAAACTGGCCCTGGTGGCACACAACATCCGCACTTTGAGGCTTGACGAGAGGATCGAGGAAGTGGAAGAGGAAATGAGTAGGTTACAATTGGACATTGTAGGGTTGTCTGAAGTCTGAAGAGAGGGAGAGGGCACGACAACCCTTAAGTCAGGTAACCGACTCTACCACCGGGAGGGTGACGTTAAAAAGTAACAGCATGGTGTCGGGTTTCTCGTCCACAAGTCCCTCATTAACAACGTAACAACCATCGAAAGCGTTTCTAGCAGGGTGATATACCTGATACTCAGAGTATCCAGAAGATATTCGTTGAAGGTGATCCAGGTATATATGCCGCACAAGAAACGCCCAGATGAAGATGTGGAAGAAGTGTATGAGGACATACGTAGGGCCATACACGCTTCCAAAACCTACTTTACGGTTGTTGTGGGGGACTTCAACGCAATACTTGGCAGGCGGAGCGATGGAGAGTCCAGAGTGGGGCAATGTGGATTTGGGGTCGGAATGACAGGGGTCATTGTCTGGCCGAATTCCAGGAGGAAGAGGGATTCTACGCGATGAACTCTTTCTTCAGGAAGCCGCTTCATAAAAAATGGACTTGGTTGGGCCCCGCCAAAGAGGGCAAACCACCTGTCAAAAATGAGATAGACTTCATCTTGTCGACGAGGAAAGAGATATTCAAATATGTCTCTGTGATCAACAAGATCAAAACGGGAAGTGATCACCGAATCGTGAGAGGCATCTTGAATATCGATCTCAGGCGAGAGAGAACTCGCTTGGTGAAGTCTACACTTCGACCATCTCCCGCCCATATCCAAAATGTCGAAAGTTTCCAGCTGGAACTCTCAAATCGCTTCGATTGTCTGAACGATTGCGTCACAGTGGACGAGTTAAACAATGGGTTCGTTGACACGTTCCAAGCGGTGGGATCGAAGTACTTTAGGTCTCGCCCCAAACAAAAACCTCAAAAAATCTCTTCTCAGACCTTAGACTTGATGGCCACACGACGAGCGATGCCGCTGCAGACCTCCGAGGATGCGAACGTTCATCGGCAGCTCAATAGACAAATCCAGAAGTCCTTGCGACATGACATTCGCTCCTATAATACCGAACGTATAAAGGAGACGATAGAGCTGAACAAAGGCTCCAAAGTGTTTGCAAGAATGGAGTCTATTGGGCAGAGCCGATTGACCAGGCTTAAGAAGGAGGACGGTGGCGTAGCTTCGACAAAGTCTGAGGTTCTGGAAGAGATCGAGAGGTTTTATGGACAGTTATATACCTCAGTAGCCAAACCCATTATTAACTTGGCCAAAGATCCAAGAGCCAAGTTAACTCGGCATCATACCGAAAATATCCCGGACATCAGCCTCTACGAGATTAGGATTGCCCTTAAACAGTTCAAAAATAACAAAGCGCCGGGCGAGGATGGAATCACAGCAGAGCTTCTGAAGGCGGGCGGAACGCCGGTACTCAAAGTCCTCCAGAAGCTCTTCAATTCCGTCCTGCTCGAGGGCGTGACGCCAGAGGCGTAGAATAGGGGTGTTGTGGTACTGTTCTTCAAGAAAGGCGACAATACCCTTTTGAAGAACTACAGACCGATCACACTCCTAAGCCACGTCTATAAGCTGTTTTCGAGGGTGATCACGAACCGTCTCACTAACAGGCTCGATGCCTTCCAGCCTCCCGAACAAGCCGGTTTCCGAAAAGGCTACAGTACCATAGACCACATCCATACGCTGCGGCAGGTTATACAGAAGACCAGAGAGTATAACCGACCACTATGCTTAGCGTTTGTGGACTATGAAAAAGCCTTTGATTCGATCGAAACGTGGGCGGTGTTCCAATCTCTCCAGCGATGCCATATTGGCTATCGGTATATCGAGGTGTTGAAGTGCTTGTACAGAAACGCCACCATGTCAATCCGAGTACAAGAGCAGAAGACGAGGGCTATTCCACTGCAGAGAGGTGTTAGACAGGGAGACGTTATTTCTCCGAAACTGTTCACCGCTGCTTTGGAAGATGCCTTCAAGCTCCTGGAATGGAAAAGACTTGGCATCAATATAAATGGCGAGTATATCACTCACCTTCGATTTGCCGACGATATTGTGGTCATGGTGGAGTCGCTGGAGGATTTGAACATCATGCTCAATGACCTAAATGAAGTTTCCCAACAGGTGGGTCTTAGAATGAATATGGACAAGACGAAGATTATGTCGAATGTCCATATTGCACCTTCACCTGTATGTGTTGGGAGCTCAGTTCTTGAAGTTGTTGACCAGTATGTCTACTTGGGTCAGTTGATCAAGGCAGACAGTTCCAGCTTCAAGGACGAGGTCTTTCGACGAATCCGACTCGGCTGGGCAGCGTTCGGGAAGTTCCGGAGTGTCTTCTCGTCCAAAATACCTCAGTGCCTGAAGTCGAAAGTCTTCGACCAATGTGTGTTACCAGTGATGACTTACGGGTCCGAAACGTGGTCCCTTACTATGGGCCTCATAAGAAGGCTCAAGGTCGCTCAAAGAGCTATGGAGAGGGCTATGCTCGGAGTTTCTCTATGAGATCACATTAGGAATGATGAGATCCGTAGAAGAACTAAAGTCACCGGCATAGCCCAGCGGATTAGCTCCTCGAAGTGGCAGTGGGCGGGGCACATAGCGCGTAGAACCGATGGCCGATGGGGCAGAAAGGTTCTGGAATGGCGGCCACGTACCGGCAAGCGCAGCGTCGGACATCCACCGACTAGATGGTCGGACGACTTGACCAAGGTCGCGGGAAGACGCTGGATGCAGGCCGCAAACAACAGGTCGTATTAGAAATCTTCAGGGGAGGCCTACATCCAGGAGTGGACTTCTTGCGGCTGATATGATGATGATGATGATGATGATACCAACAACCGAGAGATGGCGAAATAACCACCTCAACCTCAACTCAGACCAAAATTAGACACACCACAAACGAGCTGCAACATCTAAGGTGCAAAGAGTACGATACTGCGATCGCCAATCCCCTAGCCAAACATGGCGATTATATAAAGGATTTTATATAATAAAATACCCGTCATAAAAAACTCTTAATTACAACGATGAAATATCAACTTTCCATGAACATATTTGTTAAGCAAACCTTTGTAGTAATAATACTTAGCTTAATGTCACTAAGGAGTACAGTTAGCTAATTAAATACCAAGAGGTGACTGTTTGTGGAAGATATTGCTATCGCCGTACTAATGCCACCTTTGTGCGTTAATGACGCTGCAAACATTAGATATGTATTAAGATAGGATTCTATTATTAAGGAGTTCAAAGGTGATTGGATTTTGATAAGAAATGTTAGTACTACGTTACGACTCGATAGACAAGTGGGTAGTGAGTATACCTTCGAAGCTAAAGGATGCTGCTTCCAATCACATGCATTCACAAGCTGAATTAATGTAAGAAACACTTGAACTTAAAAATATAAAAATAATATACAGATACAATGGCCGCAACTCGAACTAAAGATCTATTTTTTGAACGTAAACGCATTATTTTGATAATATTCATACAGATTACTAAATATCGATGCCAGGCCATTCACCTACTGTGAAATTGAAGCACACGATCCCCAAGAAAAATGAATTACTATTTATGAATACGAACTCCATGAATGAAGTTTTCAAGGTGGCAGCAGCTCTCAGGTCCAGGGTTAGAATCCCGAACAGATCAATGTAGAAATCCTCTTGTTCTGCATCGTTTTCGGCCTTGGCGTTTGTGGTACCTTCGTTGTTTCTGATTCCATAACTATGTTTTAGGTACTAATTTTGGAATCAGAACAATGTTATCCCTATCTATATATGTGTTTATTGTTCTAAATTACATTTTTGATTAATCACCAATCAAATAGTTATTAAAATTGAATCACATAAAATGGCTTTCATTTAGTTCTCCGAACATAAAAATGATTATATCGTAAACTATACAATATTAACGACTCCAGAACACGGATAGATCAAATTTCAATTTCAACTTTGCACATTAACTGCTTAACAAAATGTTGGAAACATACCTCGGGGAGTAATCGAACAAGATTCTAATGACACTCGGTCCGGACCCGGTCCGCGTATTACGCGAAAATTATGACGCGCTATCGTTATTACGCGGTCGATTGTGACGGTGATTGTAATTACGCCAGCGTAATCATATTTTTACGAGCCGGCGGCGGATTAAATGTTTATTGTTGTACGTTTTACAAGGAGTTTCGTGAATTATGTGGTTTATGAAACGTTTTCTGAGTTGGCGATGGTTTGAGGTTTCGCTTCATTAAAGTGCTTCGTTTCACTGGATGGAAAGAGCGATGTAATACATTTAATAGAGCTGTAATATGATACATTCGTTTATTATTTATTTATTTTCATGCACAGTCTCTGTCGGAGTAGCCCGAGAGAACAGATCGCCAAGTGTCACGATACTTACATTCCTCTATGGCTTCTTTCGGATTTATCATTTTCTTCATACATACACGTCTGGGTATCCGAATATTCTCAATCCCCGCTTCGAGTAATTTGGTCACATGGTCATCAAAAGATAGTCTTGGCCTACTTCGACATACATATATATTCATTAACAAATTTTCTCGCAGACTTGAATCTATTGTTCCTAGATTTTATACCTTGATTTAAAAAATGTTTTCCATCATATAAAAGTTTCGTCTAATTCATTCGATAACTATCAGTTTTTTTGTGAATTTAGCAATTTCACGCAACAAATAAATGAACAAATATATAAATAGGGACAACATCACATACATTGCTATAAAAACCTTGTCGAACGAGTGGAGCCAGCTCTGAGGTCACGGGTTCGATTCCTATCTTAATCGTTCAATGTATTGATCAATGTAGAAAAGTCTGTTTCTTCAGTCTGGGTGTTTATGAAAGCTACGTTGGTTCTGATTCCATAATAAAAGTGCTTATAGCCGTCAAAGTCACGATAGCCGAGTGGTTGGGTGGTCGGAATTTCGAGTCAATAGACCCGAGTTCGATCCCCAGTTGGTAGGCTCGTACCAATGGGTTTTTCAAAAACTTATGTACGAATATCGTTGGCTTGGACATAAAGACGGCGACGGGCTCACCACCTGTCACGTTGTCCCGAAAATATCTTCGGTGGAAGGCGGGTCGAAGGGACTTGATTGTCTAGACTCGACCTCTGTCTACCCCTGTATTGGGAATTGCGTGAAGATATTTTATTTTATTTTATATTTTATTTTTATTTTATTTTTTATGATCCTTAGTTTGGGATCAGAGCATTGTATGAGATGTTGTCCCGACATATGTATTATTATTTAATTTGTTACTTCGATCCCAAAATACGTAACTAATGCTCATGTGTTATGGAATCATAGATAACAAAAATACACAGTTTGTAAACGACTTCAAAAATAAAGAGATCCTCAATTCGATTGGTATGTTTTTATGTCTGTAGTGTACATACATAAAAATATACCAATCGAATTACGCTGATATTTTTATTCCAATTGACATGAAGAATCATTTAGCTTTTAGCGGAATAGTTGCCACTTGGTCCCATAAAAATTAAATATAGTTAGCCCAGTAGATTTCATTTTATTAAATTTTTGGATGACGTAATTATAGTTTTTGTACCTTTTTTAAAATTTTTAATTAATGTAGATAGTTAGGAACTTTCATTTTGTTTCATTACATATTATTACTAACCCGTGTCCCGATACGTGGTTCTTAGACTACTTGTGATTGAATTGAGTTCGTGGTAGAGAAACTGATAAATATCATAAATGAAATGAGAAATATTACAATCCATACGATTTCCCTGAGCAAACTTGTTGACTAATCGATCATAAATAAGACCGACTCTATGTCAACTATACTCAGCAAAGGCCTAACCTATGCGCTTGCTGTTCAGAGTTCTCTTTCGTGAGATGTTCCTCAATCTTGAGTCTTGACTCATATTTTTCAGTGTCTCTTTCCGGTAAGGTAATTTTATATAATTTTTCATAGCTAAGTTTTTGGGATCTATATTCATTTAGGCGCGCGGCACTTTTCGCACCCTACCCATAGCTACTAAAAACGCTATTTAATATATGGCAATAAAAAGTAACTAAATGCCTGAAGTTATGTAGGAAAATCCTACTTTAGCTTACAGACTAACCGATTAAATGCACTGAAAGTTAAAAAATAAAAAAAACTTCGTTTATGAAACCTTAAGCTGAAGAGTATAAATTAACTTAATACACCTCTTATGCACCTTGAATATTAATAAAAAACAAAGTCGGTGCCAAGCCCTAAACAAAAAAAAAACTGATTATTATACATAGCTTACTTACTGTAATGAAATCCCTACACAAAAGATAAACATACGAAATAAACGAAAATAACTAAAAATAAAAAAATATATTTTCATATCATATGGGAATAGTAAGCACTTGTGGTATGGAATCGGAAACAACACAGTTACCAAAAATTACCAATCCGACTGAATTTAGTAATAGTGTTTTTACATTTATCCATCCGGGACTATAATTCCGGATATCAGATATATTTAAAAAAAATATCTTGACGCCATTCCAAATACAGGGGTAGACAAAGATCTCGGCAAAAAAGTCCTTTCTCCCACCTTTCACTTAAGACATTTTGGGACAATGTGACAGGTGGCCGACCTGGCTTGTCTGCCGTCTACATGTCGAAGCAAACGATATAAATAGGACATAAGTTTTTGAAATAGCCCATTGGTTCGAACTAGGGTCTCCTGTCTCGAGTTTTGAACACCCAACCACTCGGCTATAGTGACGATTATAATAAACATATATAATATAAATATTTTATTGGTACATATGAACATATTTGTGGCCCTTAAAAGGACCTTTTGATTTGCGTATTGTGTGACGAGCATACAATACGACTGTTTTGAAGACAAACTAATAACAGAATTAAGTAATAACAAATACCTTCAATTATAAATAAATTAATAATATCTTCGAGGAATCCCCAATACAGGGGTAGACAGAGATCTAGTCTAGACAATTAAGTCTCTTCGACCTACTTTCTACCGAAGATATTTTGGGACCACGTGACAGGTGGTGAGTCCGTCGCCGTCTTCTTG
The DNA here is from genome assembly GCA_029286605.1 of Sericinus montela. Lineage (NCBI taxonomy): Eukaryota > Metazoa > Arthropoda > Insecta > Lepidoptera > Papilionidae > Sericinus > Sericinus montela. The sequence goes on from JAGSMR010000044.1 coordinate 11,602,210, forward strand.
TCCAAGCCAACGATATGAATCTTACATAGATTTTGAAAAACCCATTGGTACGAGCCTGCCACCTGAGGATCGAATTCGGGTCTCACGACTCGAATTCCGATTACCCAACCTGACTATCGTGACTTTTTACCTTCACTTTCTACCTTCAATTATAAAACAACTTTATGTATTATAAAACAATATATAGCTAAATACCTTCAATTACATTGGGCTTGGCACCGACTTCAAACCTATCAATAGGTAGCACATATAAATAATGGTATTTTATTAATATTAAAGGTATTAGGTTTTGCGTAAGAGGTGTATTAAATTAAATTAATACTTTTTAGTTTTTGAAGTCGGTATTTTAAACATAATTTTAATGTCCTAAAGCACTCAGTCTGTTTTTAAGTGGTTTTTATTTAAGATTCAGCGTTCAAAACCAGATCACGTGCAATGTTGAGTTCAACAGTTGATTATTAATACCCATTAGCAAATAGCAATAACAGGTTTAGCAGTACCAACACACCGAGTCTGGAATAAACAATAAAGAGATAATTAGCCCTCGTTAGCCGATGCCAGATAAGGCGGGCGTGGAATAAGGACGTGCCGTGAGCACACCGCGCCAGATATTACTGTCTGTTTGTTGGTACATCGCTGATACGTATTAATTGTGGCAGCGCCTAATTCCACACGTATGCTCACTTTATGTCCTATTAGGAGAATAATAACTTTTTTTTTTTTTAAATAATGCTAGCAATTCCAAATGACGTCGTTCCTGTTGTATTTCTGTTAACCCCTCCGACTTAGTTGTAATGCAGACACTAGGATTACTTATGGAGTAATTTACGATCTGGTCCCCTGGTTTCAGGCTCGTACAAATGGGTTTTCTGAAAAACTTGTGTACTATTTGTATCGTTGGTTTGGACATAAAGTCGACGTCAGGCTTACCACTTGTCACGTTATGCCAAAAAATGTTTTCGGTGTCATGCTAATAGTCTGGACGAGATTAAATGAGATTAGGTATTCCCAACATATATAACATTGAGCGCGAAGATATTTCTAATGAATCTTTGATTGTTTCTAATTTAACATCATCTGTCATGTGCTATCGACGTAAGAATATAACCATCTCTCTCTCTTCCCTTTGGAATGGTTGGAGGCGACAAAGACTTGTGCCTCGGAACTGTAATTGGCTACCGTCAGGTGGCATAACCAATGCGATAAATGCTAGATGAAAATTCAACACGGTGACGGGAAGCACCGAATGCTTGTTTGTCACCTTTGTTTAAAAAAATATTCTTCACACACACGTTAGAACAATATTAAGATGCCAAATATTAAGATCCTGAAGACTAAAAGAATAAGACTCTTGACTAAGTGCTCTAAATTTTCTCTTCCTTTCTATCATCTTTGCAGCAATTTCGACTAAGTTGTCCAATAGTGTGCATTTTGTAGTAATTAACTTGTTATCTTAACAGTGGTAGAGCCACGCATCAGCTTTTGTTGTTGCATGAATGGGCCGGCTCGACCGGGGAAGTACCGCGACCTCACAGAATACCGGCGTGAAGTAGAAGTTTAACAAACTTCTGCGTTTCGTCTGGTGAGTGCAGGTAACCGGAGGCCCACATACCCCCCTCCCCCAATTCTGGGGGCGGCACTCTAAGGTAGGCAACGCATCTGCTATGCCTCTGGTATTGCGAGTGTTCATGGGCGGCGGATATCTATCGGACGGCGGACTTACCATCACGTGAGCCACCTGCTCGTTTACCTCCCTTTTCTATAAAAAAAAACTGATGGTTATAAAGCACGATGAATATGAACATCTAATTTTTTACCTACAAATTATATTTTAGTTAAGTCTATTACGTTTTATTGCTAATGAACACGCAGTGCTTTGTTTCCTAAACAGCCCATCAATTTCGAACGCACGCAAAATAAGCGGGGAGCAGTGCCAGCAAGCTCATCTGACTGCATCTGAAGTGCTCTAAACCGGTGCTCTGTGCAAAACTGGTGACGCGCCAAGCGAAACTCACTATTCCAACGAAGCTGTAGAGATGGTGTTATTGCTATATTTATTTATCTTCGATTGTATATTCGAATGTTTAAAAATTTATAGCTGACCTAAAAAAAATATCTTCACGTTATTCCCAATACTGGAATCCAGATAATTTAGTCCTTTCGACTTACCTTTCACCGTTAACATTTTTTGACAACGTGACAGGTGGTGAGCCGGTCGCCGCCTGTATGCCCAAGACTACGATATAAGTCGTCCATAAGTTTAAAATAAACTGATTGTTACGAGCCTTCTTCTTAGGGATCGTCATCGGGTCTCCCGACTCGAATTCCGATCACACAATCCCTCTGCTATCATGACTTCAATTCATTCAATTTGACGTGATCCAGAATAAGAATTAGTGTTAATAATTACTATCGAGCCATACACATAACTTATAAACATGTCGGCGATCTCATTAATATTTCTTGTTTTTCAGCATCAATAGACGAATTTCCGTCACCGGTAATAATTTTCATAAAACAATTGTAGTACTAGCACGCACCTAAAGGTCTGCTGTCCAATGCCAAATCCCACAACGTCCCTTTCACTGATAATACACGAAATGTTTTGATATTTCAAAACTTTTACAACTGAAGACAACTCCATAGATGCTGAAATAGCAATGAGGTTCGCGACCGCACCTTGTCAGCCCACAAATTGACGTGGATTGTTGGCGGTGGATCTTTGTCACGGCGCAATCGACGGGAGTCCGCCGCCCATAGGCCCGGGTACAGCTAAATACAACCTGGATGTGATACCTACTATGCCTGTAAAAATACTGTATTATAACAATAATAAATACATACATAGACAGGAACAACATCACATATATAGGCACTTGACTCATAGGATCACCACCTGTCACATCCCAAATAAGATTTGATGAAAGGGCTTTATTCATTAGACCTCTGCGGCCCCCAGGATTAGGAAATTGCGTTAAGATTTCAATTGAAACAGGTCAGATGTGGTGTCTCGGTATATTAATACCGAGAAGATCATAGATAATATAGATAGCAACTGTTAAATGACTAACCTTTCCAGTTAAACAGACATCCAGTATTTATCTGGTGTCGAGTACAGAGCACCGCACGTGTGTTAGTGCGCACTCGATTTAACAACTAATCTCTAATTATTTATTAGTCTATTGTTTTATCAATACACGATGACCCACGTTTATGACAGTATGTGTGAACTTTGACGAGCTCCGCGGACGCGTGGCGTACACACCAGTTTTGAAAGTGTCTCTATTGAGGTATATATGAGGTATATATATGTGCATATATGTGTTAGTGGCACCCCCGTTGTTTCCAATTAGATAACAACATAACGTGCTTAAGCTACTTGCTTTGTGATCAAAGCAGTGAATGTGATGTTGTGACTATGTATGTATGTATGTATTTGAAAGATTAAAAGAAAACTGTACGAGAAATTCCCTATCGAAATAATAAGACTTAAGATTATGTCGAAATAATACATAAGTACATATCGGCCTGGACTTATTCCACTGCTGGATATAGACCTCTCCTGAAGTAGGGTTTTGCCATACACGCCACGCTCGACAAACGGATTGGCGATCTCAGTAAAAGATAACTTACATCTTAGACGCTACTGTCCGTCACCGGTCTGCTGAATTTTGGTCTGGTATATATCGAGATGGTTCCTCCGCCATCTGTCGGTAGCAAATTGAAATTCCAAAGCTTTTCTCTTAGTCGCCTCTTATGACCCCGAAGAGGAACGGTGGTATATTTATTTAATGTATACCTCATAATTACCTCATAATTCCGTATATAATATTTTCACGCCATTCCTTCCATTCATATCATTCACAATTACGAAGACATTTTTGGGACAGCGTGAAAGGCGGTGAGCTCGTCGCCTTGTTTATATCCATGCCAACGATATAAATCCTACACAAATTAAAAAAAAAACCTATTGGTACGAGCCACGTAATAATTAAATTCGGGTCTCTTCACTCGAATTTCGATCATCCGACCACTCCGCTATAGTGACTTTACATAGAAATAAAAAAATTAGGTATGTACAAACAAAAAAAATGGTCGCAATCTCATATATACGAGAACGTCCACAATCGCGACGAATGACCGGACAGATCGACGAGACGATACACGAGCAATAATCCGTTTACTTTTATCTCTAAACCCCTTGTCCAAAAACCACGATATATCTACACACAGCCACTGTTTTAAATCTATAGCAAATAAAGTCAAAAATCGTTTGGTGGGAGTGCGTTTATATGTGGCGTTTGTCTGTCAAAGAGGTTATTACCTGAAGGATATAAAGACGCTCGTAGGAACGGGCGCTGCGCCGAAGCCCGGGGCGAATGAAATGCAAATATCTGTAGCCAGCCTTATTCAGCGAGGACGGACCTCGTAGAGAGGGGAAGGACTATCGATAAAAATCAGCCATATTGCAACCGTATCGATCTACGTGGACGAGTGTCGTACACGACTTCATAGTGTCGCCGGCTTTGAGGTCCCGGGTTCAATTCCCGGTCAAGTTAATGTAGAAAGCTACTTTTCTACATTTTCTCAGACGTGGGTGTTTGTGGTAACTTCGTTGTTTCTGATTTCATAAGTGCTGAATGTTGCCCTTGTTGTCAATGAATTTGTTTATTATTATTTATTATTATATACATTACAGTAAAGTAGGTGTGAATAAAATATGCAAAAAAATTTCTTCATGCCATTCCCAACACATTGGTAGAAAGAGGTCTAGACAATTAAGTCCTTTCAACACAACTTTTAGAAAAGACATTATTTGAGAAAACGTCACAGGTGATGAGCACGTCGCCGTCTTTATATCCAATTATTTACTCGTACTTAAGTTTTTGAAAAAAACCCATTGGTACGAGCCTGCCACCCGGGAACCGAACTCGTGACTCGTTCATCCAACTCGCCTATCGTGATTCATTTAGCTGCGATTAGCAGTATCTTGAACAGTGTAAACATATTGTTAATATGAACTATGTTGTACACCTGATGGAAAATTACAGACAGTGTAATTACTAGTGACAAGGCATTCCATTGTCGTGCTCTTTGAAGTCCTTTTAAGTGCTTCTTTGTATGAAAGAGTTCGATGTGTTCTTGGCAGTGCGTGGAAAAACTGTAAGCTCATATTTCCCCCGTTGGCTGGGACATAAAGGCGGCGACAGGCTCACCACCTGTCACGTTGTCCCGAAAATATCTTCAGTGGAAGGTGGGTCGAAGGAACTTAATTGTCTAGACTAGACCTTGTCTACCCATGTATTGGGAATTGCGTGAAGATATTTATTCTATTTATTTATTTATTTGATACGATAATGTCCCAGCACTGTTCCCAGAAACCGCTGATTCGGTGTGGCATGTTGTCCGCGTTTACGATCGCCGCTGTAAAATGTAAAAAAATCGCAAACAGTTTGTTTATGCGCAGTATCGGCCGGTGGGTGGGGGCGTCGATTGAATCCCGAACGTTAAGGACCTGCACTTTTACTGCCTCGTACGCTTTCTTTTTCGTTTACGACCTTCGCTTTGTTTTCATACGAAATTGCGGTTTCAGAAAGACATTTCGAGGCGAAAGTTTCGACTCAATAATTGTCCGTTAATTCTATAAATAATAAATAAATAAATATCTTCACGCAATTCCCAATACAGGGGTAGACAGAGGTCAAGTCTAGACAATTAAGTCCTTTCAACACAACTTTTAGAAAAGACATTATTTGAGAAAACGTCACAGGTGATGAGCACGTCGCCGTCTTTATGTCCAAGACAACGATATAATTCGTACATAAGTTTTTGATAAACCCATTGGTACGAGCCTGCCAACTTCGGTCTTTTCACTCGAAATTCCGACCACCATGATAGCCGAATTGTCACGCGACTACCGCGGCTCATATAAATTAAATTAATAATAGTTTTAGAGAATCATTATAAACTGTCTGCAAAAGCATAGCTCCACTCTTTTTAAATAATTCGTTTCTTAATAACTCTAATTTTTTAGCTTCGATTATTTTGTACCTTTACGTACATACCATGTGAGTAAATTGCTCGAAGAGTGAAAGCTAAAAAGTACTCGGATACGATTCAAAGATTCTATATTCAAAGAATGCTAGATGTTTGAACCAAAACAAAATGATGAATCTGAAAGAAACGAAAGAGGCGTGTAAGGATCGAGACACTTGGCGATCTGTTCTTCCTGGCTAACCCGTTAAGGATTGTTCGTGAAGATAAGTTAAAGTGCGTTACAAAAGCGTATTTTTTTGTTTTTTTTTTTTATATTATTTTGTAGAATATATTACTTATTTTGGAACTTATAGAAAATTATTACGTTACAAAGACGTATTACTTTAGTTTTTTAAACTTTTATTTAGGAAAATTTAGCTTCTATATAACTGAAGATACGGCACCGCAGCGCAGTTTACGGACCACAGGCATGTCTTCGCCTGCAGTGTGAACAGGAGCAGATGGAAATAGACAACTTCGCTTGTATCTGAAACAGAAATATATTTTAAATGTAGCCAGTTTTGGGATACCACTACGATATACTTAAACTGATAAATGAGCTTTTAAGTATTGCTACCAGTACTTTGGTATGGAACATGGAACCACAGTTTTCGAATTTTAAATATTCCGACACAACAGTTGGCACTCTTTTGTTTCGAGAAATTGTCTTTAATAAAAATTATGATTTAACTCCAGCGTCACACCTCCAACCATCTTACTGATTTAAATCAACGTAAGTACGAATCAAAAAGTAAAGACTCAAAGGGCAATTAAAGTATATGAATAAATAAAAATCTTCACGGGAGACAGGTAGATAGCGGTTATACAATTTAGTCCTTTCGACCCTCCTTCCACCGAAAATATTTTTGGGGCAATATGACAGGTGATGAGCACGTCGCCGTCTTTATGTCCAAGACAACGATATAATTCGTACATAAGTTTTTGATAAACCCATTGGTACGAGCCTGCCAACTTCGGTCTTTTCACTCGAAATTCCGACCACCATGATAGCCGAATTGTCACGCGACTACCGCGGCTCATATAAATTAAATTAATAATAGTTTTAGAGAATCATTATAAACTGTCTGCAAAAGCATAGCTCCACTCTTTTTAAATAATTCGTTTCTTAATAACTCTAATTTTTTAGCTTCGATTATTTTGTACCTTTACGTACATACCATGTGAGTAAATTGCTCGAAGAGTGAAAGCTAAAAAGTACTCGGATACGATTCAAAGATTCTATATTCAAAGAACGCTAGATGTTTGAACCAAAACAAAATGATGAATCTGAAAGAAACGAAAGAGGCGTGTAAGGATCGAGACACTTGGCGATCTGTTCTTCCTGGCTAACCCGTTAAGGATTGTTCGTGAAGATAAGTTAAAGTGCGTTACAAAAGCGTATTTTTTTGTTTTTTTTTTTTATATTATTTTGTAGAATATATTACTTATTTTGGAACTTATAGAAAATTATTACGTTACAAAGACGTGTTACTTTAGTTTTTTAAACATTTATTTAGGAAAATGTAGCTTCTATATAACTGAAGATACGGCACCGCAGCGCAGTTTACGGACCACAGGCATGTCTTCGCCTGCAGTGTGAACAGGAGCAGATGGAAATAGACAACTTCGCTTGTATCTGAAACAGAAATATATTTTAAATGTAGCCAGTTTTGGGATACCACTACGATATACTTAAACTGATAAATGAGCTTTTAAGTATTGCTACCAGTACTTTGGTATGGAACATGGAACCACAGTTTTCGAACTTTAAATATTCCGACACAACAGTTGGCACTCTTTTGTTTCCGAGAAATTGTCTTTAATAAAAATTATGATTTATCTCCAGCATCACACCTCCAACCATCTTACTGATTTAAATCAACGTAAGTACGAATCAAAAAAGTAAAGACTGAAAGGGCAATTAAAGTATATGAATAAATAAAAATCTTCACGGCAGACAGGTAGATAGCGGTTATACAATTTAGTCCTTTCGACCCTCCTTCCACCGAAAATATTTTTGGGGCAATATGACAGGTGATGAGCCCGTTGCCATCTTTATGTCCAAGCCATTGATACAAATTGTGCATAAGTTATTTGAAAAAACATATTAGTACGAGCCCTGGGGATCGAACTCAGGTCTCTTGACTCTAATTTCAATAACCAAACCGTCCGTTCTTTCTAAACTTATTATGCTGATGCGCTTTATGGACCACGTCTATTGGCGAGCACAGATAGACTTTTACAAAGGGTACAGAATGCATGTGCTCGTTTCTGTTTTCATGTTCCGCCTAGATGCCACGTAACTGCATTCCTCAAAAAAAAAAATTACATTAAAAATGAAGTCAAGACGTAAGCTGCAATTAGCATGTCTTATGTTTAATGTTGTTAAGTTTAAGGAGCTATTGTATCAAAAGCTTAACTGGTTGTCAAGCAAACGAGAATGCGAAAGGAGGCAGTGCTCTCAGCAGATTTCCATTCCATTACATAAGACGGTAGCATTCAGAGGTAGCTTCCGTTATGCGGCATCTAAGGTGTGGAATAACCTACCACCACCTTTAAGGTCACACAAAACTATCCACACGTTCAAACTAAACCTTCGTAAATATTTGATCGACACCCAACGGAAGCTTGATTTAGTTAATATAAATTTATCCTTCATATGATCTACTGCATAATTAAAAACCATATTAGAAAAAACATTTTAACATAAAAGCAAAATAGTTTTTGGTGCTTGTTATCTATATAAGTGTATGTCTGCCTACTTTTTAACCGAATAGTACATGTATATGTATATGTGTGTGTATGTATACATATGTGTATAAGTCTGTATGTATGCACATATATATGTTTTTCTGATGATGGTGGTTTTATGTACATATATATGTTTTTGATGTGTATCTAATGCTGTTTGCTTACTAACTAAAAGATTTTTGGATCTCTCTTTTTTTCGCGTTTAATTTGACATGCGGGACAATTATAGGTTCCGGATGAAAATCAGCGTCAGGCTTAGAAACCTGACAATAAGCTGATCTGGAGACCTGTTGGTCTAGTCATGAGACACGCATAATGAATTTATATTGTTTTCATAAAAAAATTTGTTTTAAAATGTTCCCATGTGTATATGTGTGTGTAAATATTTCCAACATTTTGTTTAATTACTGTTTGTTCTTTTGTGCGTTGTCTCTTTATGCTGGTCCAATAAATTATTTTCTTTCTTTCTTCTTTCTTTCAAACCACTCGGCTATCGTGATTTATATCAACTTAATTATAATTCGTAATAAACCCACTTAACATTTTTAAGTCGCTTTCATTTAAATGAATAAGTGCGTGCTTCGATGGTTTCGGTATTTTGAGCGAATTAACTAACGCCGAATGGTGAAGAAAACATGTAGCATGAAAATTAACAATAAAAGGTGGGAGAAATAGGCTGAAGCTAATTTTCAAAGACTGTGAAGACAACGTGAGCACATTTCTCGAAGAGGGAAGGGTCAAAAGTACTCGGATGCCTAGACGTATGTGTGTGTAGAAAATTATAAATTATAAAGAAGCGAAAGAGGTATGCAAGGATACTGTCCCTGACGGAACACGCAGAGTGTTCCGTCAGTGACTGATCGTGAAGATATTTTACTACCTCGATTCTTGGTCTTGTCATGTCTTATATGTATCTCATAAGAACGTAAATGTAAGATATCTTAAAAAACTCTGTATTAGTCATGTATAAATCACGTTACTTGTCGATCTATTATGTCTGCCTACTCCGTAAGTGACTATGCATGAAGATTTTTAGTTATTTAATTTATTAAATTTCTTCCTTTTTATTTTCTCTCTATTCCTCCGTTTTTTTCAGTAATTCATAATACAGTTAATTGATACCGCAATTCACCATGAATTCCCCATAAATAAACGTAAGGACTCGGACACAAATATTGTATGTATTTTATTTCTCTGTTATTTTCATTTATTTATAATATTTGGATAATTAAAAAATGGTTTGATGGAAGAATAGGCAGACACAAGAATAATGCTGTAGTAGCACTGTGTCAGTATATGACAGAAAGAAAAGTTTTAAATGTCACACACCTAAGTTCGGGCAACTGTTGAAAATAACATTACTTATGTAAAAGGAACGGTGCGCTCAAAAAAGGGCCCAACTCAGCGTAATGCTGCAGCAAGACTGCAGCGCTGGTTTTCAGTTAGGATCTAAGGTGACGCCACGTTCATGGTAATAGTATAATTATTGTATATATGTTTGATGATCTTACGTGATGCCGAAACCTTAAATTACTATCCTATTAAATTGATAAGACATTTAATATAATAAAAGTTCAACATATACGTAGTTAAACATAAGTTACATGCTTTAAAAATTCAATAAATAATTACATCACTATCCTATAATTAATAGTGTGTACCCCACCTTAACGATTCCTTCTTCTTTCCATTCGTTAATATTATTTGCTTCAATGAATATTTTTTTCTCTAGAAGGACGGGCCCAGTCTATGCTTCACAAATAATGTGGCCATAGATAATAAAATAGTAAGTCGCCGCTTGTTATTTATGCCGAGGTCGACTATAATTGTACAATGAGTCAATTATTTTTGTTTTTTTCAATACGGTTTCCTTTCTGTATATAAATCTGGTCCTTATAAGAATAAAGAACGACATTTTTTATCTTCACGTATTTTTCCAAAACTGGGATAGATAAAGCTCTAGTCTTCCACCTTAATTAAGTTTTCGAACCTCCTGTTACCGTAACTTATTTGGGAGAATTTGACAGGTGGTGAGCCTATCGCCATTTTATTACTCAAGAGAACGGTAAAATATACTTAAATAGATATTTACTTATATGTAAAATATTATGTAAACTTCCATGGCTCGAGTACAAACATTCATATTCACCACAAAAGTGTTTGCCTCTAGCGGGATTCAAACCCACAGTAAGGCTTAGTAATATCACTACCAACTAAGCTATGTCAACTATACATCGTGTTCTATATAAAAATACAGGAAAGTCAGAAGTTTTTTTATCGCTACAACCAGAAATAAAATATGACATAAAATATTAAAACAAAACACAGAAAAAAAAACAACTTTAATTTTCAAAATTTGTTATTGGGTTGCAGCAACAAAACGGCCTCCGACTCTGCACAATGTTGTAGCTATGCTGTCACAACTACAACACTGGTATTCTGACTAGAATGAATGAAATGAAGAGGACTACAATGGAATGTCTTGTAACTAGTAATTACACTGACTAATCTTCCAACCGGTATACAACATTGTTCATATTAACAATATGTTTACACTATTCGTAAAACAATATACACTGGTAGGAATTCAAGAAAAGATACCCGAGTTCGATTCCCGGGTGGCATGGTCGTACTAATGGTATTTTTCAAAAACTTATGTACGATTTATATCATTGGCTTGGACATAAAAACGGCGATGGGCTCACCTTCCACGTTGTCCCAATAATATCTTCCTCTATTTATCCCTGTATTGGAAATGTCGTGAAGATATTTATATAACAACAAACATTGGTCCAAATCTTCTTAAAACCTTTCGCCGTATCGAGATCCCATCGCAATAATTTATAAGCCAGTACAACGGACATAAATTAAGAAACCGCTTCGAAGAGGACAACTGAAGAACACTTTGGAAACAGAGCCGCTGAAAGTGCCCGCGAATATCCGAGATGCCCTCAACTGATTTATTGTAATAAACAACACATACATCGGGCATATCGTAACTGTATTAAGACTTATGAATAAATAGACAGGAGTTTTTCATATACTTAATGCTAAGTGCGTGTGCGTGCGTGTTTGAAGAGAATTATTTATTTGAAAGAAGCGAAACAGGTATGTAAGGATGACCACTTAGCGATCTGATCTCCGGCTACCGTCTGATTGTGTGTGAAGATAAATAAGTACTTAATACTACTTAGTACACATTTTTGGACACGTTTTGTAGATGATTCTCAGATCGAATGATGAAGAAAAGCGCGAAAGTTGAAAATTAAATGGGGTCGCGGTAGACAGAGATTAACTTTCGAAGGCCATGTGAGCAATGTAGTCGCCACGTTTGGCAAGCGGATTGGCGATTGCAGTATCAGACAACTCGCATCTTAGACGCTGCTGCTTATCTTCGGTCTGATTATTTTGGACTGATATTTTTAGAGATGGTTATACCGCCTATCTATTGGTTGCCATAACGATGTTCAAGGCTGTTTCTCTTATTCGTCTCTTACAACACCCACGGGAAGAAAGGGAGTCGCAATATTCTTACACCGTTACCACACGGTCAGTATTATATTATATGTATCCGACAACATGTCTTAAAATCTCCTGTATTGTTCATCAGTCAGGCATCTTAGAAACTTACAACTTTTCATGCTTTTTTCTATGCCAATTCTGTAAGTTCGTAGGTGACACTGTCTACACTCGTGGCTAATTAAGGCTGTGTCGGATCTGTCCTCGCCGTCGCGATACCGCGGAGACACCGCAGTAAACACTCTTGCCTTTCTTGTACAGAGTAATAATTGTCCAAATGGATATGGTATTATAATATATTCTTTATTTATCAGTGTAAGTTATGATTATAAGTCAAGTCAATGTAATTGTTTATTGTATAAAATTGAATAAAATTAACATGTTAACAATAAGTCACGATAGTCGAGTGGTTGGGTGGTCGGAATTTCGAGTCGGGAGACCCGAGTTACCAATGGGGTTTTCCAAAACTTATGTACGAATTAGATAGTTGGCTTGGACATAAAGATGGCGACAGGCTCACCACCTGTCACGTTGTCTGGAAAATATATTCGGTGGAAGGTGGGTCGAAATTTAAAATTACTATAACATATCCGGTGATTGAAAAAGTAGAGCTTAAAGATTTTTTTTTATATATTAAACTCGTTATTTAATTTGAAAGTACAATTTATTTGTCCGGAATTATTATGACCGTTGTTCTTTGTAATTTCCCTAGTTTTTGACATATCTAACAACTTCTAATTGCCATATCTAAAGAAAAAATTATTTCGCAATTCTCCGTAAGCTATCGCTAAGTCAGCAACATAAATAAAATATAGGGCTAATCCGATAGGGCTGCTTGGTGATTTGTTGCCATATTTACTTATTAAGAGTCTTCTTAATGTGGTCACGTTTACGTACCTCTTCAGTTGAGATATTCGTAAAACTTGGCCTATTTTATAGTAATATTTTACTTTTATTATGACGAGGATGATGTTATATATTATACACTTAGACGACAATAAGCTTACCAGCAAACACATTGTCACGAATAGGTTTCCGTGAAAGGTAGCCGAGTGGTTGGGCGGTCGGATTTACGTGTCAAGAGACCCGAGTTCGATCCCCAGGTGGCAGGCTCGTACTAATGAGTTTTTCAAAAACTTATATACGAATTACATCGTTGGCTTGGACATAAAGACGGCGACGGGCTCACCACCCATCACGCTGTCCCGAAAATATCTTCGGTGGAAGGAGGGTCAATGGGACTTAATTTTCTAGTCAGAGGTCTAGTCTACCTCTGTCTACCCCTATATTGGGAATTGCGTGAAGATATTTATGATTATTTATTATTAAATGAAACCTCACTAGTGAATGAAAACTTAATTACAATCTTAATTATAATTATAATCTATCAGTGATGTTCTTTATGTTTAAAAATTAATTTCATTTCCGATACTATATGCGGCTTTGAGAAATCTGAAATGGAAAACAAAAGAATTTTGTTACCTTTATAGCCTAGTTATTCCTAAAATCCTATTTAAGAAGTAAGTAATTACGAATTACGAATTTAATAATTTAATAATACACAAATACGTAACAGCCTCTATAAGGTCACTGCCGGACATAAACCTCTCTCGTAAAGTAAGAACTGCCATAATCGCCACCTGTAACCAGCGTATTGGCGATAGCAGTACCGGATACTTCGTACCGCAGACCATGCTGCCGTTTACCGATCTGGTAAATTTTGGTCTGGTATTTTCGATACGTATTTTTAAAAACTTATCTGTTTAAATACGTTTATGGGTAAAATATACTGTACCATTAACTTGGACATTAAGACGGCGTAATGCTCACTACCTGGCACGTTGGCTCAAATAAGCTTCAGCCTGCCTGCTCCAGTATGAGAAATTGTTTGAAGATATAAAAAACTGCCCCACGAAACAAAACAAATAGCTTGACTAGCGCATTTCACATCGACGACCTACGTGGACGAGTGGCGTACACATCGGTTTTCATAGTGTCGCCTGCTCTGAGGTCCCAGGGGTTCGATTCCCGATTGAGTAAATGTATGTGATGTGTGTATGTATGATTGTAAAAAATTATAAAATTAAAAAATGGCAGTGCGTCTCTCCTTAGATACTTTAACAAATTGGCTAGACCTCTGACTACCCTGATATTGAGAAATACGTTAAGAAGTGTAAGAGTAGTTAACTGGTACAAAGTTTTTCAATACGTTATTTACGTATGTGATTTTGATTAGGACCTGGTAATGAAAGTACACTAGTTGAGCCAAGTCTCATTTTTATTCTTCACGCCATTCCCAATACAGGGGTAGACAGAGGTCTTAGTCTAGACAAATAAGTCCATTCGACCCACCTTCCAGTGAAAATATTTTGGGACAACATGACAGGTGGTGAGTCTGTTGCCGTCTTTATGTCCAAGCCAACGATATGAATCGTACATAGGTTTTGAAAAAACCCATTGGTACGAACCTGCCACCGATCGAACTCCGGTTACTCGAATCGAATTCCGATCAACCAACCACTCGGCTATCGTGACTGCTAATGTACTTGACTGTACGTGACTGTATAATCTATAAAAATTATCTCAATATCTATAAATAAAATTTTCTTTTTTAGGCAATTTTATTGTTTTTTAAAGCATATTTATGCTGAACTTTTATGTGATTAAATTAAAGAGAAAAATGTTTTTAAATTAAAAACATTTCTTCTCTTTAATTTAATCACATGAAGTTTTATTCTTTAATCTGTCCGCTACATGCAATTTATAATAGCAAGATACACTTATTAGCTAAGACGTAATATAATCATACAACCCTACTCCTCGCGGCATGGTACTGACATCGTTGCCGGTGTTTCCACGTTAATGTTTAATTAAGCTAGTTACGTACAAAGTAAAAAGTCACGAAAGCCGAGTTCGATCCCCACCAATTTCAATTTAAATTCGTACCATTGGTACATTACATATTCATATATCATAACATACCTACACTATCTAACATACCTCAACCTCATCACTAAGACCGCGACAAGCTCACCGCCCGTAAAATAGCCCCTAAAAATGTCTTCGGTGATAGGTGAGTCGAAGCGACTTAATTGTCTGGATCCCTGTTTACCTCAGTTTTGGACGTACCACAGAAATCGCTTAAAAATTATTTTTTCATTTAGAATGTAAATCAATAAATGTCAATGAGCATCAAACGCGGGCTGATACCACCATGTACCGAACAGAGAGTAATATGAATTTAATCTACCATCTTGAATTTGAACACCGATAAAGTGCATTCATAAATTTCTTATTTATAATATAATAAAATTTACAACCACCGAGGAGACGACAATCCCTTATTAACAATTCCCTAACAGGCACGTCTCTGTCTGACATTTTTTCGTCAATCAGTCTTAACTACCTCCACAAGGGAACAGAGAACTGTACTTTATAGAAAGTGATATAGAGGCGACGGTTGATTAAAGTAATTCTCCGTTGAAAGTAAGTAGTGATGCTCAATAAGCATCGACATAAATAGTATTAACAACAATTGATTTACATACAAATTGCTTTAGACAATATTGCTGAGGGAATGGCGAGCGTGACGCGTTCCTTACTACACATGTGGCCACGAAACTAGACGTGAATGCTGTGGAGACTTATGAATAAATATTTTTTTTGCTATTTAAACAATGCTCCGTTCTAATTAACGTCTTACCATCGCAGCAAATAATCAGCCACAAAATTTGTACGATAAACAAGACGTTAATATTAAAACAAAAAAGGCAATATGAAATTATACATCTATATTCTGTTTTTGTTTTAACATAGGACTATACTACAATACTTATTTTATCATGGATATAAACTATAGATTAGTTGAGGCAATGTGACCTCTTCGACGTTAAGGGTTGACGGTTCAAATCTCAGTAGCAGCAAACATTTGTGTGAATGTTTGTGTTCAAGTTATGGATGTTTATATACATTAATATTTATTTATGTATATTAGTATATATCTTGTATAAAATACCGTTGGCTTAGACATTAAGACGGTGATAGGCGCACCGCTTGTCACGTTGTTCAAACAAGTTTTGGTGAAAAGTGATACAAAAGGACCTAATTGCGTAGACCTCTGTTTACCCCAGTATTGATAAATTACGTGAAACACATGGACCATATTTGCAACCACACACACACACGAGCACGATACACGAGCACCATTTCATCTTAAAACAGCTGGTACAAAGTCAAGCTTGGTGGACTGCGACGTCAGAGACAAAGAAGCAGCGAAAATACGCCGCCTCCGTGGAAAACTTTATTTAAACCGCTTAGCGTCTTAGCTTGGCAGTGTAAAAACTGTAACACGACGCGTAGTCACAAAAATGTCGGGATAATTTTCATAATATTAAACAAATTCTGCTTGACAATAATTTTCGTGACCCGAAAGATAGTGTGAAACTTCACCAACGGATAAATATCATAATACAACGTGGTAACTCCGTCAGCACGCAATCGGTGAATTTTCCTGGCATTTTTACTGACCTTTTTTTTAGTAGTGGATGGAGTAGCTACGTGGACATACTACGAAACCTACTACGTACTACTCGTACCTACATAAGTAGTAAGTCGTGGTTTTCCTGGCCTGTTTACAATCTACGCTGTAAGCTCGTGAGTAGAGGGTGTCTACAAGACACATGAGCATGTGTGCGCGTGTTTGGGTGTGTGTGCACGTGAAGCCGTGTAGAGCACCTGATTGCGACGTCTGATTGAGAGTTCGGGGACATTCCTTTTTATAGAGGGATAGGTTTCGCTCGTGAGTTTATCCCGCCCCATTTAAATATCGTTATTTGTACTGAAATGCAGAAAAAAATCAAAGACCTTTTTTCATTATAATTATTAATTTTAATCAAATTACCCGTTAACCTGTTTGTTGTGAATTTGCTCTCGAAGATACAGTTTGCTGGTTTGAATCCCGTTAGGAGAAAACATGTGAGGGATGAATATAAATGAATATGTGAATATTTATCCATTTCAATATATAAAAATGTTATAATATTTTACCCTAAGCTTGGACACCATCGGCTATAGGCACACCATTTGTCACGTTGTCTTAAATAAGCTCCGAACAAAAAGTGAGTCACAGAACTTTACTGTCTAGATCTCTGCCTACTACAGTGCGAGAAAATGTATAAACATAACACAAAAAAACATCCAAAAAAGTAATCACATCACGCAGACAGCATCATTTGTTTATAGACTCGATAGTAAAATTACCTTCATCGAATTTAGCATCTCATCTAGTTCAATTGAAGAAGCAAGCGCGTGCCAATGCCGGGAGCTTCATTTAAGCGAACATGACTCCAAGGCTGCCAACTTAACATATTGAATGTTCAATGCGTCGCTTTTTAAACTGCCAGCTATTGGAAATAAACTTCGAATATGTTGCGAGAGTTTTTATTGTTCGAAGAAGTACTGAACTCGATTGCTGTTGAATAATTTATTCAATGTGTGAGTGTTGATGTTCTACAATCGAACAATATAAAGCAATCGAATTAAACACATTAAAACTCACTTTTACTTATTCCACATTTATTTACATTAAAATACCTGACCGGTATCGCCTTTATGGCATTATCAAAGGTTTCTTATTACCTGGTAATAAATGTGGAATAAGTAAATGTGAGTTTTAATGTGTTTAAAGATGAAGTTCCACCATGAGACATCAATCGTGAGTATTGAACATATTAAAAACTTAGTTATTTATCTTTATGCATAATCCCTAACGGAGTAGCCAGAGAGAACAGGTCACCAAGTGTCACGATCCTTTCATATCTCTTTCGCTTCTTTCATACACGCTACACACGTCTAGGTACAATGAAGTTATGATTAGAAACAACGATAAATAAACTAGCTTACACTTGTATTCCTATGAGATGTTTGGGACAACGTGACAAGTGGTGCCCTGTTACCGTCTTAGTGTTCAAGCCAATATTTATTTAAAAATAAACTATACATATATATTTATCACAAATATTGTAGCATGTGTCCAAATCAGGCGAATGTACCACTCGCGAGCATTATTCGTACAGTTACTACAATTGTTTGGTGCACTTCATTAGCACAACGCATAAATTGCGAGCGGCGCGTGGGCGCCGCATTCGCAAGCTATGGACGTACCTCTATATCACTTAATTTATTTTTTCAACCACTAACGAAACTTGATCACCTAAATACTAGATTAAAATTTCCGGTGATAAAACGAAAGGGGGCAACCCTTAACAATGTTTTCGTCTGTGTCTGAGTAATTTGCAATGCCTATCAACACACTCGACATCTAGGCAAGCAATTTGGCATAAGCTCTCCACTTCGAGCTTGTATATTTTCTCCTAAAAAGTCCTTGACAATAAATTAGCCAGCTTTTTACATATCAGTCTGACACAGTTCACTCAATCTCAGCTGAAGGTGAAGCCGTCACACTCAGACAAAATAAAACAATACAATAAAGTAGTATCAGAGTAATACATGTATGTCTGTGTATAATAAAGCTATTAACATATATATTTACAGCGAGATGTCATGCTGGACGTCAGGGCAAGGAGTCGCGGACGCATGTAGACAAATAGGGCAATAAATAGAGTGGGCCGCGGACAAGGATTCTATTCTCTATGCAAATATAATAGGCCATATCTGTACTCCGACTCCATGAGGTACCTAATGCTGGCTCAATCGACGCGTACCGTACGAGCATAAAGCAAGGTATAGAAACTTCAATTAAAAAAACATATTTTCACGTCATTCCTATACTGGGACAGAGGTCTAGGCAAAGTCTTTTCTACCCCCCTTTCACCGAAGATATTTTTGGATCTACGTGGTTTGGTCACCGTCTTTTATATTCAAGCCAACAATACGTACGTAAGTTTTGAAAAAACCATTGGTACGAGCCTACTACATGGGTCTCTTGACTCGAATTCCTATATATATTCACCTATTCACTATCGTTACTTTAATGAACTTTGACTCAAAGTTTGAAATAGATTAGATATTTTTGTACGGAAGTTTATCTACTAATATTTATATTTTAGACGGCGATAGGCTCAACGCCGCTCTGGTTTTCCCAAAAAAAAATTGAGATATGAGAGATAAGATGTACATTTTATTTTTGTTTTATTTAATTTTTAATTTATAAAAATTATAACAACTTACACTGTAATAACGTGTTATTTTTAAACACAAACTTTTTATTTTGAAGGCGTTTCTGATTTAATAACAAATAATAAAACAATTACAAGCATATCAGTACTTATCACAATATTTCATTAAAATTAATAAGTAGCAAATACAGCAAAGAAAGTTATATTAAGACAGACATAGAGTTAAAATTTTTATTTAAAACGGAAAAAGATTTTTTTCTGTTAACTGTACAAGTTGTAGAAAGTACCTATTCATTTTTCTTACTTATTATACCAGTTCGGGACAACGAATGTTAATAGGTAAGGATAATAAAACAATACGATAAAAGAGTCATGTTTTCTCATAAAACTGACAAAAAAACTAGTTGAGTGGGGTCAACTCGAATACGCTCCATGAAAATGTATGAAGCTCATGTAAGTCTCCATAAAAAAGTGGATTCCTCATAAAAACCATATTCGGAAAACAATTTATTTTATACGCAGTACTGGCATTAAATAACCATTGCACTTGGTTTAGAGGTCGTAAGTTTAATACTGTCATGACTTACTGCTATGGCTGTGTAGATTTGCATAAAAAAATTATAAAATATTATAAACATTGAGTTAGAAGTTTGAATAACTTCTGGCAGATGTCTCGTACGGCCCTAATAACATTTTCACTAATCCGTGAAGAACACAGTGACACGGAAGTATAAGCATGACCATTAAACAACATTCATGCGGGTTCGAAGCCCGCCCGGGTCATTTTTTCATTAGAAAGAAAGAAAGAAAATTTTTGTTGCTTATTTTAACGAAAAAAAAACAGTATTTAAATCATAAATGGATAAAAATAAAACAAAATACCTAAAACCAATTTTTATTATTAATAAATATTGGTTTATTAATAAAAAAAAACGTCTAAAATATATCATATATGCATTCATAACGGCCAGTAACAGGTTTCTGCAGAATAAAACCTTCTCCCGTACGGAATGATTTGTCATAATCTCCACGCTTGACAAGCAGATTGGCGATCGCAGCACCAGACATCTTATACGCTGAACGCTTCTCCCCGGTCAGCTGAATTTTGATTTGTTATACCTCGCTATGCTTGTGACTGTCCTGCAGGGCACAGTCCTCTCCCGTGAAAGGGTTTTCCTTAATAACCATCCTTACTAATCTTGGAGATCGCAGTGCCGAATATCCTGTACCTTAGACGCTGACCTTTCGCCGGTCTGCTGCGTTAAAATTTTTCATTTTTGTAGTTGGTTATCCTGCCATCTGCCGGTAGCTAATAATATTTCCAAGGCTTTTCGCTTAGTCGCCAATGACACCTACGGGAACAATATAACATACCATACAGTCACGCCACTTTCCCGTAGGGGTAGACAGAGAGCACTTCTTTCTACTTGCTACGATCCTTAGATACTTGTTTCGCTTCTTCCACTTTCATTATTCCATTCTTACATACATACATTCTCTTCGATTTAGGGTACTCTTGACCTGGCTTTTACGGTCCCTTCAGGAACAAACAGGTGGTATATTCAAGCCATTACCACGCGGTAATAATAAATTTAAATGAAACTGCTTTAAAATTTGTGCAAGTGTTTCCATTAATCGTTCGGAGTCCGAGATCCGGGAGCGATAAATTACCAGGGGCATAAATCGTTGGGCTTCAACGACAGTCGTCCGCGTCCGCAGTCCGCCTACAGTTGGACTCTCATTGGAGCTCCTACTGTAGAACGCGGTTGCATTAGTTTCTATAGTAGTAATTGAGTAGTATTTAAAATGTATCTTATGCTTAAGATCCAAGCCAAGTTGGTAGTGACTTCGAAGCTTAGGGTCATGGCTTCGAGTCCCGCTTGGGGAAAAAAAATGTGTGTTGAATATGATTTGTACTCGATTCATAAATGTGTATATGTAAATATTTTATTATGTGTTATTATTTATTTATGTGAACATTTCTTTGAAAGTATTTTTGTACTGTTCGTTTAGACACTAAACTCTAATTAAGCTTGAAGATACGCTCACCGTTTGTCTCGTTGTCCCAAATAGTTCAAGACCTCATGTCTAAACAATCGGTGTATCGATTAGTTTTACGGTGAACCTTACTTTGGTCCTTCAACCTTTTCTTCTACGGAAAAAAGTATCTTATTCAGCCTCTTAGCCTATAATTATTTGGGAGTTTTTAATTTTAATTACCTAAGATATGTGTTCCGTATCCAGTTAATAACAACACACCGCTATGACTGTAACTTTTTATTTCCAATCACACTAACAACACCAAGCCACATAAATAAATAATTCCACTGCATGATATGTATGTCTTTTCCTGGGGATGGTTTACCATATCGTTATAACTTTTATTAAAAAAGACACATAAAAATAATGAATTTTGAGTTCCACGAAAACATAAGATCTGCAAGTATAAACTATAGTTGTGAATGAAAAAAAAAAACAGGGTCACGAACACATTTCACCACAGCTTATAGCAACAGACGGACAATGAGCCTGTCCCCGTCTTACATCCAAGACAACGATATAAATCGTACATAAATTTCGAATACTTTTTGGTACAGTATTGGTTCTGAATCTCCTAATACCGATCAGTCAATCAATATGCTACCATGACCTATAATTTGTGATTATCTATTTATACATTAAAAAAACAATTAATAATTGTTTTTTTAATGAATAAATAGATAATCACAAATTAAATTTATTTTTTGTTACGGAGCGAAGTTTTAACAACCACTTTAATATTAGCAGGTAATCTATTTCTATTATTAATTTAATTGATATTCATTCAAAAAGAAAACTTAAATGTATTTAATATAAAGCTCAGATAAATCAATGCACCGATACTTGACAATACGAAGCGACAGCACGGAGGTTTTAATATTAATTGTCGGCCAGTCCAGTCGCCAAGAAGCAACGCGTCGGTGGAAAAATAAACGTTCTCGAACCAAACTCGAATTGTTCAACTTTTGCTTAAATTTATTGCGAAACAAACCGATTTCTACCCCAGTGCTTAATTTTATTACAGTATCGATGTTTAATTCGAGGGAAAGATAAATAAGACACATATCCTTGTAGAATAATTGAATCTGATATAATTATAATTTCTCAATGCCCTAATGATTAAGTAAAAGTGCATTGTGTACAAGTGTTTATTTATTCTTTATTTGTACACCTTATACTAAGGGCTACAATGGGCGAACTTAATGCCTGGTGGCATTCTCTACAGTTAACCTTTTTAATGGTGTGAAATAGATGGCATGTGCAAACAATAAAAATATAGATCAATGCTCCTATATTAAATAAATATTTACACATAAACAATAAATATTTAATGGCAAAAATATATACATATGTTACATAAACTAAACGTACATAATTATACATAGATACTTAAATAATATACATAAAATATGCACATTAATACATACATAAATATATATTAATGATTCTTAAGATAATACTCACGAACTAATAACTAACGTAAAAGAGGAGTTAAAGTATCCTGTATTATGTTCGAGGAATGTGAATCCTAAGTTGGTTTATATAGCGAGGTGCTCTACAATGTGTGTTCTACAATGATTTTAATGAATCTGATGTATTTTTATTCGCAAAGACTCATTATCGTTGACGACCCGTGGATGAATGCGCATACACCTGTTTTAATGGTGTCGCTAGCTCTGTGGTCCCGTGTTCGATTCCCGATCGGTTCATTATTGAAATATAAAAATTTGTGGGCCATACGAAAAACATTTTGAATTTCAGTCGTTTGTCTTTGTTTTATTGTATCTTTAGTAATGTGGTCGTTTAGTAAGTCACGATAGCCGAGTGGTTGGGTGGTCGGAATTTCGAGTCAAGAGACTGATGACTGAGTTTGATCCCCAGATGGCAGGCTCGTACCAATGGGTTTCTCGTAAACTTATATACGAATTATACGAATTACATCGTTGGCTTGGACATAAAGTCGGCGACGGGTTCACCACCTGTCATGTTGTCCCGAAAATATCTTCGGTGGAAGGAGGGTCGAAAGGACTTAATAGTCTAGACTAGATCTGTCTACCCCTATATAGGGAAGTGCGTGAAGATATTTACTTATTTATTATTATATTAATGTGGTATCGCCATTAATAGTACCATTCCCTCTGTTCTCGTGGGTTTCGTAATAGGCGTCTACGGGAAAAGCCTTCAAAATGTAGCTACGGACAGAAGGCAGTGTATCCATCGCGATAAAAACCAGATCAAAAGTTAGTATACCGGGGACGAGCAGCAAGGTGCAAGGTATCTGGTACTACGATCGCCAAAGCGCTTCTCAAGCGTGCTGATTATTGCAAATTCTTACGGGATGGGCCCATATCCTGTAGAGGATTTTTATCTGCTGTTATTTTGATTATAAAAAAACCATACAAAGATAGATACAAATCACAGACATAGCTCCGATCTTAAAGTAAGCAGCTTAAGCACACGGAATCAGAAACATCAAAGCTACCCAAAACATCCAGAACCGAAAAAATGTAGAAAAAGTATTTTCGCAATTGACCCTACCGGGATTGGAACCCGGAACCTCTGAGCTAGCAACACCATGAAAACCGGTATGTGCACCAATCGTCCACGGTGGTCATATAAAAGATAGATGCCCTTTTTTATAGAAAAGGGAGGCAAACGAGCAGGTGGCTCACGTGATGGCAAGTGATTACCACCGCCCATGAACACCCGCAATACCAGAGGCATTGCAGATGCGTTGCCTCCTTTAGAGTGCCCCCCCTCCCCAGAACTGGTGGAGAGGTATGTGGGCCTCCGGTTACCTGCACTCACCAGACGAAACGCAGAAGTTTGTTAGACTTCACTTCACAGCGGTATTCTGTGAGGTCGTGGTACTTCCCCGGTCGAGCTGGCCCATTCGTGCAACAACAAATACTGATGCGTGGCTCTACCACATATAAGGCCCTGATAACAAATCTAATTGTGTCATAATTTGTCGCATTTTCGCTGACTAATATATACATCGAGATTTAATTAATAGGTTTATTTTGAGACAGGTGGCAACACTGACCCTCTGCTTAATAATTGCTGCTGTGGTAAATGAAGTCAAGTTGTCGAATCAAACAGAGCACTCCAAGACTTGGCTAAACAAGTCGGCCACCTCCACTGCGACGTCAATTTGACTAATTGCTGACCTCCCAACAACTTTAACTTCTAAGAAAGTCTCTAACATAGGGTCGTTGTACACTGTGGGGTTTTGTTTGCAGTTTTATAAGACTAAAATTTCATATATTACATTTTGAAGTATGATTATGTGCAATAGAAGTAATATAAATATCTTCACGCAATTCCCAATACAGAGGTAGCCGGAGGTCTAGACAAGTAGACAACAATTAAGACCTTTTGGACCCACCTTCCACCGAAGACATTTTTAGGACAACGTGACAGATGGTGAGTCCGTCGCCGACCTTTATGTCCAAGCTAACGATATATATCGTACATAAGATTTGAATAACCCTATTGATACCAGCCTACTTGGGAATTGAACTCGGGTCTTTCGACTCGAATTCCAATCACCCAACCACTCAGTAATCGTGACTGTATTGTATAAAACATGGTTAAAATACTTGGTGGTGGTACGGTACAGTAGAGTTAGTGCACGTATTTGTTGGAGGGAGGGTGGTACTCTTCTTCTCTTAATCAGGTAAAATATGCCGATTATTTTTGTAAGCAGAATTTTGAAAATAACTTTATATTAACATCTCCATAAAATTAGAAGAGTTCATTGAAATGATGAGAAGAAATTTACCACAAATCCCATTGCCAAAGATAATTGATGTAATAATTTTAAAACATAAAAAAGTACTAAAACTCAGCGTAGCCTTGTGGTTAAAATGCTTATATTTGAAAACGAATGACCAAGATTCGATATGTGAGCCAGCACTAACATTTTTTATCTTTACACATTTCATCAATGAGGTAGTCCCCTCAGTCAACCTAGACAATTCTGTCCTTTTGACCCTGCGTTTGTGAAAATGTGACAAATGGTACGCCTAATGCCGTCTTCTAAAGCAACTCGAGCAGTATACATACAATAAATATATATGCTTACAAAGATAAATATTTATATAAACATATAAATATCCATGACTCGAATTCCTCAAAAAATAATTCGCCCCTAGCGAGATTCGAACCTGCAGCCCTTAACTTCGAAGGCGGGGCTACTAGCTACTAGGCTGTAGGGTTGGGATCACTAACATTGTTCGTGGCAATTTTAAATTCGGAATTTGCGATGAGCTCGAAGGTGACGTAAAAATTCGTGAGGAAAACTACATAAATATGTAAATCCGAGAAATAATAATTAGTGTATGTTTATGTATAGTTTTGTGCACGTGTAAAGTCCGCCAACCCGCATTAGGCAGGGTAACGGACACTTCCCTGCTCTTATCTCTCTCAAAGAACATTTGAGAAATGGGATTGCCTAAAAATAGGCCTATATAGAGGGTTACTGGTAATGAAATTCATATGACATGAATTCAAACAACACATTAATTAAAATAATACATATTTCAATAATAATATATTTAAAATGTTTTGGATTCCAAAGCTATCATGGCAAGCTCATCTAGATTATTTGCAGTCAAAGATTACATAATTGACCGGAGCCTTGCGAAGATCGTCACGGTGCATCCCTCCAAAAGTTCGCACTCTCTTTATTATAACTCACTAGCCAAGCCCTCACTAGAATATCTAATAGAGATATGGGGATGTAATTTTATTACTTGTTTGAAAGATCTCCAAAGAGCGCAAAATAAATTAATAAAAACTTTGTTCCAGCTTGACTACCATTTCCTTACTAAAGAACTGTATAAGAAAACCGATACATTGTCTCTTAGTCAATTATACAAATACAAAATATGCATTCTAGTTAGAAAAATACTATCAGAAACCATACACTCACAAATTACATTCAAAACTCACTACACACGAAACAAACATAAATTACAATTACCAAAAGTCAGAACCAATAAGTATGGCTTAAAAACTATACAGTTTGAAGGAGCACTACTGTATATCAGCCTCCCAAATGACATACTTCATGAAAAATCCTTTTTGATTTTTAAGGCTAAGCTTAGAAAGCACTGTCAAAATTTGTAATACATATTAACATAAAGTTTTGCATTGTATAGAGTCACCACACACAGTACGCATAATTTCATACTATGTCAATATTTAAGTTTTCCTGTAGAAGTGAACAATGTTCCTAATAGGAAATAAATTCTCTCTCTAAGCCTAAAACATATTTAAATAATAAAAAAATATAAATATCTTCACGCAATTCCCGATACAGGGGTAGACTGAGGTCTAGCCTAAACAATTGAGTCCCTTTGACCCACCTTCCACGATATATTCGGGACAACGTGACGGATGGTGAGCCCGTCGCCGTCTGTATATCCAAGACAACGACATAATTCGTACATAAGTTTTCGAAAAATCCATTGGTACGAGCCTGCCACCTGGGGATCGAACTCGGGTCTCTTGACTGGAAATTCGGACCACCCAACCACTCAACTATCGTGACATATATATTGCATTGTAAAAAAACGGTTTTTCTTTAGTTATTTTTGATTCCATAACGCAAGTGCTTTTGCTAGTTATTTTTACATCAGAGCAATGTATGTTATGTAAACCCTGTCCATGTATCCATGTATGTATTAGCAGATCCACACATCTACATCTACGCTACATGAATGTATGTATGAAATTACACAAAACCTTTATAAATTGTATACCAATGTATTATTCTAATCTAAAAGCTGTGTTACTGCAAAGTTTCATCAAAATCCGTTCAGTACTTTTTGCGTGAAAGAGTAACAAACATCCATCCATTCTCACAAACTTTCGCATTTTAAATAATAAATTCGTTTTTTTATCCTTTATTGTCTATACCTTATATACCAAAGATTCCAATGAGCGCACGTAATGCCTTGTAGCATTTTCTAGGAGTCAACTTTATATCTTTACGCAATTCCCAATACATGGGGTAGACAGTGGTCTAGTCTAGACAATAAGTCCCTTCGACCCACCTTTATGTCCAAGCCAACGATATAATTCCTACGTAAGTTTTTAAAAACCCTTTGGTACGAGCCTGCCACCTGGGGATATCGTGACTTTCAGTCCAGTCAACTCCGAATGAAATTTATCTACTGTTATCTGCAATATATGTTATTCGTTGTTAAAAAAATAAAATAAAATATCTTACCGCCATTCCCAATACAGGGGTAGACAGAGGTCTAGTCTAGACAATTAAGTCCCTTCGACCCACCTTCCACCGAAGATATTTTCGGGACAACGTGACAGGTGATGAGCCCGTCGCCGTCTTTATGTCCAAGCCAACGATATAATACGTACATAAGTTTTTGAAAAACCCCATTTGGTACGAGCCTGCCAACTGGGTATCGTTCTCGGGTCCTTCGACTCGAAATTCCGACCACCCAACCACTCGGCTATCGTGACTTTTTAAATATCTATTAAAAAAGTCACAATAGCCGAGTATATATTTAATAACTTTTTTAAAATATTTGCAAGTCACGATAGCCGAGTTGTTGGGTGGTCGGAATTTCGAGTCGAGAGACCCGAGTTCGATCCCCAGGTGGCAGTACCAATGAGTTTTTCAAAAACTTATGTACGAATTTCATCGTTGGCTTGGACATAAAGACGGCGACAGGCTCACCACCTATCACGTTGTCCCGAAAATATCTTCGGTGGAAGGTGGGTCAAAGGGACTTAATTGTCTAGACTTGACCTCTGTCAACCCTTATATTGGGAATTGCGTGAAGATATTTATTTATTTTTTATAAATTATTTGCAATATATGTAAATATTCGCTGGTGACGATGAAAAGCTAGTAGTGTGGATGAGGCTTTAGGGTGGCGCGGCCGGACAAGTTGCGAGCACAATTAGCGAACGGTGGTTGCGGAGCTCGGAGTCCGAGTATTTGCATACATCGCTAGCCTCATGTCTTATTCAAGTCGACTATACAGGGAGCCGGGAGACTGGTGGAGATCGGCTTGTGTTTGTGTTAAGTTTGATACGGGCTTCACTTGTTAAGTTTGTTGCTAAAGAATGATATTAAAAAAGGAGTAGTTTCTATATCTGGTAAGGATGTCGACCCGATGGCCGAGTTAGTAGTGACACTGGGTTGCGTGTTCGAATCTCGCTAAGAGGAAAGAAACATTGTTGTAATGAATATGAATGTTTATAGATATTTATGTATGTAAATGTTACCGATAGCTTGGACATTAAGATACCATATGGGCTCACCATATGTCATGTTTTCCCAATAAATTCTACGCTGAAAGGTGAGTCGAAAGGTCTTTTAAATACTTAAAGCAATTATGTTGGACTTTTTGTTAATAAATTGAAGAGAATCTCACGCAGGTCAGTTGAACTTTTCTTCTTATTGATAAAAATTCTGTTAAATAATTAATAATAATTAATATTTATTAACGACGACAAAAATCAAAAGACTCACAATTGGGAATTGCGTGAAGATGTTTATTTATATTTATTTATATATTTTTTATGAGAATCTAGTCAAATACGGCTTCATTAATCTTCTTTCATTTTAAATGCTTAATTCAAATATTTAACTGTATTTAAGGATTGACAATCGCATTACCAGAAATCTTGCATCGTCGACGCTGCTGGGTCACAGTCTTATGAATTTCAGTCAGGTGTTTTTCGAGATGGTTAACCCGCCATGTATCCCTTAGTCACCTCTTAGAACCACAGAAATTAAGGGTGGTATAAACTTACGTCACACATCGCAGCAGAGGTCGTTAATTATACCCCATATTTTCGGTCAACGGAAACCACCGACGCAATATAGACGGACAGCTTTAATTCGGCGGTGCAATCAAAGTTCCCTCATACATATGAATAGGTGGACAGCAATTTAAACTATCATCCATATACTGAAAATTTATTAATTTGATGCATATTAGAAGTTTGTGTTTTCCATAATAAAACAATTTAATAAAATAGCCTGACGACTCGAGGAACGACGAGATGGTAGTGGGCCTGTTTTCGAAGCTAAAGATTGCGGGTTCGTATTCCGCTAGAGACAAACATTTGTGTGGTGAATTTGTACCTGAGTCATGGATGTTTAGATGTATATATGATTTTATCTATTAAAAATCTTATTTATCTGTGTACGTGTATTGTGCCGTTGACTTGGACTACTAAGACGGCAGTGAACTTATCACCTGTCAGGCTCCCTGGTAGGTAGGTAAAAAAGTGGATTAAAAGAACTTAATTGTCTAGACCTATTCAGTCTTGGGAAAGTGCGTGAAGACTTGAAACCGAATGTTTATAATTCGTAAAAACTTTTTGAAGTGGCGTACACGCCGGTTTCCATGCGGTAGCTCTGAAGTTCCGGGTTTGATTCCAGGACGAGTCAAAGTGGTTTTCTACCACTTATTCTGCATTATTTCGGTCTGGGTGTTTTTGCTACCTTCGTTGTTTCTGATTCCACAACACATGTACTTTAGCCACTTACTTTCAGATCAGGGCAATGTATGTGATGTTAAGCCTATTTTTATATATGTTATATATTTATCTTTATTATCATTATATTATGAATCTTTTCGATTTAATTTTCAGACGGTTTCAAAGGAAACCCCGTATATTTTACGATAGAACGCATTTGATAACGCAACCCACCGTTGAAACAAAAATAACAATGAACTGGCAGGTAAAAGAGCAATAGGTGCAATGTCCTGGGGCGGGTATTCAGGAGAGGACAATCAGGAAGTCGCGACGGACGTTCCTACTGTTTTTAATCCGCGCCTCGCCTCGCCTCGACCGAAACTTTTTATTCATTCTTTACCATCACTATGGGACAATTATAATCCAAGAGCCATTGACACAGTTTATTTTTCAAAACAGTAATATTAAATTCAATTGTGAAAAATCATTACTTTTAAGAATAAAAATCACTACCTAGCTATTATCGCCGATGGTGACAAGTGAGCTAGTTTTTTACATGCTTAACGGTTAAGTCTAGCCATTCAGCGTTCTTGATACCATACCATGAGGAGTAAGGCTGTATTATCTATTTCTTAGCTAATTAACAATAACCTAATGGCTCTGGGTACGAACTGCGATACGTAACGACGTAGATTCGAATCTCACTAGAAGAATACAAAAAGAATGTGTTATAAATATAGTGATATATATATTTATATAAGCCCTGACTGGTTGCTGTTTTGATAGAGGCATACAGTGCCAGTAGAGAGCGTGGTGAGCGTATTTGTGTTTTCTGGTTAATATTGAATCAGCTCTCGCAATAAATTAACAAGGTGCAGAACAGCCGCGCCGGCGGCTCGTTCTTAATCATTTTTAAAATTACGTAATCACCTTTAATTCACCACTGTTTAGTACAATATACTTACACGGACATATTTATGTTTATATAAATCTTCTTATATAAATGTATAAACATCTAGAAGTCACGATATGAGTATGAGATCCGAGTGGTTGGGTGGTCGGAATTTCAAGTCAAGAGACCCGAGTTCGATCCCAAAGTGGCAGGCTCGTACCAATGGGTTTTTCAAAAACTAATGAATGGATTATATCGTTGGCTTGGATATAAAGGCGGCGACGGGACGACACCTGTCACTTTGACCGAAAAAAATGGACTGTCTACCCCGGTATTGGGAATTGCGTGAAGGTATTTTTATTATTTTTTTATCTATGATTCGAGTGAAATATTTATCACCACACAAAGGTTTATTGGAAGAGAACTTTTGAGTTTAACCCTTGCGGTTAAGCTTGCGTTTGTACATTATTATAACATAAAATTCAAACATATTTACATCAATCATCATACAAAATAAATATGTTTTCTCTTCTAATGTGAAAAATAAAGAATAAAGAATGTTCGCCCCGAGCGATATTCGAACCCGGAACCCATAGGTTCGAAGGCACCTACCTACCTCCGGTTAAATAAAATAAACATTCACTCCGTTATCTGCACAGAAAAAAACTGTTATTTTCTTATTTTGTTTACGCGATGCCTTTCCTTCACACCGACAGTAACAGTTTCGAAAGATTTTCTTAAGATTATTTCAATGCGTTTGTTTAGAAATACCAAAAATACAGCCACGTTTACACCTTTGTGATGCAATTTCATATTTATCTCCCATCTCTTATTTTATCTCTTTAGAGGTACATTTATTCATCATTTAGAATCAACAGACAAATAGTTTTGTGGAAAAAGGCTTTGCGTCGATGAATCAATCGGTTAGTTAAAAGTAATTTTATAAGTTCCCCTGCTCTGTCGCCCAAAAATAACTTTTCTGGCAATAAAAAATATCCTTCGCAGTTTTCGAGCTACGTCCATACAATATTTTTTATCATCAGGCATTCCTCATTACAGAGGTAGCAAGAGATCTAGACAGTTGAGTGCTTTCGACCCACGGAGTCTATTTTGGCTCAACGTGTCTGGTTTTCAGTCTGTCGACCTCTTTTTATCCAAGTCGTCTCAGATCATCATCAGAAAACACAATCTCAAGCCACCCTAATGTTTGCCTTGGTCTGTGTTCCCGGGTATCTACCATATTTAATAGTTGTGCACTGTCGGTCAGACTATTTCGGCCAGTACTAACTGCACGCTGAACTAAGGTTGAGTCGAGAGGCTAGCTGCAGCGCTTCTGGGGTAACTGCTATACTGTCTGACCCTTTCCAGCCAGTGGCCCGTGAACCCCAACGAACTATTCTACTCTACTGTTATTATAGTAGAGTTGGTAGTCACGATAACCAAGTGGTTGGGAGATCGGAATCCGAGTCAAGAAACAAGCAGCCTCGTAAGAACGGGTCTTTTCAAAACATATGTACAATTTACATCGTAAGCCGTCTTTATGTCTATCATAAAGACGGCGACAGGCTCACTACCGGTCACGTTGTCGAAAAAAACGTCTTAATTATTTTGACAAGGACTTAATTATTTAGAACACCGTCTACCCCAGTATTAGGAATGGCGTGAAAATATTTTTTGCAGAAGTAAGACAATAAATCTGCCTGATTTTTATTGAACTTTTTTTTACATTAAGTTAAATAGTCCGGATATTAATTGTTGTATATTTTATTAATAATAATTTACATCACCGCTCAAGTAGATAAGTGGCCTAATATTTTTATAAACGTTGAGTGTCAGATAGCAAGGGAATGCAGGGGAGAAAATTACAAACAAACAAACTAACAAATAGTCTCGGTTGTAAAGCGATAATAAATACACGGCGGCGGGGTGCGCTATAGAAACTTTTGCTGCCTTCAATAAAACTTAGACGTAAGAAATTATTGTAGCAATAATCAGAAAATTGAAATATAAACAAATCATAATATATGTTTGTTTAAAAAATTCGCGATAGCCGAGTGGTTGGGTGATTGGAATTCAACTTTTCACCGAGAATAAAAAGACCCGAATTCGATCCCCAGGTTGCAGGCTCGTAATAATGGGTTTTTTTTTTCAAAAAACCTATGTATGATTTATATCGTTGGCTTGGACGTAAAGACGGCAACAGACTCACCACCTGCCTCAAAGTTCCATAACAATCTCCGCAGAAATGGGGTCGAAACGACTAAACCGCTTGTTTGTTGTCTAGACCGCTTCCTACCCCTTTATTAGGAAATGTGTGAGGATATAAAAATATGTTTAATTATGAATTTAATTACATGTAGATGTATCTTTTATCACCAGTTTCCAAGTTAAGGAATCCTTATTTGAGACTGAGCTTAGTCTATTTTTTTATAAAGGTAAGCAATTTTTCATTGGCTTGTTTGACCCTCTTTCTACCGAAGCGTATTCGGGACAAAGTAACAGGTGGTAAGCCAATTGCCGTAATTTATGTTTTAATAAAAGGCCAAGCTACCTGATGGTAAATGACCTGATGGTAATGAATGGAATGAATGCTGTAACCCATGTGAAGCTGCCACCAACTTCTCTGTAACTCGTTCTCACTCCCACTCCCGAGGACTAAAATGGAATGCTTATTTGCCTGTAATTTCACTGGCTGAATGTACATTTCTAATCGGGACACAACAGTCGTTACATAGTTAGATTATTTAATTTTATATTTCTTTAATATTTACTTTAAAAGTTACGATAGCTGAGTTTACGTTTACGTTTAGAAAGTTACGATGGTCGGAATTTCGAGTCGAGAGACCCGAGTTCGATCCCCAGGTGGCAGTACCAATGAGTTTTTCAAAAACTTATGTACGAATTTCATCGTTGGCTTGGACATAAAGACGGCGACAGGCTCACCACCTGTCACGATGTCCCGAAAATATCTTCGGTGGAAGGTGGGTCAAAGGGACTTAATTGTCTAGACTTGACCTCTGTCTACCCCTGTATTGGGAATTGCGTGAAGATATATTTTTTATTATATTTATTAATATTTACTTTCGTCATTTTTTTCTATATTGTCTTCGTACTGTATTTGGTCCACGAATAAATGAATATCTTTCTTTCTTTCAAAGTTCTTTTTCTTTAATTTCTCTCATAGTTCTACAGCGACGAAGAGAACTATGAACTATAGTACTGATCTAGACAATCCAGACTCAGACCCAGTTAGAAGTCTGCCATTAAAACTGCCATTGTTCAATTATCTTTAAGTTAAGAAGGTGGCCCTCGTGGGACTACCTTCATTAATGTGTGGGGTACAATGATACAACAACAAGTAAACAACTGAACAGCTCAGATGTCCCGAGTTCGATTTCGAACTGGATCAATGTAGAAGAACACTTTTTATACATTGTCTCTGGGTGTATGTTGTACTTACTCTGCGATCATATAAATTTATGTGATGTTTTTGCATCTATATATACATTTATGTATTTGCATATAACCTATACATACCCTTCACCCACCTTCCACAGAAGACATTTTTGGGACAACATAATTGGTGGTGAGCCTGTCGCCATCTTTACATATATGTGCATATCTTTTCTTTAAATAATTTCCTATTGATAGGAAATAGTAATCGTAAATTATCATCAGAGCATTCGTTATCAAAAAACGTGACAGAATGTGCTCTGACTATCTACATATGCAACTATTTTCTGGTTTTAAATACTTATCTTAAACTCTACAGTTAAAATGCTAGAAATAGAGGCTCAGCTCATCTTTCCCTGAATACTTAAATACTTTATAGAAATATATATTATTTAATTATATAGGTCACGATAGCCGAGTGGTTGGGTGGTCGGAATTTCGAGTCAATAGACCCGAGTTCGATCCCCAGTTGGTAGGCTCGTACCAATGGGGTTTTCAAAAACTTATGTACGAATATCGTTGGCTTGGACATAAGGGCGGCGACGGGCTCACCACCTGTCACGTTGTCCCGGCACAGCCAAAAACTCCATCAACACCATCTTGACGCTTGGCATTCCACCACAGTGCGTTTTTCGCGGAATTTTCTGCCACACACTTTCACTTTATGGAATGTACTGCCGTCAGCGGTTTTTCCGGACCGATACGACTTAGGGACCTTCTAGAAAAGAGCCTACACCTTTCTCAAAGGCCGGCAACGCATCTCCTATGCCTCAGGTATTGCGGATGTTCATGGGCGGCGGTAATCACTTACCCCTCTCTTGCCTCCCTTTTCAAAAAAAGACATAAATCAAATTTGCTATATACACTTTCAGTGTGTACATATTTTTTAGAACTTCAAATGAGAACTTTATATTCTTTTCTCCAGTGTATGTTCATATAAAAACAAATAAATAAATAAGTAAATAAATAAATAAGTAAATATATAAATAAATAAATACAAGCGAGACAAACCAGCAACTTTTCATATTGCAGAAAGTCCGGCTTCGCTTACCATTAAGTGATACTCACAAAATAAAGTTCTATATAAATTTGATCATCAGGGTATTTATGCTGAATATTTATTCTTAAGTTTACAATAAATAAAAAAAAACTTCTCAAAAAAATCTTCAAGAAAATTTATCAGTTTTGTATATCTTTTTTACAAGTATTTCCTGGTTCGGAGCAAACTATATAATTAATAATAATTAATATGATTATACAAGATTAATTTGTTTAAAGTAATGAAACACTGAATTTTAACAAATTCCTGACGAAAAGATAAATTAAAATCAAATTTAATTTCCACCGAAAATTTTCCCACACTGATGTACCATAAAGTAAGCAATGTAGCTGTTCCGTGTCTTACAAGGCGCACCCAAGCGAGCGCGATGCCTTCCCGACACTTGTATTTCAATCAGGCATTCCCACGTGCAAACAAAATATCGCTAGCATTGTTGATTGCACACAGTGAACCTGCCCTAATCAAATTTATGTTTGTTCGTCTTGACGCAACCCCCCCCCTTTCCCCCCCTTCGCCTCCCCTTACGTAGATCGGCGAAATTACTCCATTTGCACTTCAATCCAGGTTCCCTGCCTGCCGGCCATTTTTCCCTTAACAATGAGCGTCTTGTTAAGACGATGAGAATACAAGGAATAATTTGATTGGAATTGTGCTACTTAGTGTGTTCGTGACGTGGTGGGGAAGGAATCAATTCCGTGCAAATAGCTGTTAATTTCTTTTATGTTATACCTTAATTTGCAAACGGTGATTACCTGTAAGTTTGAAATGTCATACCAGTATAAATTAAATCGGTTGAGGACGGAAGCTTAAGGTCTGGCAATGGACCTATATGTCCACATAGAAAAATCGTTCTCTATATTGACCCGACCGAAAATAGAACGTGAGACCTTTCGGGCTATACTTTGTAAACCCTTATGTACGTCCACGTACCACTCGTCCTCGGAGGTCTTTAAATATATTACGGTATGTTGTCGGTACTATTCCAATATAGTATATAATACAGTGTGTGTGTGTGTGTGTGTATATATAAAAATAGTTACAGTAGCCGAGAGGATTGGAGATCGAAATTCTAGTCAAGAGACCCGAGTTCGATCCTCAAGGCTCGTACCAATAGGTTTTCTCAAAACTTACGTACGATTTATATCGTTGGCTTGGACACAAAGACGGCTACAGGCTCACCACCAATCACTTAGTCCCAAGAAATGCCTTCAGCGGAAGGTGGCCTTAAAGACTTCATAGTCTAAACCTCCATCTACCCCTGTATTGAGAATGCCGTGAAGACATTTTTTATATAGTAAAGGGAGGCAAACGAGCAGGAGGCTCACGTGATGGTAAGTGATTACCACCGCCCATGAACACCCGCAATTCCAGGGGCATAGCAGATGCGTTGCCGGCCTTAGATTCCCCCCCCCCCAGAATTGGGGGAGGGGGGTGTGTGGGCCTCCGATCACCTGCACTCACCAGACGAAACGCAGCAATTTGTTAGACTTCTACTTCACGCCGGTATTCTGTAAGGTCGTGGTACTTCCCCGGTCGAGCCGGCCCATTCATGCAACAACAAAAACTGATGCGTGGCTCTACCACTGTCAAAAATATTATAATATATTTATTTACTATTCCAATATGTTATTAAAATTATTCAAATGTTCGCCGTGGCGTCTGTATCAGCCCGACGTAGCGTCGCACCTGTTCCATTAAAATTTCAATTACACCGCATCTCGACCGGCGGGAGCGCTCCGCGAATGTTTGTGTGTTTGTTTGCTTTGCGTCGCGTCTTCGCGGGCTCTCCCATATCGCACTATTGTATGTTATTTTTAGTTAAGTTTTAATTAACTGTGTGTTTGTGCCAAACAAATTGATGTGTTCTGTAAGTGGTACTGAAAGTAAAGCAAAATGTTAGTTAGGTCAACAGTAAAATATACTAGGCCAATATTTCCACGTTATTGTAACTAAGACAAAAATAGTTACGCAATCTGAATAAGACAGAAAATAGATATTGAAAGTGAATAAGTACAAAAAAGTAAAGTGGGCACATAAATTAGTTTTTTTTTATAATTACGACAACATCACATAGATTGCTGATGCCAAAGTACGTACGTAGTATCTACAACTTACACCCAGTCCCGAGAAAATTTAGAAAAAATATTTTCTGCATTAACTCAATCGATAATCGAACCCGAACAGAGCTGGCGACGCCATGAAAACCGGTATGTACGCTACTCGTCCACGGAGGTCGTTATAATAAATTAAAAAAATCATTATAAGTAAACTAGTACTGATTTCCGTAAATCACTGGGTGGACACGCTGAAAACCAGCGCCATAGACAAAAAGTATATATGGGGTGAAAATATAAAAGATGACGCTTTGAAACAAACGAGTACGAACTTTTCACTGGCGGGCCTTGGTTCTCGCAGGTCTCCTCAGATGAAGCCATCGGGCCAACAGCATCACGTGAATGATTTTAAGTCGTTTAATCTCCTAGTTTCTCCTTCAGAGATTCGAGTCCGACACTGTTTCGGTGGCCTCCCGGTCAGGAAACGATCGTGTATAAAGCATTTTGCTCCACGGATATAAAAAAAGTACGACTACAAGTAGTTATATATTTTATGTCGTAAATAATTTTATATTATCTGTGAGCTCTTTTTCTAATTAGTTATTTTTTTAATGATGTCTTGTATTTACGCGATCACTACACATTTATTAAACGATTTTTACGGATTTCATCGCGTTTTTATTTAGTTTTTTAAAAACTATTTTACTCGTGAAATTAGTAAAAAAAAATTATTTTAATTGTGCAATTTTTTTTTGGAAAAATTATGTATGTTTTTTTTCTTTATAATACTGGTTTGATGGTGAAAATATTTAACATTTAAATTTCAATCAAAAATTATAACAATGATTTTTGACGGATTTGATGAAGAAATGTCACCCCGATAGAGTTGTTAATGAACGTACCTTCGAAGCTAATGGTTGATGGTTCCATACATGTACGATATAAATGCTAGCAGACGTGTGTTTATATTATATGCATAATACCTGGGTAACAAAGCTTCGGTTGGTGGCAGATGTACGGTGCATGTTTTTTCACGGTGATATTGGTTTATTCTTAATCATTCTATTTTATTTTAACTTATAAAAATATATCTTTAGGCCATTCGCAATACTGGGGTGAGAGATGTCTAGACATATTACTTTTATAATTACGACAACATCACATAGATTGCTGATGCCAAAGTACGTACGTAGTATCTACAACTTACACCCAGTCCCGAGAAAATTTAGAAAAAATATTTTCTGCATTAACTCAATCGATAATCGAACCCGAACAGAGCTGGCGACGCCATGAAAACCGGTGTGTACGCTACTCGTCCACGGAGGTCGTCATAATAAATAAAAAAATCATTATAAGTAAACAAGTACTGATTTCCGTAAATCACTGGGTGGACACGCTGAAAACCAGCGCCATAGACAAAAAGTATATATGGGGTGAAAATATAAAAGATGACGCTTTGAAACAAACGAGTACGAACTTTTCACTGGCGGGCCTTGGTTCTCGCAGGTCTCCTCAGATGAAGCCTTCGGGCCAACAGCATCACGTGAATGATTTTAAGTCGTTTAATCTTCTAGTTTCTCCTTCAGAGATTCGAGTCCGACACTGTTTCGGTGGCCTCCCGGTCAGGAAACGATCGTGTATAAAGCATTTTGCTCCACGGATGTAAAAAAAAGTACGACTATAAGTAGTTATATATTTTATGTCGTAAATAATTTTATATTATCTGTGAGCTCTTTTTCTAATTAGTTATTTTTTTAATGATGTCTTGTATTTACGCGATCACTACACATTTATTAAACGATTTTTACGGATTTCATCGCGTTTTTATTTAGTTTTTTTAAAACTATTTTACTCGTGAAATTGGTAAAAAAATTTATTTTAATTGTGCAATTTTTTTTGGAAAAATTATGTATTTTTTTTTTCTTTATAATACTGGTTTGATGGTGAAAATATTTAACATTTAAATTTCAATCAAAAATTACAACAATGATTTTTGACGGATTTGATGAAGAAATGTCACCCCGATAGAGTTGTTAATGAACGTACCTTCGAAGCTAATGGTTGATGGTTCCATACATGTACGATATAAATGCTAGCAGACGTGTGTTTATATTATATGCATAATACCTGGGTAACAAAGCTTCGGTTGGTGGCAGATGTACGGTGCATGTTTTTTCACGGTGATATTGGTTTATTCTTAATCATATATATAGGATATATTTTTATAAGTTAAAATAAAATAGAAATTTTATTTTAACTTATAAAAAATATATCTTTAGGCCATTCGCAATACTGGGTCGTGCTCCCGACAAGTAATTACCATGTCATACCGATCGCTTATTGGTTGAGACGCTTGCTTTATACACAATTGACCCAGGTTCGATCTCAACGTCAGCAACACTGCAATTCATCATAAAGTCTATATACGTCCACTGCAGGATATAGGCCTCATGTAAGGATTTGTTGCGGGTTGGCAACCAGATACCACTCTGACGCTGCTGCCCGTCACCGGTCCACTGAATCCTGATCTATTTCCAAGACTTTTCCCTTAGTCGCCTCTTACAACACCCATGAAAAGAGAAGGCAGATAATTCTAACGAAGATACGAGCACACTAAAATTGTTGAAAGTAACTTAAAGTTCTGAATTTACGTTGAACTAACAACTTGAATCCTGCATGCCAAAGAAATAACAAAAAAAATAGAAATATTATAAAATTATATTGTGCATTCCGGATGCAAAAACTAAAAAGTATATGTTTAAGTCACAACAATTTCGAGAAAAGAGAACCAATGGGTTTTTTAAAAACTTATGTACGAACTACTCGTTGGCTTGGACATAAAGACGGTGACGTGCTCACCACCTGTCACGTTGTCCAGAAACACTTCGGGTGAAGGTGGCTCGAAGGGACTTAATTGTCTAGACTAGACCTCTGTCTACCCCTGTATTGGGAATAGCGTACAGATATGTTTACCTGGTCCGAAAAAAAAATTATAGTCAGCGAATAAGTGAAGACTGTAACATGCATTGGCGTGGTAGCATACTACGACAGCAGAGGAATGGACCACCTAATCGATGACCTCCTTTTGATGGGGTCGATTAAAAAAAGAAAGAGAATTATTGAATAAGACAATTTTGAATAGATCCTTTTAGTTGGGCTGAAGCCTTACTTTGCTCATTCATTCATAATTAATGAGATTTTATCATACAATTACGTTGTTTGAATTGAATTAATAACATTCCTACAATAATGAATTTCCTCAAAGTTACACCTGATTCTATACTATTAGTTGGCATACCAATATTACGCAATATTCTTCAGTGGTAGAGCCACGCATCAGCTTTTGTTGTTGCATGAATGACTGATGTACTTCCCCGGTAAAGTACCACGACCTCACAGAAAACCGGCGTGAAGTAGAAGTCTAACAAATTTCTGCGTTTCGTCTTGTGAGTGCAGGTAACCGGAGGCCCACATCCCCCCCCTGCCCCAATTTTGGCGGAGGGGGCACTATGTTATTATTTATGAGGCCGCAACTCATCTGCTATGCCTCTGGTATTGCGGGTGTTCATGGGCGGCGGTAATCACTTACCACACCGTGAGCTACCTACACGTTTGCCTCCCTTTTCTATAAAATGAACGCCTACAAGCTTATTCTAATTCACGATAGCCGAGTGGTTGGGTGGTCGGACTTTCGAGTTAATAGATCCGAGTTCGATCCCCAGTTGGTAGGCTGGTCGTACCAATGGGTTTTTCAAATACTTATGTACGCATATCGTTGGCTTGGACATAAAGACGGCGACGGGCTCACCACCTGTCACGTTGTCCCGAAAATATCTTCGTTGAAAGGTGGGTCGAAGGGACTTAATTATCTAGACTCGACCTCTGTCTACCCCTGTATTGGGAATTGCGTGAAGATATTTTAATTTTTTTTACAAACTTTTTCGAACCGGATTCGATAATTTGGAGGTCGCCTGCTGGAGGTCCCGGGTTTGATTCCCGGATGGGTCATTGTAGAGAAACCACTTCTACATTTTCTCGGGTCTGAGTGTTTATGGTGCCTTCTTTGTTTCCGATTCCCATAACACAAGTGATTTAGCTTCTAACATTGATCGGAGCAATGTATGTGGTGATGTCCCTATCTATATATGTAAAAGCTTATTCGAATAAAGGTATACATGGGTATATTTGTCACTTACCATCAGCTAAAATATTCGTCAGAGAAAATACTATCAATTCGCAAAACATATTCTTTCAAAACAAATCTTTCGTCGACCTTTGAAAAACCAATTCCTATAAAAGAAGCCGTCAAAAAAGAGTGTTGGCTACAAATTGGCTAAAGATAGCGGTCTGTTTGGAAATTATGTTAAATAGGCCCGGGTCCACGTACGATACAAAAAGAGGCCTCATTGAAAAGCTGCTCGATGTAAAAAAAGTGCGCACAACACAAAATACACGGGCACGGGGCGAAGATCCAACTCGCTGTTGTGCCATTTGGTCAATTTTATTTAGATGATTTAATACATATGATATTTTTTTTTATTGAAGAAAGTGTTGATGAACCGATAGCCCTGTGGGTAGAGACCCTGCCTTCAAAACTAAGGGTTACGGGTTTGAATCCCGCGAGCAGCAAACATTTGTGTAATGTGTATCAATGTGTGTACTCGAGTCATAGTTTATATGTACAAATTAATACTTATGTACTTCAATACGTTTTGGTTAATATTTTGTACAACTAGTACGCACACTAAGACGGCGATAAGCTCTACCACTACCTATCCCATTGTACCACCGATTTAAACTTCATAGAAAGTTGGGTCGAAAGGACTGATTTTTTTAATACTAAGGTAGACAGGTCTAGACAATTAGTCTAGACCTAACCCTAGTATTAAAAAATGTATGAAGATAGGAAAAAGTGTTGTTAATTTTAATTCGATTAGGTTTTAATTAATTAAGAAGCTTTAATCATCTATTCGTTGTTTTAACTTATTACTTGTAAACGTTTTTAAGTATTATACTTTCAAAACGTGAAGAAAATTTTAATTAAGAATGGAAGAAGCTTCCTTTTGTATCTCTTTATACTCAAAGGATAGTTGATAATGGCATTGTGTTCAAATACTCCTCTTTAAAATAAGTGGTGAAAACATACATACATAGCGGGCTCTACGAATTTTACAGGATATAGGCCCCTCTCGTGGAAGAGTTAACCATGACCGATATGCTTGGTGAGCTCTATTACATTACATCCTTGAACCTTACACGCTGACTCTTCGCCGGTCTGGAGTCGAAATCTGACATGTCGAGTTTGTTATCCCAACATCTTTCGGTAGCCAATGGCACTTTTAAAGGTCATATATTAATTATATGACCTTTAAAAGTGTCGCTCAATTCCCATAACAAGAAAGAAGGTGGTGTATTCTTACGCCAGTATTACATAACGTTAGTAAAAATATGAAAGAAAGAAAATCTATTAATTTTACATCACATTAATAGGAAAAAAATCTTGTTAACATAAGTAGGAAACGGTCTAGTGTCTGATACGTGAGAGATATACAAGCATACCTATTAAAATATTTGTCACCGTTATTTTCCAAATATTTATAAGGAATAATAAATTGACCAAATAAAAACAAAACGAATCGTAAATACACGCAGTAGTCCGGGATCAGCGAAAGAGGTCAACCCTTCAGTGGCGAAGTAAGACGGCGCCTCCTCTTCCGTGTCGGCCGCGCCCGCCGCCGCCGCAGGGTTAAGTGCGCAAAAAATTTATGCGTTAAGGTGCCGTGGAGGACCTGTCCACTGTTAGTGGCAGGGGCTTCCCCTGCACTTGCGAAAATAATACTTATAAGGCATCGGGTCTTTGTATTAGAAAATCCGGAATAGCGAATGATAAAAACAGTTTTTGTTTCGAATTGTAAATAAATAAGTAATAAATGTCTTCACGTCTTTCCCAATACAGCGGAAAGAGGTCTAGACTGGACAATTAAGTCCCTTCAACTCACCTTCCGCAGAAGATACTTTGAGACAATATGATGGTGGTCAACCCGTCGCCGTCCTTATGTCCGAGCCAACGATATGAATCGTTCATAGGTTTTTGAAAAAAAGCGATTGGTACGGGTCTCTCGACTTGAATTCCGATCTCCCAACCACTTGGCTATCGTGATTTTCAAATTATAAATAAATAAATAACAAATATCTATACGCCATTCCCCATACTGGGGTAGACAAAGATCTAGACAATTAAATACTTTCAAATCACCTTCCACCGTAAATATTTTGGGACAATATGACAGGTGGTAAGCTCGTCACTTTCTTCATGTACAAGACAAACACAGGTTTTGAAAAAACCCAGTGGTACGAGCCTGTCACCTGTGGATCGAACTGGCTATCGTGACTTGAAAAATGTCTGTTTATAAATTTCGTACTAGATTATTTCCAGTTAAGGCGCATCCCATAGTTTTTATTACAAATAATCATACTAAATTATGTAGATTAAGATACATCTCCCTTTAAATGGTAATATTATGTACAATTTTGATGTCTATAAACTCTATAATTGAAAATAAATGATTATGTAGATTAT
The DNA here is from genome assembly GCA_029286605.1 of Sericinus montela. Classification (NCBI taxonomy): domain Eukaryota; kingdom Metazoa; phylum Arthropoda; class Insecta; order Lepidoptera; family Papilionidae; genus Sericinus; species Sericinus montela. The sequence continues at coordinate 11,646,197 of JAGSMR010000044.1, forward strand.
TTTTATTTTTCCGATAAGAAGTGTTTCTATAGTATTAAATATTTATACAACATCATGAAACATACAAATTCTAATAAATAAGTAATAAGTACTTATTTATTAGAATTTGTAATCTTTAAGTAATTAATTTTTTTAACTTTTTTTAATTTATATATTTAAGTACAAATTAATTTAACCGTCACGAATGAAGTTTCACTGCAAGACACAGGACTTTCCCGTACAAGCCCGTTCCCGTTACAAGTACGAGAGGCAAGCAAAATATTGTCAACCACAAACACCTTGCATCTTAAACGCTGCTACACGTCACCGGTGGCTTAATTTTAATCTAGTATTTTTCCAAGAAGGAGAAGAAGGCTATCCTTTCATCTATCAGTAGCCAATTACGTTTCAAGACCTCTGCAATTAGTCACTTTTATGACAATAAAGTCAGTAAGAAAGAGGGTGGCATAATTTAATGTCGTTACTACACGGCAAAAGTAATAAATAGAAAAATAAATTAGGTTCGTTTTGAATGTTTTTGATTTTTCTGAAAGAGCAAAAATTTATTTGCTAAACACATGCAACCAAAAAATTTTGCTGCCGTATTTCAAGTAGGTAATATATGGCATGATAGGCTCAAGTTTGTGAGGTGCAAGGAAGGCCTTAATTATAAATAGTAATAATAAAATGAATAAGCCACCGCTATAGTATTGCCTAATGTGTTTATTTCTCGGTATAGTTATGTTTGCCGTGTGATTTCGGCATAAAAATCTGTTAAAAATACCAAACTAAAATTAAGCACACTGGAAAAGGGCACCAGCGTCTAAGTTCGGAAATTTCCGGTACTATGACCGTCACTCTGTTTATCATGCGTGGCGATTGTAATTCTTCCCTTAGAGATGTCTGCGTCCTTTTACAGCGCCTTAAAATAAGTAATTAAGGATAGGAGGTTTTAATTTTCAAGAGTGTTATAGGATTTAAAAAAAAAAACGTTAATTTAATTTTAAACGTTTATTGATTCACACTAATACACACACTTATATAAAAGTGTCGATAGCCGAGTGGCTGAGTGATCAGAATTCGAGTCAAGAAACTGAAATTCACCATCACCAAGGCTCGTATCAATGAGTTTTTTCAAAAATTATGTACGATTTCTATTGTTGATTTGGACATAACGGCGGCTACGGACTCTCCACCACCACCTGTCACGCTGACCCAAAACTGTACCCGGTGGAAGTTGGATCGAAAGGACTTAATTATTTAGAACTCGGTCTATACGTATTGGGAATGGCGAGAACATATACACGATACATATATACACTTAGTCGTGTCAGAAAGCGAGTGATCTAGTTTCAATCGCCGGGCATACAACACTTAATTTTTTCATAGCGATTTTACGCGATAAATTTACCGCAAACTTAGTGGTGGTGGTAAATTTCGACAGAAAATACCGTCTCAGAAATAACATAAAAATATATCATTTTCAAGGTATCCAAAATCACACTGGAGTAGTGTGGCGGACATTCTGCTGCTTTATCTCTAACATATTCTTTGATAATTCTCCAAAAGAGTATTTAAGCCCTAACTTGCTACTTTACCTGCACACGACGACAATATGCACTCTTTTGGATCTGAAAATCAATGAAGTCATCTGTATAGAACTTTTAATAGCTTCTAGTTTTTTTAGTCAAAATTACTCATGAACTTGATAAAATGTAATGTGTGGCATTTACTAGCTTGTATAATAACTTTTTCTTGAAAAAAAAAGTTTTATATACCGACTTGAGTGAGCTAATAACATGTAAATTTGAACTAACCGTATTACAATGATAGTGATTACTTAAGGATACATAAATAAATAAAAAACATTTTATTTGTATTTTTAATGGATTGTGATGAAAAAAAGTGAAAACTAGCATTTAAATAGTTAATGGCTAATGCAACCAATGAACAACTACAAACAACATCAGTCAAGGAATGTTAAGAGAGATTAATATTTATGCCACTTACACTGTTTATCTTTGCCTTTCTAACTGAAACAACAGTTGTTACTGTTATTTAGCGGCAAAAGATCAAAAGTCTTTTATTTATTATATATAATTTTAAAAGTTTCATTCAATTCATTTCAAGGTTTTCAAGCGGAAATATATTTAAATATAAAAAAAGTATGCTTTTAATACTTAGACACATAGAGATAAACTCTACAAAAGAAATTTCCATAAACACGAGCACAAAACTCTACATAGCGGCAAGGCGTCACCGTTCGCACCTCTCAGGTAGCCGGCAGGTGGGCGGCCCGCCCGCCCCGCCTCACTGGGCGGCGCTACCTGACTCACCTGCCTTACCTGTACACGCCCACCTTATCCACTTCCGGTTAGGTATGCACCGTTAGGTATGTATGTGTTCGCGTGTATAATAACAGCGATTGATGAAAACGCACGCGAAATGAATAAACAAAACATATAAAAAAATTGTTCATGCCGTTCACAATACTGGGTACACAGAGGTCTAGACAATTAAGTCGTTTTGATCCACCTTTTACCGAAGATATTTTTAGGACAACGTGACATTTGGACAGCTTGTCGCCGCATTTATGTCAAAGCCAACGATATAAATCGCACATAAGTTTCTTCAAATATACCCATTGGTTCGTACCAACCTACTGCTTGCGGATCAAACTCAGGTCTCTTGACTCACCCATTAACCATCGTAACTTTAATGAACTTTAACTCATAGCTTGAAATGGATTAGGTATTTTTGTGTGGGTATTTTTTTGTGTGTTCGGCTGTGGTGTGTCGGTTTTTTTATTTATTTAACGGAGATACATAATATCCGAATTTTATGGTGTCGTCAGCTCTGACGACCCAGGTTCGACTCGAGTGAACGTAGAAAAGGAAGCAACGTTGGCACAACTACATTGTTTCGGATTCCACAACACAACACAGGTGCTTTAGTTGTTCCTATCTATGTATGTATAAAAAGCGTTTGTTAGTCCACGTATTCCACTCACAGTAATGAAGCGGCGCTCCGGCGGACAAGTTTTATAAACAAGAGGCAAATTGGATTATATCATAGCATTAACAAAAGTTAATTACCTTAATGGCGGGCGAGCTGGCCGTCTTACGTGGGGAACTGTGTTTGTTTTGGATAGAAGCAACGTTAGTGAGAATGTTAATGCTGAATTCTTTGAAAATAGCTCGGTTATGTTTCCATACCGGGTAAGTAAAGGATTCGTGGTATTCTAGTAGACTGAGCTAACTTTTACGCTGTTAAATGTTTAATAGCAATTTTTAATTCCCGACGATTCGATTATTTCCGACATTGCTCAATTATGAGTTACTAACCTCATTTGCTGTAAACTGTGGCGCAAAGTTTTTTATTTTATGGTTATATTATTATTAAGTATAAATTGTTTTGTTTTTATTTCCTTATTCTTTTTATGTTTGCTTCTGTGTGTGTGTATTTTTTAGCGAATAAGCTCTTCAATTCATTCATTCTATTTAAAGTGCTTATTGAACGAAACGATAGGTAATTGGTAGTGAACCTGCGTTCGAAGCTAAGGGTTGCGGGTTCGAGGTCCGCTTGAGGCAAACATTTGTGTAATGAATATGAATTTATTAATGTTTTTATATTTATCAACATAAAAATTCATCTATCTATGTATTTTGTTCCGATGGCTTGGACAACATCTGTAAAGTTATTCCAAATAAGCTTTGGAGAAAGGTAAGTCGAACGGACTCAATCGTCTAATCCTCTGTCTACACTATATTGGTTATATACGTTATCACCCCCGAGCACAAAGATGGAATGTCTCATGGCAGGCAAGTCTAGTTGGCCTTTGCATAGGAATCTTCTGGACAAGTATCACACTCTATTTCTGTGCTCAAACAGCAGTCACGATAGCCGATTGATTGGGTGATCGGAGTTCGAGTCAAGAGACCCGTGTTCGATCCTCAAAGCACGTACCAATGTGTTTTTAAAAAAAACTTATGTACAATATATATTATTGCCTAAGACATTAAGACGGCGACGGGCTCACCACCTGTCACGTTGTCCCAAAAAATGTCTGCGGTGGAAGGTGCGTCGAAATGACTTATTTGTCTAGACCTCTGTCTACCTCTGTATTAGGAATGGCGTGAAGATATTTTTTCAAACAGCAATGTAACAACTGATATGTTCTGATTTGAGAGTGACAATCATGTCAGTGAATATTATTTAGGGTACTATTTTCTTTCTTTTTTCTTCTTTATCCTACATAACACTTATATTTAAGTATCTAAATATTCTTTAAGAGTCTGATGAGATTTTAAATGTAATCCACTTCGTCTTCCGCAGCAAACGAACCTTTATTACAATCGACGCGGCTACGGCGAGCTACTTTTAATTACGTATCAGAGCATCTGGCGAGCCCACCTCAACCCTTCCGCCAAAAATTATATAATAATAAAAGACTAATTACTCGAGAAAATTCCGCCAATAAAGGCAAGACGGCGTTCCGCTTGAAAAATAATAAAATTAATTAATTAAAAACAAAGCGGGGCAAGAAACTTTCTTTCCGAAATACATCCCTGTCTTGCGATTCGAAAATGAAAGGGACGGCTCTGTTGCATTCATATTCGATTCGGAAATTGAGTGTCGCGGGCTCTATGTAAATATTTGGAGAAAGATTTGGATTTTCGGCGTCGGAATTAGGAGACGAGAGAAACTTTTCCAATTTTATCAAAAAACATTTCCTTTTATGAGATCGGGAATCATCTTTAATTGAATTATATACAGTCCAAGTGATTTCGACTTACGAATATGCCATCTCTTTTCTTACCATGGGTGTCGCAGAGGTAACTAAGAGAAAAGCGTAAGAAATGACAAAAGCCACTGTATTATGACGGGATGACAAATAAATAATAATAAATATCTTATCTATCAATAATCTGAAAGAAGTGAAAGAGATATGTAAGGATCTTAACACTTGGCGATCTCTTCTCTCTGTCTATCAAAAATAAAACTAAAAAATCTGTCTCTTCCTGACGGGGTAGCCAGAGTAGCGTGGTAGCTCTTTCGCTCTTTTCAAATTCATATTTTTTTGTCATACGTCTAGGTATCCGAGTACTCTTGACCCTCACCTCTTCGAGCAATTTGCTCACATAATATAAAGGTAGCCACGGTCTGCCTCGGCCCCGATTAATGTTGACTTTTGCGCTAAATATTTCCTACACTAGTTTTCACTCATTCGCTCAACGTGCCCAAACGTCAGCGTGATAATCATCTCGAAAATAACAGAACAAAATAAATCAGATCTGTAACCATTTCTGTGATGTGTTCGAAGTTGAAAGACAGGTAAATTCTTCATAATTACGGGCTATGGGCGATCAGAGTTGGCGATGCAATGAAACAAGTGTATATTGCCTTACGTACATACATACATACATATATAAAGGCCTGTTAAAATTCCCTGCAGTACATAGGCCTCTTCCATAGGGAAGATTTGCTGAAATCGCCACGCTTGGCAAGCACCTCAGACACTGCTGCCCATCTTCAGTCTGATTATTTTGATCTGATATTTTTAGAGACGTTTATCCCGCCATCTATCAGTTGCCATAACGATATTCAAGGCTCCCGTGGGTGTCGTAAGAGGCGACTAAGGGAAACCCCTTAGTCGCCTCTTACGACACCCACGGGAAGTGAGTGACCCTAGGGAGTGGCAATATTCTTACGCCGTTACCGCTCGGTCAACGGCCGCACGTACTGCAGGTCGTAAATAAACCGTAATTTAACCTATGGTAGGTTAAATTATATAAGGACAATAGCCACGATAAAAAAATCACAGCTGCCCAGTGGTTGAGTGATCGGAACTCGAGTCGAGAGACCCGAGTTTGATCCCCGGAGGTGTAAACTGGTACCAATTAGTTTTTTGCAAAACCTATGTACGATTTATAGATCTGAATACCTCTGTCTACTTCAGTATTGGGAAAAGCGTGAAAATATTTTATTATATTAGGACTATCCTCTCTTGTTTATCTTCTAAACTAATATTATTCTGAACACTCTTTGAATGAATAATTCGTTGAGTTAGAATTAAATTCAATTAGAAAAAAGTATAAACAAGTACACCCGAAAACACGAAAGACGTCACGTCTTGGAACCACCGCAAAGCTTCCAATCTTTATAAAAACTTTAAAAAAAAACTTACAATCGCAAATCCAATAAAAACCATAGACAATGACCGGCTTAGCTCAGTTTATACAACATTAGCATTGAACAGCGACGGGTTAAAAAGAATTAGTTAGAGGGAGACAAAGAAGGATATTTCGCACTCTGACGATGCAATGCACCACTCACAAAGGAATGCTCTGAATGAAGGAAGCGATCCTTTGACTGCTCTTGAATAATTTTAACACGTTCTCACTAATTTATTTTGAGAATTATTTAAAATACATTTCTGTTAATTTTATCCTTTGGACTTGTAATTTTTTTCCTTTGTCTTATTTTCTTACTTAACAACTTTAAAAAAGAACACAAACAGCGTTATACTATCATGCTACACGACTAATATTTGCACACCTACTTCAATCTTCAATCACCTACTTTAATCTAATATTTAATTTCTTTCGAAAAGGTTTGCCTGGAATAGGTTGTTGCTAAGCCATAAGGCCGCCTATTAATACTTATATGTAACTTTATATCCTTAATTGTCCTATATAGGTATGTGCAAATGAAGTGTATAAATAAAAAAAACAAACAGAATTATCGTGTTCTCGTATGTATCGAATAAATTGACTGGAAAACATATGTTATATATTTTATGTACATTTATAAAAGTTTGTATTTATCTTACATTATTTATAAAAGTTTGTGAGCGTTGAACAAATGAGTGAAGACCGAATTATGAAGAAAATATACAGAGCGAAAGTTATTAAAAGGTGTCGAGGTCGGCTGAGACTAACTTTCGAACACCAGCAAATTGTGAGAAAATTTCTTGAACAAGGGAGGGTCAATATTACCTCGGACACCTAGACGTGCGTGTATGAAAATATGATGAATCTGAAAGAAGCGAAAGAGGTATGTAAGAGGATTGTGACACTTGGTGTTCTGTTCTCAATTGTTCCTCGGCAGAGTCTGACCATGAAGATAAACTTTTAAAGGTGACTGAATCAATCTCTGCCTCAAAGGTGTCTGTGTCAGTAGCACTCTTCCTAATTCTTTTGCCAGGATTCAATAGCTTTATAATCCCCGCACCTGTCATTCGCCATTTATATTCAAGGCTTTAATCGCCTCTTACAACGCCCACGGGAAGAAAAGGAGTGACTACCTCAGTGAACGGGTGGCTTACACACCAGTTTTCACGGTGTCACCAGCTCTGAGGTCCCTGGTTTGAGTCCCGGACAGGCCAGCATAAAAACATCACTTTTTCTACATTTTGACCGTTGTGGGTGTTTGTAGTAACTTCCTGCTTCATACGCGTTCATAACACACGAACTTCAGCTACTTATTTTGGGATCAGAACAATGTACAATGTATATATTGTTGTTCCTATGTCTGCATGTATGTAGCTATCACCAAAATTAAAAATATAACTTATTATGACAGATATATTCTAAAACTTAAATTTAAAATATTATGTAAACTTTCTTACAACTCGTAATTATAATTTACAAAGTTCATTCAAAATAAATTTGCTTAAATTAAGCATCTCATACAAAAGTACAAAGCATTGCAGCCCTCGCTAAACCGGAAATCATACAAAAACTTCATGATCGATAACGGAAGAGGAATTAACAACCTGTAAAGGCAATTAACTGAGCTATTTTGCGAAATAAAGCGATCAAACAGGGCGAAGAGATAAGAATAGCGGAAGGAAAGAGCAAAGGGGGTCGGGGTGGGGGGAAGGGGGATAACTTTGGAAGAAGTTGTAGTTTGGAAACGGTCGAGAGAGGGAAATCAATCTTTGAGCCGAACATGCTGGACTAAGCATTTTTACGCTTTACGATTAATTATAATTTGACGTTAAAAATATGAAATAAATGACTTTGCAATTTGATTGGGATTTTGTTGTAGACACGTCTTCACGCCAAACATCTTCACGCCATCCCTAATCTGTATTGGGAATGGCATGAAGATTTTTGTCAATTACTCATTCATGTGCCAGTGTGTACGTTTCTACAACAATCCCAATCAAATTGCAAAATCATTTATTTCTACCCCTGTGGGTAGACAGACGTTGGGATAACGTGACAGGTGGTGATCCCGTCGCCGTCTCAAGGTCCAAGCCAACGATATAAATCGTACATAAGTTTTATAAAACCAATTGGTACTAGCCTGCCTCGAGGGATCGAACTGGGATCTCTGGACTACAAATCCCGGCCACCCAGCCACTCGGCTATCATGACTCCTTATTTATAGCAACAAAAATACAAAGTAACTTGAGTGATATAACCCAAGTTACTTTTTTTGTATAATAACATGTAGGCTTAGTTGCAATAATAACGAAATATTATTATTATTATTATTGAAAACAGCTATCGTGAAATGAAGTCACGACAGCCGTGTTGTTGGGTGGTCGGAATTTCGAGTCGAGAGAGCCGAGTTCGATCCCCAAGTGGCAGGCACGGGTGGGTTTTTCAAAAACTTACGTACGAATATCGTTGGCTTGGACATAAAGAAGGAATTATAATACTAAATAAATCTATTTATTTATTTATTATTATGAGTCTGTCAAAAAGACCTAAGAACCGAGTAAAAATTAGCGACAACGAATAAGAGTAATCTATAAAAATAAATCGTCGAATGTAAAAGGTGCCCGCCGACCGCCGACGGCAGGTCGAATTTAAATATCAAAACTAATTTGTCGAGAGTGGCGCAGTTTGATTGTGACCGAAATTAGGTGAACATTCTTCAGCTCGATTTCTAACGGGGGAGACTAAAAATTGGAATTTCCACCCAAGACGCTACAATGAAGGGTTGCCAATGATTAACCGCAGCTGCGAAAAGGTGGCTCGAGAAATTGTTATTGCCATTTACTCAACAAATTTAATAAAGAATTTTAATTTTAAATATTCTACAAATGTATATTCGAATATATCGTTTAAAATGTTAAAACATCATGCCTGTCATTATACCTGTACATTGTTTTCTTATCACAAAATAAGTAGCACTTGTGTTATGGAATCAGAAACACCGAGACCTCAGATAATACATAAAATTAGTTTTCTACTTTGACCTATACAGGGATCGAATCCTATCCAAACTCGAAGGAAACAACCTGTAATAGGCCACTGCAGGAAATAGGCCTCAGCGGGAGTGTTCATCATCTTTTGGTATTGTACCAGATATCTTGTACCAAAGTCGCTGCTGCCGACTGCTTTGGTCTGGTATTTTACGAGATAATAATCCCAATATCTGTCGGTAAGCAATAAACCTAAAGGCTTTTTCCTTAGACTGGGGTGTTATTATTTGTACGCTGATTTTCAGAAGAATAGTTGGGTGAGTAAGTATCATCACGTGGGCCATTATCTCGTTATTAATACAATTTAATTGAATTTTAAAGTATACAAATTATGCTGGACTTTTTGTTTTCTTTTTTTTTATAGAAAAGGAAGGCAAACGAGCAGGTGGCTCACGTGATCGTAAGTGATTATCGCCGCCCATGAACACCCGCAACACCAGAAGCATAGCAGATGCGTTGTCTCCCTTAGGGTCCCCCCCAGAAATGGGGGAGGGGGGTGTGTGGGCCATCGGTTACCTGCACTCACCAGACGAAACGCAGAAGCTTGTCAGACTTCTACTTCACACCGGTATTCTGTGAGGTCGTGGTACTTCCCCGGTCGAGCCGGCCCATTCATGCAACAACAAAAGCTGATGCGTGGCTCTACCACTGTTATTAATTAAAGATAAAAAAAAGAAAAATGGATACTGAAATCAACTGATGCGTGTATGACACGGTGGCCCAGAGGTAAGAGCATTGTCTCAAAACCTGCACGTTTCAGTAAAATAAAAATAAATCTCTATAATTCAATTATATCGTTTTTTATATTTTTTTACTGACCCATATACAGACGCACACATACACACACACACACACACCAATAAAAAAGTAAAAAAGAATGTATTTAAAAAACATTAAAAAGAAAAACTATTCCGTTGCGAAATTTCGTCGTAGGTAAATACAAGGTCTATTAACTCCGGAGCGGCAAGGGTTGCCCGATCACTCCCTTCTTTAATTAGTAAAAATCGAGCGACATTTCATCCGACCTGTCAAACTTGGAGGAGCAATTATCCAAATGGCGGCCAGAAGCCCCCGTCTCCAGTTAATTTGTTTTGCTCGAAATGACCGTTCTTAATGAGAATTAAGGTGTTTATGGAAGTGAACCGATAATAACGGAAATTTGATTCCGTTTTAGGCAGTAATTGAGGAGTTGATCAAGTGCGATTTACGACGTTTCGATATTGGAGTTGAATGAAGTTGTATTTCAATTGGGCAGTTGTGCTAATTGAGATTTAATCAGGGCTGTGCGAGTTATTTCCTAACAGAAACTATATTTTATACTACTATACTTATGTTTATTACTACAGTACTTATAATTATATTTTAGCAGAATTTTCTTCCTAGTACTTATTGTATACACATTTTCTATTATTTAAAATAAAACGGTTACAACTACCCTTATACAGTATTATGACAGGTATAAAATGTAACAATCGATGTCGATCGATGATTCATCGATACAAGTGAAGTGAATAAGCGAATAAATTATTTGAAAAAAAAATGTCTTCAAGCCCTTGCCAATACTGGGGTTAACAGAGGTTTCAACAATTAAGTAATTTCGACCCACCGAAGGCTTTTATTGGACGTCAGGGAGAGCCTGTCGTCGTTTTTACGTTCAAGCCAACAATATATATTGTACATAAGTTTTTCAAAAGACCCATTAGGAAACTGGAGATAGAACTTATGACTATTACCTAAAATTCCTATTATCCAACCACTCGGCTACCTTAACTTGTAAAGATGATTTGGTTTGATTTCTATAATAGACCACCTGGTTCTAAGAAAGGTCAAACGAACACCATTTTTCGTAATCCGCAACAATAAAACAAATAAAACGAAATGCAAACCCAATTCGGACGCCAGCATTCCGCGGACAAACGGAATAATTCATCAGTTGATACAATGAAATCTTCAACGCCCTTTAAAGCACATGCAAGTCCGCCTCGGTTCAAGATTTTTCCTAGCATTAAAAGGTTACAAGTTAGCAGAGGCGAGCGTACTTCAAACATTTACAGAATCTTTACAATAATGTTGTAGCCTTATTTATTATAATAAACATAAGAGTTTTATAAAAAAGATTCTGAATAAAGCGGATAATTTATTTAATAACGGCCTCTGAAGACAGGCTATCTTGAATAATTACCCTAATCATCATCGACATAATAATAAAAGTTCAAATCAATGTGAAGCTTCTCCGCAACCTGAGAAGGTTTGCCACAGTATATATTTTATGCAATGCAGCGCTCCAACAGGCGTACGAAAGAGAGTAAAATTTCAACTGATCTTGGTGGAACACGAAGACTCGAAGGTTGCTGTCTACCTGCCCTAATGTCACTGTGTCAGTGTGGTGACAGTTTTTTTTATTTCTCTTATTTCTTGATATAATGAAGTTGCTACGGAGTCTCGTCGCCGTCCTCTTCTGACTCGTTCACCATTCTGATTTATATTTGAAACGGCGGAGCGCCAATTACTCGCCGAACTGGAATCATTGCCGCTGCCCTCCACTAATTAATTCCGGCCCTCTTTTAATGTTCAAAAATCGCGGCGTCTAATTAGGTTTTAATTCGTTTTATTGGGCCCAGCAATGAAATAATAGCTGAGGCACTTGCAAACGGCCAAAGTCCCAGCTAGTACGGCGCGCAGCCATGTTTTATTGCCTCCAAACCTTTCGGATACTAAACTCTAATTTTAATAACTTTTTACCGCCCTTTAATAACCTTAACGATATTTGTTAGATTAGTAGATGCTTACAGCTGGGGTGAGAACGCTCACTCATATTTTCTTAAGGCATAGATTACATTTACATAGCAAAAAAAGTACGAAACGGTGTTCTAAAGTGGATTGGAGGATTTGTAGTGATTGTTATGCATTATGGTTTGTAGGACCTTTGATTTCTTAAACCTGTAGTCCAGCTTAGGTTTCTCGAGTATTTCTCTAGTTGGTAATTTCTACCTTCAAGATGCAATTTTTATAATTTTTTAAAACATATAGTCATGCTGTACTATTAATTTATAAATTACTAAAAATTCTTCCTTAGTGTAAATAAAGATAAATAAATAAATACATCATGCATTTATTACCCTAATTCTGTATAAGTAGAGAACAGAATATAAGTAGAGAATAATAATTAGAGAATAGGTAACAAAAAATAAGTAGTTAAAGCACTTGTGTTATGGAATCAGAAACAACGAAGGTACCACAAACATCTAAACCCGAGACAATGCATATAAGGGGTTTTTCTACTCGTATACTTAATCGTCCGCTAGTACGACTCGGCCACGGAGGTCTTCAAATGCTGTTTCCTTCACTCGTACAATACCGAGAAGAAGACATGCTAACTCTTAAACTAACTAACATTATGACATTTTCAATTAGATTGCATTAGCTCTGAATAACAAGATCGGATACCTACATTGTTATCCCCTCCACTAGTCCCATCCTCCGATTTCTACCTCTTTTCTCCCATAAGTGCCGAAGTTGCAAACACATGCATGGGATCTGCGATCAGTTATAACGCCTATCCTCTCGCTTGCCCAAAATTATGACTGAAAGTAGTAGCTAAGAAATCTTACAGTTGGTGATATAATGAAGCATAGATTATCCTGAAATATAAAAGAGGTTTCGCTCTGAGCTATCCATCGATCGGACGGTTTTTACTAGTGATTGGTAATCGGCGAAGTCATTAGGAAGGATGCTTTGTTTTTTTTTTTTATCTGCTGAGTTAATGGCGCGAAAAATGTCGTTAGCGGACCGAATCGAGCTATGTTTGGCAGGTGATGCGAAGAAATGTAAGTTTTCTTTTTTTATGTCTGTTCGCTTTTTATTCCGATTAAAACTGGCCAAATTAGAAGAATAAATATTGTTTTTAAACAAAGATTTTGAAAAAAGAACATTTTTTGAACATTGTTTTCTTACAAATAAAGACTATAATATAAGAAATAAAATTTGATACAAATTTAGAAATTTTCAATACTATATATATTTTATATAATATTTATAAATTTCGTGATTGAATCAGTGAGCAATCTATCCTTTTATACCAAAATAGATAATAAGGTATCTTAAGAGAGTTTAATATCGCTTCGCATTTGAAATTAAAAATAATAAAAAAGTTGAAATTCAGAACAAACTTTGAAAAGCGAACGACGATCAAATTGCATTCTGAAACTCAGATATCAGTAGCGAAACCGCGCTGCAACTTTGCAAATTAAATATTATTTTTTCCTTTGGCATGCTTAAAGTTCGAACCGTGGAGCCGCGGCCATGTACACCGGAGTTAACTAGTTATATAAGGCTGGGTGCACACGAGCAGTTTAATATTCGCCACTGGTCGTCTACAATTAACGCTCGAACAATTTCATAACTCGCCACCGCCTTTGAGCGGACGCGAACTCCGTGGAAATAGAAAGAATATTAAAAATATATATATCGTATCGCGAGTAGGGTCGGCATAAATAAGAGGCCGACGCTGCACAAAGGACATCATAATTAGATCAGTGCAAGACGTCTGTTGAATAGATCGTCTTTAATTAAGGACTTGTTGGATATTTACAAGCGAATATTTAATCTTCACGCAATTCCCAATACAGGGATAGATAGAGGTCTAGTTTAGACAATTAAGTCCCTTCCAAGGTGGGTCACCTTGCACCTAGATATTACAAGCGAATATTGTAACGAGCTCTTAGTTAAAACAAAAAAATATTTTCACACCACAGGGGTGGACAGAAAGGTAAGTAAAGACCTTTCAACCCACCTTCTACCAAGCCCGTCGCCGTCATATATCGAAGCCAACGATATAAATCGTAGATAAGTCTTTGAAAAAACTCTTAGGTATGGGCATATCTTCTTCAATCTATATATAAATAAATATCTTCACGCAATTCCCAATACAGGGGTAGACAGAGGTCAAGTCTAGACAATTAAGTCCCTTTGACCCACCGTCCACCGAAGATATTTTCGGGACAACGTGACAGGTGGTGAGCCCGTCGCCGCTTTATGTCCAAGCCAACGATGAAATTCGTACATAAGTATTTGAAAAACTCATTGGCCACCTGGGGATCGAACTCGGGTCTGTCGACTCAAAATTCCGACCACCCAACAACTCGGCTATCGTGACTTCATCAATCTTCTTCAATCAATCATTCTTATTTGTTTCATGAATGTCATAACGGCTTGTACTATCCACTGTAGGATGTAAGTATCTATGTTAGGGAAGGTTTGCCACGCTTGGCAAGCGGATTGGCGATCACCAGAAACCAACACCGCTACTCGTCAACTGTCTGCTATTGAGGTATTTTCGAGATGATTATCCCGCCATCTGTGGGTAGCCAATTTATATTTGTAAGGCTTATTTTCCCCACCCACGGGAAGCCTGGGCGTGTTATATTCTTACGCCGTGACCTCACGGTACTTTTTTAAATTATATCACACTATTTTTCTTTCCAACTCACGGAGTGGTTTTGTGAAAACAAGTGAAGAGACCCGAGTTCGATCCCAAGGAGAGATACTCGTACCAATGACTTGGACATAAAGACGACGATAGAGTCACAACGTGTCACATCATTCCAAAATAAGCTCCGGTAAAACGTGTGTCGTAAGGGCTAAATTGTCTAGACCTCTGGCTACCCTTGTATCGGAAAATGTAAGATATTAAAAAAAAGTCACAATAGCCGAGTCGATTGGTGATTGGAATTCGAGTCGAGAGACCCGAGTTCGATCCCCAGGTGGCAGGCTCGTACCAATGGGTTTTTTCAAAAACCTATGTACGATTCATATCGTTGCCTTGGACATAAAGACGGCGACGGGCTCACCACCTGTCACGTTGTCTCAAAAATATCTTCAGTAGAATATGGGTCGAAAAGACTTAATTCTACCCCTGTATTGGGAATGGCTTGAAAATATTTTTTACGATATTAAAAAAAACCTTCCTTACTATCACTGTAATTTTAATTTACGTGTGTCAATTTGAGAGAATATTTTGATAAGTCAATAATAGATGCAGTCTTCGTCCGTGCGACGCTATCAAATTATCCTCTCGGCCCGCGTCGTAGCGAATGATCAGATCCATCTAGACGACGGTCGTCAACCCTAAGGGATCCCCAGTGGGCGCCTATCGCTAGTGATTTCAGAAATCGCCGTCCCAAACGCCTGCAGCCAGGCGATATCGACACTCGTCTGCTGATTCTCAACGCATCGCGCGCGAACATGCAAGGTTTGAATTTAACACTGATTTGTTATTGTCTAAATATATGTGCATATTGTGAGTTTATAACCGGAAATTTATATTTTAACTGAGTTAAAGATGTATATATTTAAATTTATTCAATATCTACTCGGTAGTCGGTTTTTCGGTAACTACGAAACGTTCAAAATTTGGATATTACATGTAAATGTTGAGGCCGTTTTGTTGCTGCAATCCAATAATTAATTTTGAAAATTATAGTTGTCTTTTTTTGTGTGTTTAGTTTTAATATTTTATGTCATATTTCTGGTTGTAGCAATAAATAAACTTCTTTCTTTCTTTCTTCTTTCAAATATACTTACGCGCGTTCCCGATACTGGACAGATAGAGGTCTAGACAATTTTTGACACACATTTTGCCTGAGACAACGTGACTGGTTCACCACCTGTCACATTGAGCCCGTCGCCGTTGTAGATGTAAAACGGTACAAAATACTTACATATATATATATATATATATATATATATATATATATATATATATATATATATATATATATATATATATATATATATATATATATATATATATATATATATATATATATATATATATATATATATATATATATATATATATATATATATATATATATATATATATACATATTTTCATAAATAAATATTCATATATAAACATCCATGACTCGAGTACAATCATGCATTTTTATCAAACAAATGTTTGCGCCTTGCGGGATCCGAACCCAAAACCCGTAGCTTATTGGTGACAACGAGCTAGAGCTATCGGGTGGTGTATATTACACCTTTGATCTACATAGAAAAATAATTAAACCATTATACATTTTTTGGGCTCACCACTTATCACGTTGTCCCGAAAATAACTTCGGTGAAAGGTGTGTCGAAGGGACTTAATTGTCTAGACTAGACCTCTGTCAACCCCTATATTGGTAATTGCGTGAAGATATTTATTTATTTATTTTAACTTATTGTACCTTCTTTTGACGACCTCTTTGAAAGAGTTCCTGGTTCACATCCCGGTGTTGCCTCCATTGTTTCCGATTCAGTCAATAAATCCTTTAGGTAATTACTTTAGGATCACAGCTATGTATGTAGCGTGGTGATCTATGATCCAATTATAGATTAGGTGTTAATAAGGTAGACAATCGCGCGACAGGGCCAACGTTCGACTTTCTGATGAGCTCTACGTCGCACCGCCTCGGGCTCTCGTCTCAATTCTGCTGTCACCGGCACTTCAAGATTGCCCCCACTACACGCAGCCATCCACAAATGTAACGAGCAATAAAGACAAATTACATATATGGAATAATACTCAACTGAAATATTGCTTGGAAGACGCTGTTGTGCTGAAAGCTGTGCTGTGCTGAAAAAACTCAATATACTAAAATATTAATTGTATACTTTCGTGCTGTCAAAGTATAAAAACGCACAAGTTGCACTACTTACTACTATAGGTGGTCGGCTCGTACCGATGGGTTTTTTCAAACACTTATGTACGATTTATATCGTAGCCTTGGACATAAAGACGGCGACAGGCTAACCACCTATCACGTTGTCCCGAAAAAATGTTTCGTAGGTCGAAGGGTTTTAATTGTCCAGACTAGACCTTTGTCCACCCCTATCTTATTGGGAGTCCAGTCCTATTGGGAACGGCGTAAAAATAATGTGTTTTTTTTCTTATACTATCTTTTAAAGAGCACTAAAGACAAATATATTTTTATGTTTTGAATAATATTGTACTATCTAAATATTGGTAGGGACACACGCTGTTACGTGAATCAAAAAATTTCATCGTATATGCGAAACTTTGTTGTAAATTATAGAATGAAAAGTAAACTGGTTATTTTTTATATTCGAAACTACTTGATGATATTGCTTTGGAATTTGGGCAAATAAATATTCACAGCCGAGTGATTGAGTGGTCAAGGTTCGGGTCAAAAGACCCGATTTCGATCTTCAGGTGACAGGCTCGTGCCAATGGGTTTTTCAATTCAAAACTTACGTACGAATCATATCGATGTCTTGAACATAAAGACGGCGACATGCTCACGACCTGTCACGTGGTCCCAAAAATGTCTTTGGTGAAAGGTGGATCGAAAGGATTTAAATGTCAGATATTTGTTGTCAAGATATTTTTTATATTTCAAATTTCTGTACCTGGCCTTTTACACGTACGATACACGCCGATTGAGCCAACATTAACTAGTAGGTAACTCATAGAGTCGGAGTACAGATATGGCCTATTATATTGGCGTGAAGATATGTACCATTATTTACCACAGTACTGGGAATTTGGATGAAGATAAAAAAAGAGAACAGTACAAATACATACACTGTTACTGCGCAGTTATCAAAAATAAGACGCATTGTAATGGGCAAGAATCATAGCAAGTTATTATTGAGTGTTCCATAAACATGTTTACTGACACTGCCCTGACCCCATACTAAGGTGTTACAATACAAGGAAGTAGTTAACAAATCGCGTATCTTTTTGATGGATCACTTCAAAACAACTTATAGCAAAACATCTTAATTTTTGACCTTTCGCGTCGTATTTGAACTCATTATCTATCTTTAACTATCATTATTAAAGATGTATATTAGCTGTCTGTTGTTATTCAGTACTCTAGTACCTGCGTGAACAAGATCGCTTTCCATTAATAGATGGCGCTTAATATAATAATTAATATTTCATAACCACACATTACATATTCTTCTC
The DNA here is from genome assembly GCA_029286605.1 of Sericinus montela. Classification (NCBI taxonomy): domain Eukaryota; kingdom Metazoa; phylum Arthropoda; class Insecta; order Lepidoptera; family Papilionidae; genus Sericinus; species Sericinus montela. The sequence continues at coordinate 11,664,373 of JAGSMR010000044.1, forward strand.
ATTTTCACATTTGTTGTAGGAGATGCGATTGAAGTCATAGCAAAAATCTAGCGTGAATATATGAGGTGTCTAATGGATATAACCACGATAGCCGAGTGGTTAGATGATCGGAATTATAGTCGAGACACCTGAGTCCAATCCTCAAAGGCTCGTATCTATGGGTTTTTTCATAAAACTTACGTACGGTTTATATCTTTGGCGTAAAGATATAAAATAAATAATAAATAAATATCTTCACGCAATTCCCAATACAGTGAGCCCGTCGCCGTCTTTATGTCCAAGCCAACGATATGATTCGTACATAAGTTTTTGAAAAACTCATTGGTACGAGCCTGCCACTTGGGGATCGAACTCGGGTCTCTCGACTCGAAATTCCGACCACCCAACCACTCGCCTATCATGACTTTTTTATGTGAAGATATCTAGTGTGAAAAAGATTTCATCTAACTTTTATCGTAAAAATATAGATCGAATGAAAACAGTGAAACGATTACATACAGATAAACGCGTATAAAGAGAGACGTTTACGATATCTTTACCTTAAGTACGGACAGGCGCACGTGCGTAGGCAATATAAAAAATTGTCCGCCCCGAGGCACTTCAGTCCCCGGTCGCTGTTAGCAGAGGAGACGTGTGATCAAATGCCTTCGTAAAATCCAATCCGCCCATTTAGATCATCTTAGCTGTCCTCGTGTTTTTAAACCAACATCTCTTGAGCTCTTGCTGAAAGAAAAACTTGAAAGGAGCTTACGGAATAAGATTGAAGTGTCGTGTCTTCAATTCTGGTTGTGTGTGAGGCGAGGTGTGGTAAAACAAAACTGGATAAGTTTTATTCGCGAGAGGCCGAACGGGTGCTCGGTTATGTTAACGAATATTAAGATAAAGGTGGAGAAATGAAATTACATCAGATTTTTTTGGAAACTATCTTTATTTTATTTCAGCTGACGATCTCTGAGGTCCAGAGTTCGACAACCGATCGGGTCAATGAAGAAAACAATTTTTCTACATTTCTTTGGGTCTGGATGTTTGTGGTACCTTCGTTATTTCTGATTCCATAACACGTATATATGTGATGTTGTCCCTATCTATGTATGCACTTATTTGTTTCATGAATGGTCATGACGGAATGTAAATATGATGACATAACGGAATGTAAATGTCCTCTGCTGGACTTTTCGCGGACAGGAGAGTTTGCCATAATGACATGGAAACAGATTCTGAGACGGTATGCTCGTCACCGGTCTGTTGAATTTTGATCTACTGCTTTACGAGATGATTCTCCCGACATCTGCCAATTATTAGCCAATTATTTTTTCAAGGTTTTTCCCTCAGTGGTATATAATTTATAGAAGCGATTGTTTCCATGTGGTAAAATTGCACGTCATTGATATTTAATATTGGACATTTGTACAATATTCACTTTATTAAGTTATTCTTTAAATATGTCACCATAGCCGAGTGGTTTGGTGATCGGAATTGGAGTCAAGAGACCCAATTTCGATCCCCAAGGCTTTTTTTCAAAAACTGATGGACGATTTATATCATTCAATCACGTTGTTCCAAAAAAGACTTCGGTGGAAGGTGGGTCGAAAGGACTTGATTGTCTAGACCTCAGTCTACCCCTAAATTGGGAATGGCGTGAATATATTTATTTATTTATAAATAATTTTATTCACTCTTTGATTAAACCAACCAGTTTTGTATCACGGCATCATCAGTGTATTGACCTGGTATATTGAGTTAGTATGTTTTTACGCCGTGTAGATAACAAAATTGCTGCGTAACAATTTTGTTACGTTAGCGTTTCCGAACCTTACGATTTTCACAACTACTGAGTATTTGAAAATAACGTAGGCCTGTTGTTCATAATTTAAGACCATCATAAATCAAAGGACACGGAGGGTGCGTTGACCCGGGCGCTCTTGCAAGGATAAGATAAATGCGTCCGCATGCAAAGGGCGCGCGAGTCGCAGGTGCGCTTCACCGCAACATATCTCATAAGAGTACGGTGGGAGGATTTAGAATACCCTATTCAGTTCCTTATCGGAATATGTCAAGGCTGATATTAGCGTACTTTGTTCAACATTCATCGCTGTAATGTGGTCAGTGAGATAGAGCAGATTAAGTAATTTAAGTTTTCTCAGTTTATATATGTATAAAATAGAATAAATAAATATCTTCACGCAATTCCCAATACAAAGGTAGACTAGACCTCTGTGGTCTAGTCTAGACAATTAAGTCCTTTTGACCCACCTTCCACCGAAGATATTTTCAGGGCAACGTGACAGATGGTGAGCCCGTCGCTGTCTTTATAATTCATACACAACAATATAATTCATACACAAGTTTTTGAAAAACCCATTGTCTGCACTGCCACCTGGGGATCGAACTCGTCCTGAGTTCGATCCCCAGGTGGCATCTTGACTCATAATTCCGACCATCCCACCACTCGGCTATCGTGACTTATATATGTATACATATTAATAAAATTGAAGTGTTTGTTTATAGTTCTAATTTAACAGCTTAAAAAAACATTAAAAAAAGTTTATCTGTCTAATGTTGTGGCGAGTCTCTGAAGCGGCTGGACCGATTTTAACGACTAAGATTCCTTTTTGTACAATAAGTAGGGTTCCGTGTTAAGTGTTTAACCACAGGTAAAGCGGCGGGCAGCTAGTTTAATATATAAAATAAGTTGTCTTTTTGTTACCGTTCGGTTACACTACACTGTACGCTATTTTTTTATTTGACGACTCACTCTACTCCAATATTGAGAAAATGTGTGAAGACAAACAAAATAATAATTAAATTATAATAGTAGTTGATACCATTCATAAACAAAAACACATCTAGTTACAAATGAATATCGTAAAACAACAATCGTAAAACAATTTTCGCAAGAGATAAATTTCCAACACGTGTAAGCAGCGGCGGTCGGGTCGTCGCGGCAACCTCCTCGCGTGTACATCGCTAATTGTTGTTCATAATTTGTTCTCGGCCTCTACCTCGCGAACAAGGTGATATTTTAACTTGGCCACATTTAAATGCAAATTCGGAAACTTTCCCACCCCGAGTTTTGACGGCTACCTACACACATAAATTTAACGTTTGTCCGAGTTTCGAATTCTCCCCATAGAATAACAACTTATATATCCCCCGAACCTGAACCGAAATCGTCATTTGAATTTAGAACGTCTCGTTCCGCTCTTGAAATTTATAATTAAAATCAGGCCTCTAAGATGACTACTAGGAGGTTTTATAATAATTATTATAATACCACATGGATCATTCCATACCATAATTTCCAAACTATAAGAACTATAAGAAGGATCGGCGAAAGTCGCGGGTTCGAATCCCGCCCGTGTCAGTTGAAATTTTAACGTTTTTTCTTTAATTTATTAACATATAAGAAGTTATCAATTCCAAACTATAAGTCACGATGTCTGAGTTGTTGGGTGATTTGAATTTCGAGTTAAGAGACCCGAGTTCGATCTCCTGGTGACAGGCTCGTACCAATGGGTTTTTTAAAAACTTATGTACGAATTATATCGTTGGTTTGGATACAGACGGCGACGGGCTCACCACCTGTCACGTTGAACCGAAAATATATTCGATGGAAGGTGGGTGAAAGGGACCTTATTGTCTAGACTAGATCTCTGTCTGCCCCTGTATTGGGAATTGCGTGAAGATATTTATATTTATTTGCATTTTTAAGAAGTTATAATAGAAATACGTAATTAGTACGATCCCGTATCTTTCCAGATAGAAAAATGATAAAAATAACGTATGTTTTATAGGGTAATATAATTTCAAACAGCTAAAGTACTTGTGTTATGGAACCCGTGACAACATAGAAAAAGAGGTTTTTCTAGATTGACCCGTCGAGGAAACGAATCCTGGACCTCAGAATTAACTTGAAAGCCGGTACAAGCCACTCAAGATGAAGCTAAGAATTGCTGGTTTGAATCCCACTATGATGAATATTTGTGTGATAATTATGAATGTTTGTACTCGAGTCAGAGATGTTTATATTTAAATATACATTTATTCAAATATGCCTTCGTACCAATAGATTTTTTCGATACTAATGTACGATTTACCACATCGTTGACCCGGACGTTACAACGACGGCAGGTTCACCTATCACGGTTTCCCAAAATCGTCTTCAGTGGAAGGTGAGTCGATAGAACTTAAAAATCTAGACCTTAACCTCAGTATTGGGTTTGGCGTGAAGATATTTTTAATTTTCTAATATTATTCGAACCGGAACCCTTATTTTTGAAGGAACGACCAACTAGTCGATCGTAAAGTCAAATCTTAATGTAATCCACAACGGAGGTAGTGACCTTAATGGCCATTGAAACTGAACAGAAACGTGAGTGGACAAATTGGAAGGTCCGGGTCGCGATAAGGGCCAGCGCTGAGGAGTGGGAGGGGGGGAGAGGATGTCCATAAACAACAGGCGACTCGCTCCCAATTAATAAAGCAGCCGACACAGAAGTGGCGCAATTAATTCTGTGCCTTCGTAGATTTTAATAGTTCGCATAAATCAGTGCGCCGCGGAGACGGTGGGTTAATCGCCATTTAATATGCCGGTCCGGCCTATAGTGACCGGCTAACTATCTTCGAACAAATATATCAAACCCAGCTCACTGATAAAGCATGATACGTGATACCGTTGTCTACCAATTCTGTTACATTTCTTGCTAATTATACCCTAGTAGCATCACTGTAGAGATATACTACCTCTATTTTTTCTCTAATCGACATCCGTAAATTTAAGGTAAAGGAAAGGAAAATAGGTCATCGGAATTCAAATCGAGAGCCTCGAGATCAATCTCCAGGTGGGAGAACTTGGGATAGTCTGAGTTCCAGACAATTTAGAACTTTGATTACACTACACTACACTATTGATAATGGCGTGAAGTTAAATTTAGAATATAATGTATATAATTATTGCCGATATAATATTTAATATAATATTTTAGAATATAATGAAGTCACGATAGCTGAGTTGTTGGGTAGTCGGAATTTCGAGTCAAGAGACCCGAGTTCGATCCCCAGGTGGCAGGACCAATGAGTTTTTCAAAAACTTATGTACGAATTTCATCGTTGGCTTGGACATAAAGGCGGTGATGGGCTCACCACCTGTCACGTTGTCCCGAAAATATCTTCGGTGGAAGGTGGGTCAAAGGGACTTAATTGTCTAGACTTGACCTCTGTCTACCCCTGTATTGGGAATTGCGTGAAGATATTTTTTTATGTAAATAATTTCAATTTATAAACTTATTTGTTTATTGTACAGAGATTGATGTTTATGAATCAATTATAGAATTATATAAGTTGTTGTTATGACTAATAAATCGTATAAGAGTCAAAATAGATGAATAAAAGTCTGTTGCAACTTCGTAGCAGGGTCATTACTATTCAGTTAATCTTATTAGACTATATCAAATCAAATATAAGTAACATAGATTACATCCATTGTTCGTCATTTTTTGAATAAATTAATGAATGAATAAATAATTTATTCGCTAAAAATAAGTAGACGCATACAGAAGCCGTGTGGCAACGGTGTAAGAATATTGCCACTCCCTTTCTTCCCGTGGTTGTCGTAAGAGGCGACCAAGGGAAAGAGCCTAGAATATCCTAACGGCAACCGATAGATGGCGGTATAACCTCTAAAAATGTCAGACCAAAATAATTAGACCGAAAAAGGGCAGCAGCGTCTGAGGTGCGAGTGGTCTGGTACTGCCAAGCCTGGCAGTTATGGGTAATCCTCCCCTTGTAAGTGGCCAATGAACTGCAGTGGACTTTAACACGGCCTTAGACAGAGGACTTTAGCCGGTATTGATGTATGTATGTATACAGAAGCAAATATAAAAATCAGGAAAATAAAAAAAATTTAAAAAACGGTGCGTCACCTCTTTTAGTAAACGAGATTGGTAACTCAGCTTTAAGGTATATCTGAAATAATTCCGACATGGGACTGTTTTTCCGACATAGACTAAACGGTGTAATGCTGCTCAAAAATGTAGTGTTGCTAAGTGTCCACGCGATTCCCAATACTGGGGTAGACGGAGGTCTAAGCAATTAAGTCCTTTCGACCGACCATCCACCGAAGATATTTTTGAGACAACTTGACAGAAACTGATAATTAAAGATACTTCGTACACAAGTCTTTGAAAAACCTATTAGTACAAGCCTAGTACCGGGATCGAACTCGGGTCTCTCGGCTCGACTTCCGATCACCAAACCACTCGGCTGTCATAAAATCGACTAAGTATCCACAAATGCTTAATTTCTCATTCGACCTTCTTCTGTAAACTCATAGATATAAGTTTGTTTCTAATTGCGCATACATGCTCAGTCACATGAGTCCTAAACGTTACTATCAAGGCGCGCCAGGTTATTCAATTATATTTAGAACACAGGAGACAGTTCCCAAATTCAATTGCAGCTAGACTTTAGTTCGCGTTAAGTGGTTATATCCCCTCTAACAGCGGACTGAGGCCGGAGTGGACACTAAACACGAGGTGGAGAAAAGGACGGGGGTTAGGGGGAGAGGGTACGAGTGGCGACACCTCGGAATATTGAATTTGCGGAGCGACGACTCTCAATTGTTATCTACCGCTGCAAGGTCGCGTAATGGCGCCCCCGCCAGGTACAGCCCTTTCTTTTATGTTAGGGCTGTCGCTTGATTTGTTAAAGTCAAAAACCAATATTCATATCCTGTTCTTGAACTTGAACTTACGAGTAACTAATAACAATTCTGAATAGTAATTAACAAAACTTGATAACTAATCAAATTTTTTCTCTTTAATTTAGTAACGAAAAACTCAGCATAGGTAATAATGTAATATTCTATAAAATCAATAAAAAAAATGCATATGTTTTTTATAAGTTTATGTTCTCTCTCTCGTGTATATACATTCGTCATATCGTATTACAAAAAGTGCATCGTATAACACTCTTAAAAAGCCTAGAAATGAGATTTGCAATTTGTGACATGAAACTGGAAATTAATGAGCTGTTTAAAAAAGTACTAGATCAATCTGATTTGTGACGTCAGCATCAAAAGCATCTGGTACGGTTGACGAACCGCGAGCAAAAATACAGATTATAAGAAAATCTAAAGACCTAAGCTTTAAGTAACAAGATATTAAGATTATTAAGACAATTACTAAGAAAATTTACACTTAAGACAATTTACGAATGGCTTTCACAGCTGTTTTCAAGGTGTCACCAGCTCTGAGTTGCCGCGTTCGATTCCCGGGTGGGTCAACTGTAGAAAACTATTTTTTCTATCTTGTCTTGATTCTGGGTATTGCGGTACCTGAATTGTTTCTGATTCCATAACACATGTACTTTAACTACTTACTTTTGGATCGGAGCAATGTATGTTGCCTTTATGTATTTATTTCTTACTTATCAAGAAAAGATTATAGTCACAGTAGCCGAGTGGTTGTGTTAACGAAATTCGTGTCTTGGACACGAAGACACGAAGACGACGGGCTAACCACTTGTCACGTTGTTCCAAAAATATCTTCGGTGGATAGGTGGTCGATCCGGCATAATTGTTTAGACGTCTGTCTACAGTATAAAAAATTTTCACGCAATTCCCAATACAGGGGTAGACAGAGTCTAGACAATTAAGTATCTTTGACCCACCTTCCACTGAAAATATTTTCGGGACAAAGTAACAGGTGGTGAGCACTCGGCTATCGTGACTTAAATGACTGAATTGAATTGATTATATTTATTTATAGAAGATCATCAAGTCTACTTTAACTATGCTAGCAACCCTATCGTACTTTCGCTAGGGCGGTCATTGGTCAATTTATTTCTTGCGCCTGCCCGGGACCGCAGTTATCATGATTGAATTAAGTAACTCCGGAATTGCACCCGGGCCCCGGTCCCCGGTGATTTAGCGCCGCTCGCCATTGTCCGGTGCCCCGGACACCTCTAACGGTGAAAATTTGCCGGCAAAAAGGGAATCCGGAATTTTAATCGTGAGAATGTACGCCTGCGGAGACGGTCCGTTACGATGGGTTTATTTAAGATTAATTTTCAACTTTGAGGTCCGATCGGGGTCAGAATTCGGAGTCGATTGGATTCATTGAATTAATTCACGATTTTGTTAATTAGTTTGACTTGTGTTTACGACTTTCGATGACCAACCGGTTGAAAGGACTCAATTGTCTGGACCTCTGGCTACCACTGCTCAGGTATTGGGAAGATATACATTTATTTGTATCTTTTACTATTTTCATTTACAATATATTGCCGGTACCATTTAAAACTAAACCTGTAACTTATAAAAGTTATCGTGTGGTATTGGTGTATATTTTTATAAATTTCTTATTTAGATCGATCTAACTATCAACAGATAGAGACAACATTACAGATATTGCTCTTATCCTAAATGAAGCAGTTGAAACAATTTTGTTATGGAATCAGAAACTAGACCTAGAAACTAATTACCAGAGACAATACATAAAAGCTGTTTTCTACTTTGACCGGTCCAAGAAACGAACTCGGGACCTCAGAGTCAGGTGTCTACGCATACCCGACTGCGTGGATCATCAAAGCTTCCTTTAATAATAAAAAGGATATTTACCGTTCACAAGGTAATTAACTTGAAAAATACCAGACCAAATAAAAAGAGACTGACGTAGGGGGGCGGCATAATCAAAGATAGAATAAGTAAAATATGCTTCATTGCACACTAAGAGACAGTAATTACATACTATTAAAACTATTATTTTAAAACGACATGAGTACTATAGGTGCAAATTATCTAATACTACAATCCAATTCTTTTGCCAAGCGTACAAGAAATCCGTACGAGATGGGAAAACGTCTTAAAGTGTATTAATAATGGAAGCTTTGTAAGTGTATCAACATTTCCACAAAGTCACGTAGCAAACGTAGCATGTTACGCCGTAGCTGTGTCGTTAAGCATCGTAGCTGTGTGCTACGAAGGTTGTTAATTGAATTAGAACGGCCGATGAAAGGTGCTTTAACTTGGTAGTCCGCTATGAAACTTTTCACTTAAACAACTTCAAGTTTGCTTGTCCCTCGTTCCGACTGTTAGGAAATTTAAATTATTAATTTTTTAAATTAATAGGAACACATAAATAGAGATTGCGTATTATATAAGGCTTTGATTAAGTAAATCTCAAGTATTTTTGTGAAAAGTTTTATTTGAATAAGAGATTAATATTTTAGTAATAATATGAATATATTTAATTTATGTAAATAATATAAATAAATGTCTTCACGAATTCCCAATACAGGGAGACAGAGGTCTAGTCTAGATAATTAAGTCCCTTCGACCCACCTTCTACCGAAGATATTTTCAAGATAACGTGACAGGTGGTGAGCCCGTCGCCGTCTTTATGTCCAAGCCAACGATATAATTTGTACCTAAGTTTTTGAAAAACCCATTGGTACGAGCCTGCCACCTGGGGATCGAACTCGGGTCTCTTAACTCGAAATTCCGACCACTCGGCTATCATGACTTTTATTTATAATAATAAAAATAATAACCTTTATTTGCTCGCATGGCACGTATTAGAGTGGGTATAGTTTTTAAATAGTCTCACATGTTTGCCGAATGAGGCTTGCAAAAATTATCTAAATATCTTTAAGTAAACGCAGATAGAATAAATCTTACTTCACAAAAAAAATCATCAATTTACTCTTCAATTAAAATTGTCCATAATTTGTATGTTAAGTGAAGTTCCATGCATTGAATATGTGTATTAATGTCAAACTGTTACTCATTTGTCAGAAGTTCATCAATGTTTTAGCAGCATTTAGACAAAAGCCATGTTTTCAATTTAGACTTAAATCTCTCGATTGCCATTGGTTCCTTTAAGTGGGATAGCAATTTGTTGTAAACCTTTAGTGACATGGCAATACAACTTTTTTGAAAGAATGACGTCTTTGGAGCTCGATCGAGAACAATTCTGCCACAGTTTCTTGTATTTCGTGGAAAAACATCAATTGCCTTTTTAAATGAATCTTTATTAGTTTTAACGTGTTTACTGGTTTCTAGAATGTACATTGCCGGTAATGTCAGAATATTTTAGACGCTTCTGCCAGTCACCGACACGCTAAATTATGGACTAGCATTCTTCACATTGTTATCCCACCATCTTTCGCTGGCTAAATATGTTCATTAGTATATTTGAACAATGCAGTAATAAAACTAAACTGTTATAAGTGTACTATTTTTTTAGAGACATTTCAATTTGCATATCAACTCTTACGCAAATAAAGAGAACACATTCACTCGTCGCGGGCATAACTCAAAAGAATTTTTTTCTTACTCCAATCTCACGCATCAGTAAGATTAGACGCAATTTGCTCATTCCAATTCAAAAGGAGTGCCTATTTTTATTGAGGACTAAGGGAGCACTTGCTAAGTACAAATAATCCATAATTTATTGCCATAACTAGGAACATTGGGAGGCATTTGCATACAATCTCGATAGAGCTAGAGAAGTTAAACATAAAAGTGAGGCATCCAATAGGGCTCACGTCGATGACGGCGCTACATCAAATTATTCCATTCCATTTTAGACGAAATGTATACAGAGCAAACATGAAAAGAGAACAAAATTAAGCATCGACGTGTGACACAATGCTCAAGTGGTAGCGAGAGCGGTTACAATATTTACGCGTCTTACGCCTCTGAAAATGTTAATTTTTATTTCTTTCTAATTTATTTGCTTAAAGTATGTGATTATATAGGTGTCCATTAAAATTTTTCTAAATCAAAAAACATTAATGCCAATTTTTTAACCTTATCAAACCCTGTCCCTGTCGAAAGCACTTAATTTCTTGGCCTTTGTCTACCCCTGCATTAGGAATGCAGGGGTATGATATCATGATCTATTAAAAAGCTAAAGATTCGAGTCATAGATTCTGTTCATGCTAGTCTATACTATTAGTAACGTATAAAAAAGAAAGTATTTTTATTCGTTATTACAACTAAAAGAACAAAACAAAATCTATTGAAAAAAATTTAAATATACTAGTTTAGGGTTGCAGCAACGAAACGGCATCCCACTCGGTATAGTGTTGTAACAGTGATGTGACTGTTGCAATAAAACTTTGTGTGAAAGCAGTTGAAACCTAGGAAAGTAGATAGATATAGGTAGGCTACCATTTACCGTAAATATTGTGGCATATAATGTTTCCATGTAGGCGAATTAGAGACATTAACAATGATAAAAAGTTATGTTACTTGATTTTTTGACCTAACATGTTGATTTGTACCTGAATAATTTTTGCTTTAAACTTTACACCACGCATTCGGAAGCGGAAGGCGCGGGGTCGCGGCACACCGAGCGGGGCGGCCGGACGGAGGGGGGGGGGGACATCAATAATCCTCCGTGTTATTCTTATGCAAATGCCCACGGTACGATAATAAGTGGAACGCGAATCAGCAGACGTTACACAGATTGGAAGAGCTCGCCGTGAGGACCGCGACACACCAGCGGTTACGGTGTTCTAATTTTTTAACTTCACACATATTTCCAATAAAAGAGAAAATACATAGATATATAGGGACATCATCACATACTACTACTGATCTGCGACACACTCCAGTAGAGAATTATCGTCATCATATTTGCTGTATGGTAGTCCATCATTGTTTAAAATAATAAATACAAACATAGATAGGGACAACATCACATACAATGCTCTGATCCCAAAGTAAGCACCTAAAGCGGATAGCGGCAATAGCCTAATGGCTTAGGGTGCGGAATGCGAAACATGACGTCGCAGGTTCGCGCCCCGCCATTCGACTATTGACGTAAACCAACTCCTGACACGAGCATTGCAGCTTCATTGCAGTGGTCAACAGGAATACTAGTAATGTTATTCGGCATTGCTAGTATTCTTTTTTTATAAGAAAAAAATCGTTTGTATTAAGGCATCAGAAACAAAGAAAATTCACAAACCGCCATCCCGAGAATATTAACATGTTTATGATATTTATTAAAGAAAAACTATACAAGAAGACATGACAGTAACCCCAGGGAATGAGGTGATCCCTCCCAAGTTATTTCTAGAAAATATCACATCACATAAAAAAAAGTATTGCCCAAAAAAGAGGATACCTAAGGAGTTTCTTTTGCCTGTTTCTTCTCCGTTAGAGAAACCTTATTATGAAACGGTGGTAAATTTAAAAATTACTATCGATAAACTAATGTATATTCTTGTGTCGGTTAATAATTTTTTTACTACTACTACTACACTACTTATGTTAATATTTAGAATACTTATCAACTGAAAACTATAGTGTAATTATACTGTAGTTTCCTACTCCTCGTGGTATGGTACCTAGAGCGCTGGCTGCATTTCCACGTCGAATGGCTAGACTTACCGTTGAGCGAGAAAATACGAGACCGAGAGAAGACCAGCCCTTTGTCACCAGCGGCTGGTTAATAATTGATTTGATCAGATTTGTTTTGAAAAATGTATAAAAGTGTTATTCTTCCTACTTGACCCGACCAGGACTGGTGGTCAGTCCATTGCCATCTTAGTGAGCAAGCCCACAATACAATTTTCATACATTTATAAAAAAATTTCTTCAAGCCATTCCCAATACTGGTGTAGACAGAGATCTAAACTTTTAAGTCTTTTCAATCCACCTTTCACCGAAGACATTTTTTTAGACAACGTGTCAGGTGGTGAGCCAGTTACCGTATTATGATATGTATCCTAGTGTTGAAAAAACCTGTTTGGTACCGGCTTACCACCTGGGGATCGAACACACGTCTATTAACTCGAAGTCTAATCACCCAACCACTCGGTTATCGTGACTCAACAAATCGAGGGCACTAGTTGCATATATAAGAATTGTTAGTACATTGATTTTATAGATTAATTAAAAAAAATCTTCACACCATTCCCAATACCTAGACCTAGACCTAGACTAGACCTAGGGTAGACAGATGTCTAGTCTAGACAATTCTCTTCGACCCACCTTCCCCCGAAGATATTGTGGGGCAACGTGACAGGTGGTGAGCTCGTCGCGTCTTTATGTCCAAGCCAACGACATGAATCGTACACAGGTTTTGAAAAAACCCATTGGTACGAGTCTGCCACCTGGGTATCGAACTCGGGTCTCTCGACTTGAATTCCGATCACCCAAACACTCGGCTATCGTGACTATATTTTAAATTTTAAATAGTGATTAAATCTCATATTTTAGTTACTTTTATGTTTACTATCATAGTGTGTGCAAGTGTTCCGTCTATGCTTTCTTTTCTTTAACTTCGGTTAATTATAAGTGGAAACTTTTTGAATTGCCTTCTGTATATACTATTCTGCCAATTTATTATGTAAATAGCTGTAAGTTTAAAAAATTAAGGCTTTATTCAATATTTTATTGACAGAAACAGAATTATGTTAATATTTATAATACTTATTAACTAAAAACTACAAATCGTAGAACCCTACTTCTCGCGGCATGGTTACAAGAACGCTGGCAGCATTTCTACGTTGAATGGCTAATTAATAATATAAAAAAAGTAAACCTGAATAGTATATAGCATTTTTAAGTACCGCATAGATCAGCGACGCGAGAGCGTGTAGCGGTGCGCTCCGACATGGCTGCATGCATCAACGGCTGACGCGCGTGATGCACGGCCGCCCAGTTTATTACGTACGAATAAATCTACTTTACAGCTCTCGGCTGTATAAATTGCCAACTTAATAATAAAGCACTATTATTAATTATTAATAATGCATTGTTATTAATTACGCCGTATGGTAATGGCGTAAGAATCTTCTCATGGGTATCGTAAGAAGTAACTAAGGAACACAGCCTCGAATATCGCTATGGTAACGGATAGATTGCGATATAAGCATCTCTAAAAATATCAGACCAAAATAATCAGACCGAAGATGGGCAGCAGCGTCTGTCGTACGAGTGGTCTGGTACTGCGATCGAAAATCCGCTCGCCAAGCATGGGTATTATGCCAAATCCTTCCGATTCCTTTCTTCCTAGAGAGATATAACTCCTACTACCTAAAGAGGCCTAACTCAGGTCTGCAGTGGACTTTAACAGGCCGTTCTGTACGTATGTATGTCTATATTATTAAAATAAAATTGGCTAATAAAAGAGTTGCAATAACTCAGGTCCATGTTCCTAGAGATTTATGTGGCATTTAATTGAGCCGACTTATTTAAAACCTGCTCGTGATTTAGACGCAGACTTGGGTCAGTCACAGCCAACAGCGTTACCGCGCGTGGTGAAACGTTCGGTAGATTTGGCAGCGCGGTGTGGTCGTGCCACTAGATGCGATGCCAGAATACGTCCACCCCCACCGCCACGCACACCTCTGTGCGGTGAGCATAGTGCAACATATCAATAGATTTGTTTCTTTTCTTTCGCTAACGCTGAGGAAAAGATTCGATTCTATCCGCCTCGGACTGTCTACTGCATCTAGTTAGGAAACCAGACACGGAGAAAGGGACTGGATCATATTTCTCTAAGAGATCCAATACCATCTAAAAGCCTGCTTGTACTCCGCTGTTTGCCCCCAAGCTTACCTTGCGGGAGCATAGACTCGGCAAGTAAAAAGAAGTATGAATTCCAACCAACTTGAGGAAAAACATCCATGTTTGAGATCTGATTGTGATTTACACGTTACACAGGATTTTAATATATTAATGATAATTAATAGCACGGCCTCGGAAAGAGATAAATAAATAACATAATCTATGACATAAATGTTTAGTCGTAATAATATATCACCCCTTTCTTACTGTGAGTAACAGGCGACTAAGAAATATACCTTGAGAATGAAGTTGCCCATCTTCAGATGGCGAGATGGTTATCTCCAGATATACCAGATCAAAATTCAGTGGAAGGGCAACAGCGTCTACGGTGACAGTCGTCTGGTGTTACTGCAATCGCCAATCGTGGCGATTTGATCAAAGCCAAAAAGCGATTAACAAGTCCAGTACTTATTTTAAGTTATAAGCGTTATTTAATAATGCCATAAGCGTAGTACATAATCATTTCATATATTTTCTACTACTCCTTTCATGTTAACAATAAATAGAGTAAAAACAATATTTTAACAGTAGTACTGACAACCCTAGCGAGTAAGAATATGAATGACCGAATTTAAATGTGAGCGTGTCAATAAGCATACGGCGTATTAATGTGAGTGTCAAAGATAACACACACACGCCGCACTACGCCACAGAAGCGTACACGTGTGGTGGGATTTTTACCTTATTGACAACAGATAAAATATATTGAAGTTAGTTGTTTATAAATTTGACCTTATTAAACTGTGATAAAATGTATTGCAATACTACGCCACTTGTTAAACGATTTCTAGAATGAAATAGTAAAACAGATCAGTAAATCAATCATAGATGGCGTTGTCGTTTTGATATCTTCAGAGCTGTAAAAAATAAAAGCTGCAAAAACCTCTAACAAATGACGTCTATGCCGCTCAGAGCCGTAAAAAAAGCTTAACATTTTTTCATTTAAAATTTCAACTCATGTGCTTGAGTTAGCTCGGTAGCACGGTACGGCGTAGGTCGCAGCTTCACGTCCCGCCTGTGTGACATGATTTTTGGATGTGATTTCAATTATCATGCTTTATAGATCAAAAAAAATTATTTAAATAATTACATAATCGAATAATTCTGTTTCCGTAAGAAAATAGTCCGTGTTCTTGTCCATGTAACCAATTACAAATATTATAAAACGTATTCTTTCATGCTTAAGACAATAGTTTTTTTTTGTAGCGTAGATTTTTTTAAGCTTCACGCATTTCCCAACATGGTGACAGTCAGAGTAGTGTAGTCTTTTTTTCTGAATTTTAATCTTTTAGAACGTCATTTCAAAAGCTTATTTGGTACAAAGATGGTTTGGTGATTTGGTAAAAGATGCAAATTCTACATAAGTTACGATAGAACTTTTTGGTTCCTTCCTTCCAAGTACCGTGACTATTGATTAATTATTCTAAAAGTTTCTGGGAATGGGAATGCCACTACACGCACACAAACAAACGATTATAATACGTGTAACATTCATTGAAGCGCATAACATAAGGAAAGTTACACGACAGCCAAAAATGCATTCGCGTAATAATTTATAAACAACAAACGCGTAAACTTGTCAAGTTGACGAATATACAGCGCACCTCGCGAAGAGGTAAACATTATTACATGTGCTATAAGTTCTCTATGTTTAAAGTGTATAAATATGCTGATCACCGGTGAGTTATGCTTTTTGGAATGTAGCCCGTACAATGAAGACTTACAGAGGTATGTTAATGAGGTGTTTATGGTTGGTTATCGCCCATTTTTTAATTAATTTACAAGTGTTGTAGATAAGTTACGATAGCTGTGTGGTTGGGAGGTCGGAATTTCGAGTCAAGAGACCCGAATTCGATAACCTGGTGACAGGTTCGTGCTAATGGGTTTTTAAAAAAACTTTATGTATGAATTATATCGTTGGCTTGCAAATAAAGACGGCAACGGGCTCACCACCTGTCACGTCGTCCCTAAAATATCTTCGTTGAAAGGTGAGTCGAAGGGACCTCATTGCCTAGACTAGATCTCTATTCACCCCTGTATTGGGAATTGCGTGAAGATGTTTATTTATTTTATTTTGTGTTATGTTTCTCTGCAAGGTACCTTACGCTTTTCCCAACAGTAGAGTAATTACCGCTGCATTCTGGTTAGATAGATACATGATATATCATCACTGTAAGAAATTCAGACTTCTCTAATTATATAGATTATGTGTATGACATATTTGTCTACGTGTATATCTTTAATTATGATGTATTCTAATATAAATCGTTGTAATATTTAGTATTATTCACGATAGACGAGTGGTTGGCTGATCGGAATTCGAGTTGAGTTGAAGGCTCGTACCAATGAGTATTTTAAACACTTTCATACGTAACGTAGGCTTAACGTATGAATGTCTACGCCTAATAATCTTATAATCATCTAATTTTATGCCACACATGATTTAATCCAATCTAATAAAGAAATAAAAAAGCTCTTTACATTTTTTATATTTGACGATCTCCATAGACGAGTGGCGTACATACCGGTTTTCATGGTGCTGCCAGCTCTGGGTAGTAGAAAACACTTTAGTAACACACTTTTGAAAACACAGTAATGTAGAAAACACTTTTTCTACCTTCGTTGTTTCTGATTCCATACCACAAGTGCATATGCTACTTCCTTTACCGTCGTAGCAATGTATGTGATGCCCTTTCTAAGTGTGTATTTATTTATTATTTTAAACATTGATTGAGTACCATACAGCAAATATGATGACGATGATTCTGTACTGGAGCGTGCCGCAGATCAGAGATAACGATGTCACCGAATCTAGTACTTTTGGCCGTGCTCCAACTTTCACTCTGTTCCTACCTACGTACCTTACGTTGGTATCTCTGACGACACATATACGTTATATCAAGAAAGGCTTAAGCATATGCCATCCCTTTTCTTCTAATATATAAAATATATAAAAAGGTATCGTTAGAGACGACTAAGGGAAAAGCCTTGTATAATATAAATAGCTACCGACAGATGGCGGGATAAACACCAGACCAAACTATGCAGGCTGGTGACGACAATCCCTTACAATCCCTTAAAATGTGCTGTCTACTAGCACTGATTCACTCACTAGAGACAGTAGACCGTATATTCCGACCGTATATTTATGTATAATTTTGAGATTGCTTTTCCAATTTGTATCTAATAATAGATAACCCGATAACCTAGTTGGCTGTGACTCTGTCTACAAAGCAATGGGTTGCGGGTTCGATGTCTGCGAGGCGGTGACATTTGTGTGACGAACATGAATTTTTGTACTGGAATACATATTTCATGCATATTACATATATGCTTAAATTAATATTTATCAATTTAAATATAACTCTACATAAATATATTGTACCTCACTACGTAAACTATCTCACCACCAGTCTCATCCCTTGTCCCGAACAGGCTTCAATGGAAGGTGGTCCGAAACAACTTAATAAGCTAGATTAGAATATGCGAGACGATATCTATTTGTTTCACATCTAAAAAAAGCTTAAATATAAGCATATATTTATGGTTTTGTAAAGGTAAGTGTATGATCTAATATCGCATTAACAATAACGTATAAATAGTATTCGTCGACCGGTCGGCCAGTGTAGCGGCAATTAGTGTAATGGCACGTGGTGCGCGGGCGCCGGGCGCTGCCACCCTGCCAAATACACATTAACTTGTTAAACGTATACACGTGTCTGTTTGTCTTTTATAAATCTGCATATTGATATATTTTAGCTATATATACTTTGGAATATGTTTTGATCGTCTGAGAGACCACCCTTTACCTTCGTTAAGGTACAGGCCTTAACGAAGGTAAAGAATCTTTAAATATAAATAAAATTGAAGCATCTGTTTGTAATTCTTAATTACCAACGTACAACTATTCACTATATGTACATGAAAGTGTATATAATACTTACAAAAAAAATATTT
This sequence comes from Sericinus montela, assembly GCA_029286605.1. Taxonomy (NCBI): domain Eukaryota; kingdom Metazoa; phylum Arthropoda; class Insecta; order Lepidoptera; family Papilionidae; genus Sericinus; species Sericinus montela. Next base: position 11,682,914 of record JAGSMR010000044.1, read on the forward strand.
AAAATGTTTTTATCTGTCCGCCGGCTGATCTCTGAGACCGCTGGACATATTTTAACGGAATTTTTACCGGCTGTCAACTGATGTATTTTTCAAAATGGTTCTCTAGCTATCCGTGGATATCCAATAACATTCTAAAGACTTTTACCTTCTTTCGACTTTTAAGCCATCCCTTTAGGACCCGCTGAAAGAATGGGTGGTATTTTCTTACGCCGTAACCACATGATTGGTTGATAGGAATTTCAATCTAGAGACAATTTAGGTGGTCGGCTAGTACCAATGGGTTTTTTAAGGCTTATGTAGGATTATTAGCTTGAACATACTCAACGAGCGACTCAACACTTCTCATATTGTCCCAACAATGTCTTTGGTGAAAGGTGAGTCGAAGGGCTTAATTGTCTAGACCTTTGTCTACACGAGTATTCAGAATAGCTTGAAGATATTTTTTATGAATAGAAGATACCCATAGTGTAGTAACAACACCATGTTGTGGGAAGTCGATTGAATCATCAATATAGAGCATCAGCTCTAAATCGTTCTTAAAATGTGATCTTTGAGGTAGGCTCCTGGCTGAGGATAGGAAAGCTTTGGGGGAGGTCTACGTTCAGCAGTTGATTCTTGATGGGCTGTAAAGAAGAAGTATTCTTTAAATAATACTACGGGTTGTGCTACACACGATCTATTTTAAGGAAAGAATTGCATCTGTAAATACTTATACTACCATATTTCACAATCAAGTTATTTATCTAACATAGATTACATCCATCGAAAGAATGAAAGAAGCTCGATAGGTAATTAAAAAAGAAAACTTTAAACGTTTTAAATAAATGAAGACATTTTTATTATTGTTTAAAAATAAGTTTTAATTAATATATTCATTAAATCATAATATGATAACCATTTTATAAAGTTAAAGAGTTTCAATTTTTAGTTTCATAGAGTTCAAAACAACTGAGGCATATGAGGTGCGACATGCTTCTAATTTGAAGAACTTTGATAGCGTGATGTAGGGTGTTAGTTCCTGAATGGTCTGTAACTAGCGAGCTTCTAATGTAGAGACATAGATGGCGCTGCACTAAAACCATGCATACATTGGGTACTAATGTTCCCTTCCAAAAACTAAAATCCGCCTTTGTAATATTTTAATAATTTATAACTACATGTAACCAAACGACAAAAAGCGACGCGTCCCACAGCAGTAGATACACTCGACAGAGATAACGCAATGTTTTTTCCTCCTGCCGTAACCGTTGGAACGTACCAGGCGAGGTGAAACCCCGAGATAACATGAGGCCCGGTTGTCGTATTAATTACATATACCTATAGATAAAACGACAGTTCCATGGTATACATAATTTTAAGCAAACTTTAGCTTTGTGGTTATGGCGTAAGAATATAACATATACTTTATTCTCGTGGGTGTCGTAAGAGGCAACTAAGGGAAAAACCTTAAAACGTAAACTCTACCGATAGATGACGGGATAATATCTCAAAAAATAATTGACCAAATTTTAGCAGACCGGTGACAGATAGCACCGTCAAAGGTGCGAGTTGTGGGAATGACGACTGCCGTGAAGGAGTGGCTTACACACTTGTACACACACTAGAGTGGTCACTTCTTACGTCACTAAAGGCAAGAAAGTGGATGGCAAATTCTTAAGCTTACTACAATAGTAGATATTGTTTTGGACCACTTGGTAGGTATCTCTTTCAATAATTTACCCTCTCCCTTAATTCAATTATAACAAATCAACAGAATCAATCAGAAATTTTTCAACAGTAGAATATGGGGAGCCACATGGGGATCGAACTTGGGTCTCTTATCTCGAAATTCCGACCTTCCTATCACTCGGCTATCGTGACTTATCAACAGTAGAAGTTAAGTTAATTCTTAGCCGCTGAAAGCTCAGCATCCTTTAAAATCTACCGAGTCTGATGATCTGCCCGCCTCTTTTCTTATTAATTATGTCGGAAGACCTCCAAAAAGACCTCTCAAGATAGAAGAATACTGTTTAATTATAATCTTAATCTATACCTTAATCTATAGCTTAGTCACGTATTCACGCAAGTGAAACATTGTAGTAAACAAGAGGCTATCACATAAAAGGCCAGGAGATACAAAGGGAGTTTATAGTTCGTGATCTGGGGGTTTTCCATGAATCGAAGTTAGTGTTTGGCAATCATTTGATAATATTACAAGAGCATCTAAAGCGTTAGAGTTCATCACGCGTATCGCAAAAAAAATTAAAAGTATTAAAACAATAAAAATATTGTACTTACGTTCGCAGTACACTTGAATATGTCTCTCAAATCTAGAATCCTTCATTAAATATCTACATTACACGGATTTCAAATAATCAACTTAGAATACCTAAAAGGTATTTCATTTATTATTTCAAAAACTTTAAATGAAAACTTTATAGTCTTTTCTCCAATGTATGTACATATTTAAGCAAAACAAATATATAAATAAAACTTTAATTTTAATATAATTCAAAGTAGTAAATAATTAACAGGTTGTTCAGGGTCTACAAGTGCTTGTAGAAGTTCAAATGGAAAGTTTGTTCTCTTTTCTCGCAGGTACATAATATATTGGCTCTTGTAGGGTATGGTGACCTGTAACACCGGTTTCCAAGGAAACCTACTTCAGGCACCATTCTCTTACGCGGATAGTTCTATTGTGTTCCTTGACTGGCATTCTTCTAATTTCTAGCATAAGAACTACGCAATGTAAGAGAAAATAAATGGCAAGTTTATTATTATTGTTAATTTTATACGTACGAAAACTAGAAAAACGTAATATATTTCTTCTACTCAGTCAGGTGAAAAGTTACATTTACCTACAACGCTAATGACAATTATAAATCAAAGAAGTATTTTGTGTCTCTGCTGAAATATAACATGATTATGCGATCGATTTAAATCTGAAATAAAATAGACAGGCAAGTTTTTTTTCGCCGCAAATATTTAGGTTAATTGTTGAGCGCTGAATTGACCTTTGATAAACGGCGATAGCGGTTTGAAAATAAAGATTAATATAATAACAAACGTCAGTACATATTTATTATTAACACCGTCATCCTGTAAGGTTATTGCCTCTGATATTTTTAATGGTACTGCGTCGTAGAAGCGAACCACGTTGAAATGAGGCCGCCGCGGGCCGAGGTTGTGTCAGATAGGTGCAACAGTTTACGATGCTAATTTAGCCCCTATTACCAGGTAGTAAGATAGCTAGGTGAACGGTAAATGTGTATTGTGTATGACGTCAATGGCCCGCGTGTGTGTGTTATCGTACTGATAAGGGGGCGGGGGTGAAGGATCGCCGACGCAACGTTCACGTGTCGCAGATCATGCCGACGTATTCTAGGAAGATGCTGTGATATCGACTGATTGATTGCCCTTTGTTTGTTACTGATTTGTTTTAATTACCTGGTAGTTTGATAAAGTACTGCGAGCGAGATAAAAACAAAGAAATCATGTACATAAATAAATGAGTACATAGATAGGGACAATATCACATGCATTGCTCAGATCGTAATGTAAGTAGCTAAAGCACTTCTTATGGAATCAGCTACGAAACCACCAACACTAGACCTGAAATAATGTAAAAAAGTGGTTTTCTACATTTATTTGTCCGAGAATTTAAGCGGAGACTATCGAACTAGCAACACCATGGAAACCTGAAGTATATGCCACTCGTCCTCAGAGATCTGTGGTGAATCAAAGACAAATAGGTCTGAACACACACGAAAAGCTCATCTCGAGTGTAATCTAATTGTGTGACTAATTTTATGTTTACAGGAGTAGTAAACTTGTAGAGTAGAGTGGACTTGTAGTCTACATTTTAGACTTTCCACATATAAGCGGAATTTATTTTGGATAACGTAACAGGCGGCGAACCTGTCGTCGGCTTAATGTACTAGCCTAAAATATAATTCATACATAATCATCGTTCTCCCAAACACTGGGCTAAGTGTTTTTGTACACAAGTGTTATTGAATCGGAAACAACGAAGGTACCACAAACACTCAAACCCGAGGGACCCGAATGGGGTCCGAACTGGAACCGAGACCTCAGAGCTCAACCGCGGAGGTCATCATGGGTCAAAAAGAATAAACTTCTGGACTCTTCTAGACTTCTGTTCACCCCAATGTAAGGTCGCGAGGTTGTCTATAGTTACAAACGTACTGTAGCTGCTGTAAGTTTTCTTCTTTTTCTTTACAGCTTACCAAGAGTCCACTGCTGGCTTATAAAATAATAATAAATACATACATAGATTAGAATTAACGAAGATACCACAATCTCCTAGACCCGAGAAAATATTTTAAGTGTTTTCTATATTGAGCTTGCGACACAATGAAAACCGATGTGTACCCCACTTGTCCACGAAGGTCGTCGCAGCTTAAACTTTAAATATGTAACATTGTATTTAATAAACATTAAACGCGCTAACGCCGATTCTGTTCAATATACAGTCGTGTCGAAATTCTATTGATGTCAGGTTTATAAAAGGGAAAAGTAATAATATTTAGTAAGTAGTCAAGATTGTTGAGTGGTTAGGTCATCTCATCATCGAGAGGATTAATTGTCTAGATCTCTGCCTACCCCAGTATTGAGTATAGCGTTAAGGTATTTTTAATAGAAAATTTATTAAAACACTATCTATTTCCATGCAAGCAAAACTTGGTCATTCGGGTAGGTTAATAAACATAGTAAAAAATTATTTTATTGCGATTCTAATATTAAAAGCATATCTGAAATAAGAAATATTTGCTAAGCGCAATGCGTCGCGCCAAAAATCGTACACATTAATTTTCAAATAGCGGAAAGAAACACGAAATAGAAAACCTAACAGTGAAATATACATAAGACTTCGCACGGCGCGGGGCCTGTCAAGAATGTTCACGGTACATAAAACTGCACTTACGATGGCTATGCGACATAATCACGACATCCTGAAGGCTCTCCTGCGAAAAAATTATAGCTGCCGTGGCTTTATCAAGCTGAAAGTATGCAGAGAAATATACCAGTAGGTTATTGCTGGATAGCACAAGTGAAAGTTCTCCTTCATTAGTTTCACATTACTACATTGAATTGATTTGAGGGCGAGTAGCGTACACATTTGTTATGAATATGTCAAAAAAGTGTTCGATTCCCGGACTGGTCAATTTATATAAACAAGTTATCTACATTGTCTCGGGTCTGGATGTTTGTTGTCCCGTTATCGTTTCCAATTTCTTAACACGTTCGCTTTAGTTTTGTACGTTGTCCCTGTCTATATCTATGCTTGTGTTTATTATTTATTTGAATTACATCATCTCAATAAAGATTCGTTATTCTAAAATAAGCTACGATAAACTATTGCTCGAAAACACTAAATTATCCAGACTTATAACTACTATGATGTATGACTAATAATGTATGAGTGATGAGAAATGCGCCAAGGTATTTCAAAAATCCCAGCATTTTTTTCCGGATGTTACACAATTTTAATAAATCCTATCCGCTTACCATGCCTGACGGATAATGTGACAAAATTCTAATGTTAGTTTAGTCTTTTAACATGCCTGTTGAAACAGGTCGTTTCTTTATGAGTTTCATAAATTATCATCACGTTCAGTAGAAGATGTATCAATCATTTTAAACAGATTGGTTTTTAATCGAATTAGCTCTTGTATTTTCTGTTTCTAAATATATACAGTTGAGTAAGTTAATGTGTGAACAAAAATTTACGTCTTACAAAGAATTTCAACAAGACTTGTACGAACAGAAAATTCGTCTTTAATGAAATAAAAACAGTATCATGCAGTCTATTAACTGTATAAAAAATGTGATAGTGTATGTTACCTATTGATGATATCGTGTCTAGACAATCAGGTCCTTAGTACCTACCCTTTACCGAACCCGCAACCCTCAGTTCCAAAAGCAAAATGACAACAAATCCAACTAGGATATTGGGCGTCAAACATATTAAATGCAAAATAAAAAATATTCTTTACGCCATTTCCAATACTAGGATAAACAAAGGTCTCAACAATTAAGTCCTTTCGACCTCCACTTTTCACCAAAGATATGTTTGGGACAACCTGACAGCTGGAAAGTCTGTCACCGTCTATGTATGTCCAAGCTAGCAAAGTGAAAAACCCCATAGGTACGAGCCTACCACCAGAGGACTAAATTCATCTCTTGACTTGAATTCCAATCACCCAACCACTAAGCTTTGTGGGAAATTCGTTTAGGCAGAAGCAGTGTGCGACGATTCCTCACAAGACGGAGTAACGATCTGTAAAATCTAGCGAGGAGTCGATGGATGCAGATGGCTGAGGAACGATTTATGTGGCGTTTCCTAAGGGAGACCTATGTTCAGCATTGGTCTCTAGGTAGGCTGTAAAGAAGCAGAAGAACTCGGCGTATCGTATCGTGACTACATAATTGCAATATAGTCAGCTTATTTTACAAATTGATGATAACATATCAAACATGGCCATGATATAAGTACAGCAATTGTTTTACGAGAGTCTGCAGCACGCTGCGTCGCGCCGGGAGCAGTCGCGTCGGACTGCAACCAGGGCTACCAACCATTGAACATTGAACTCGAACCTCTTGACTCGGATTCTGACCACTCTGCTATCGTGGCTGTCAATTTAAACTTGATTGAAAAACGTTGTGATTTAAAACTAGATAAAACAAAAAATATATAGTAAAATATATCAAGTCACGATAGCCGAGTGGAAGGGTCGGAATTTTGAGTCGAGACACCCGAGTTCGATCCCCAGGTGGCAGGCTTTTTTCAAAACCTATGTACGATTCATGTCGTTGGTTTGGACATAAAGACGGCGACGGGCTCACCGTTCACGTTGTCTTGAAATATCTTCGGTGGAAGGTGGGTCGAAGGGACTTAACTGTCTAGATTAGACCTCTGTCTACCCCTGTATTGGGAATGGCGTGAAGGTATTTATTTAAAAATACGTAGGATTTGATCTACAAATGAATGAGATAGAATATCGGCCTTAGGTGAAATGGTGTACACACCGTTTTTCATGGTGTCGCCAGGTCTGAGAGGCCGGGATCAATTTTCGCTTTACTACATTAACGCAGGTCTGGGTGTTTGTTTCCGATTACATAACACAAGTGCTTTAGCAACTTTGGGATCAGAGTAATGTATGAGTTGTTGTCCCTGTCTATGTATATATTTATCTATGTCAGTATATATACATGAAGTTTTCACCTATGCCACATACTGCACGATCTGCGCAAATATGTTTTTAATTGTGATGTCGACACCCCTATTCAAATCTCGCTGTTGTCACGCTCGTGTCTCGCACCTCGCTCTGCTAAAAAAACTGCCAATAAAAACTCCAAGCACCCACTTGGAGACCTAGAAACGACCTCCCGCCTATCACACAGTGTGCCAAATGTACTCCGCTCTTACATGGATAAATATTTAAATCCATTGTTTGAGTGTTGTCGTACCAAAGCCGGATATCCGTAGAGGCGCGATGCGTTTACTGAGCTTTTTGCGTTGTAAACTATATTTTTTTATTTGAGAACAATTGCTAGACGAGAGAATACTGAATATGTTATTAAGTTAACATTTTATGTACAACTAGAAAAACGTAACTTCATTATAAGTGTATATCGTATGTTAATCTTACATAAATCTTACCATGTTTGATGAAATCATCTTCACGCAATTTCCAATACGGGGTAGATAGAGGTCTAGTCTAGACAATTAAATCACTTTGACCCACCTTCCATCGAAGATTTTTTTTTGGGACAACGTGACGGCTGGTGAGCCTGTCGCCTTCATTATGTCCACGCCAAGGATATAATTCGGACATATGTTTTTTGAAAAGACTCATAGGTATGAGCTTGCTACCTGGGGATCGAACGCGGGTCTCTTGACTCGAATTCCGATCACTCAACCACTCTTATGTACCACTCTTATGTATCGTTGGTTGGACATAAAGACAGTGACGGGCTCAGCCATGTGTCCGGTCAGGATTCAGGGTCAAGTTGTCCCAAAAAATGTCTTGGCAGGCCGATGGGGCTTTATTGTCTAGACATTTGTCTACCCCAGTAATTGTGAATGGCGTGAAGATATTTTTTTTATTATTGTTGCTAAATAGCAGGGTAACAATTGTATGGTTCCGGGTTGATGGGTCTTCTTCTTCTTTTCATATAGCCTATCAAAAGACCACTGCTGAATATGAAAAGATTTCGACTTAGAACGGTCCTGAGTCCCAAGAATGAGGAATTAGAACGGTTAGAATATCTTCCACCGAAGATAATTTTAGGAAAACGTGACAGGTGGTGAGCTCATCGCTGTCTTTATGTCTAAGTCAACAATATAAATCGTACATAAGTTTTTTTAAAAGCCCATTGGTAGCCATGGGGATCAAACTCGAGTCTCTTAATTCGAATTCCGATCGCCCAACCACTCAGTTATCGTGACTATTATAGCAACAATTATAACGCTGTAAAAGATCCAGCACCCATAATTGTTTATCTAGGTTCGATAAACTGAAGTGTTTCAATCAATCATTTCTTTATACCTACTAATTAATTGAGAAATTTCTGTCCTCAGACTTTGTCTCAGAACTTGTATAGACAGAGACCTTCACAATTAAATCTATTCGACCCACCTTTGACCAAAGGTAACTTGGCAACAAAATGACAGGTGGTGAACTTCTTCTTTAATCGTCGTCTTAGCGACCAAGATAATAATATACGAGTTGAAACATTCATATTCATCACACAAATGTTTGACTTGAACACGCGTCCCTTAGCTTCCAGTACTGACTCATTACTAACTACGCAATCTGGTCGTCTTAAAACTTGTCGGGAAATGTGATACGGTAATACATATAATGAATGACCTAAACTCCATGAAACTTTCTTCACCTTTTCAATGTTTTCTTCTCCCCCATCAATATTTTCGTCGCGTCATACCGCCATAAATGTGCACTGGGTAATTAATTAACAAATAACAATAGTGTCCCCAGTTTTTATGAGGCGAGGACTGCTCTGAACAATGGAGAGGCATAAAGTAACTTTTGCGGTAAGCCTTCATGTGCCAGTAATGCAAGGAAAATAATTGAATAATGGATTTTAAATTTGTTTGTAAAGTAGAATACTTTTTGTTAAATAAAAAAGTATTAAATGAAGTTTTTAAAAAGATTATGTAAACGAAATTTTGTAAAATTTCTTTAGCTATTACTTCATTTAAAAAATATATTCATAGATGGGGAGAACATTTTATACATTTTTTGATCGTAAAGTAAGTAGGTTAAGCAATTGTGTTATGGAATACGAAACATTGAAGGTACCACAAATAGCCAGCCTGGAAAAAATTTAGAGAAAGTGTTGTAACTGGGAATCGAACCCGGACCACAACTCGGGTCTCTTGACTCGAACTCCGATCACCCAACTATTGGGCTTTCTTAACTTCTACTTGTGTTATAGTGGTAATGTGGTACTGGTGGTATTTACACTTAACCATAATACTATTTTAAGTTTTATAATTTAACGTGAGGCCATTACTTCTTTTGTCACTCAATCCAAAAAAAAGTATCTGAAAACAAAACATCTCTCAATAATTAATTTTAAAAACAAAGTATCTTAAGATAAAGCTTTTCCCACGGTGTGTCGTAAACATCATATTTATGGTTTCGAACATCTGGTACAAGTGGTCACAGGTAAACAAATTGCGCCGATCCATCTAACATCTGTTCATGTTACCTTGAAACGGTAATTGCTTACCTGGTTCTTGTTTGTACTGTGACATTTTTTTAAGTATACTAGCAATGCCAATTAACATTACCGGTATTCTTGTTAACCAACTAAGCTGCCATACTGCCTATAGTGGTTAACGACAATAGTCGAATGGCGGGCCCGTACCTTCGACGTTATATCGTTTTGCAATCCACACCCAAACCCATTGGAGTATTGATATATTTATGCATGTATGTATCTTCACGCAATCCCCAATACAGGGGTAGACAGAGGTCTAGTCTAGACAATTAAGTCTCTTTTACCCACCTTCCACCGAAGATATTTTCGGTACAACGTGACAGGTGGTGAGCTCGTCGCCGTAGGAGTATTGATGCCTAAAATAATTAATATTTTTAATAATAAGTAAATTTGAAATTTATTACATTAAAAATCTTCACGCTATTCCCAATACAGAGGTTAAACAATTAAGTCCTCCCGACCCACCTTTCACTGTAGATATTTTTAGGATAACGTGATAGGTGGTACGGGCCAAGTCTTTATATCCAAACCAACGTTATATTACTTAAGTTTTTTAAAAAAAAACTTTAGAACGAGCCGTCCTGGGGATTAAACTCGGATCTCGTGACTCGAATCCCGATCACCCAACACTTGGCTATCGGGCCTTTTTTTTTTAATTTATTGATTTGTGGTATCAATGTAAGAATATACACACGTGGCTTTTAAATGTAATCAGCTACCGACAGAAGACTAAATAACCATCTCAAACAATTCCAGACCAAAATAAAGCAGATCGGAGGCGGGCAGCAGCCTAAGGTGCAAGGCATTGCCGGTCACCTATCGAGTTACCAAATGTGGCTATCGTGACCAATCTGAGGGAGAGAGGTCTATGTTCTGTTGTGGATTTTTATAGATCACTGTGATGACAGACTGATTCTAATTCAGATCTTAATTTTGATATTGTTTGGGATAAAACATTTTATTTACAATTCAAAATTCTATATATTATAAACATATTTATAAATGGAAATGTACTGATATGTACCTATTTAACAACATAATATAAATATATTATATTATTAATATATTATAAACATATTTATAAATGGAAATGTACTGATATGTACCTATTTAACAACATAATATAAATATATTATATTATTAATATATTATAAACATATTTATAAATGGAAATGTACTGATATGTACCTATTTAACAACATAATATAAATATATTATATTATTAATATATTATAAACATATTTATAAATGGAAATGTACTGATATGTACCTATTTAACAACATAATAAATCATTAAAATTGTTGTACAAATATATTAGGGCAATTGAAGAGGGAGGGGAAAGTAGTACTCGGACGCATAGACGATCGTGGGAGAAGAAAATTAACAATCTGGGTGAAGCGAAAGAGGTATGTAAGGATCATGACACTTGGGGATACGTTCTCTCTATCTAGTCAGGTTTCAAGGTTCTTGCGTGAAGATATTTATTTGTTTTATTTCTACTGTAGTACAATAGGTGGATAATACAGAGGCTTAAAAATTAAAGGTCGTACTGAAGATCAGTGTCGGGTTATCTCATTCTGAGCTGAGTTCAATCCATTTCGTGGTCTTATAACGTAACACGTATGAGTCATGTTGATTTTACTTAAGTTTAGTGGTGATGGATTCTCCCTTAATTTTCGTGTTATTTTTTTGTTAATGATAAATTTTATATTCTCAGTCGGGAAAGACCGAAGTTTAGAAGTAAGTTTATATATCGCGAGAAGAAATTTGTAATTTGTTATTTTTCAAATGAATTTTAAAAAAGCAATTCGTTTATTCATGAACATAATAATATACCACGACTAACGTGACATATCTAAAAACACCCCGATAGCTATAATGACTTCATCGAGTGGTTTTGTGATCGGGATTTCGAGTCAAGATACTCAAGTTCGATCCCCAGGCGGCAGGCTCGTACCAATGGCTTTTTCAAAAACTTATGTACGAATTTCATCGTCGGCTTGGACATTAAGGCGGCGACGGGCTCACCACCTGTCACGTTGTCCCGAAAATATCTTCGGTGGAAGGTGGGTCAAAGGGACTTTTAATTGTCTAGACTTGACCTCTGTCTACCCCTGTATTGGGAATTGCGTGAAGATATTTATATTTATTATTTTACCCCGATAGCCTAGTTGGTCATGTACATTGTATGCAGTCTATTGTATAAATTGTATATAGTTTCAATTATACAAGTATATGCGTGGACACTAAGAAAGCGATAAACTCACCACCTAATATTTCTTTTTGGTAATTGCCTGAGGTTGCCTATAAGAGATTGCTACGTAGCAATAAAGTCGCCTTTTGCTATCCAATATTTGATATATATTTTTTATTGTTCCTTCTTTGTTGTACAACAAGGTATACTATTATTATTATTATTAACCAGCATGCATATATTGGTAAATGCGTGAATATAAAAAAGCCTATTATGAACAATACATTGACGAATGTTAAAAAAGCGGTGAACTGCTTTTGTTTCATTATCAACCCACATCTGTAGAGCAGTCCATTGTCTCGCTATTGATGAATATCGATACAATGCATGGTGTCGATGATCGGCGCAAGCGCAAGGTAAGTTAGCCCGCATGTTCACCTATTATTACCACGGGCTTTATTGCGCTGTATTGTGTAACGGATTTTCTTGATTCTATGGGAGTTTAAATGTAATAAGTAGCGACCCGCAGCGGAGTAGAATGATGCGAATGTGGACCCTTCTCGGTTCTAACACTTAATTATTGAGATCTGTACTCAGTAAGGCAACATTGAATATTTTTGAGCCGTTGCAATCATACCAACTCATTTCTTTTCCCATCTGGTATTTTCCAATACGGGCATAGTCAGAAGTATCTATAATTTAGTCCTTTCACATACACATACATACATAACAGGAGTTTATTGGGCAATGTGTCGGGTAGTAAGTATCCTGCTGTGCCGTGGCCAAACTAACGATACGAATCGTATAGGTTTCGAGAAAACTCACTAGTACAAGCCTTCCTATCACCCAGTCACTGAGCCATCGAAGCCAACCAATTGGCTATAATAATATCTACAAAGAAACAGCCTAATCGAGTAATTGGTACAAATATGTGTCTTTGAAGGGAGATAATATATTTGTTTCATTTGCTGTAGAGACGATCGGTCCGTGGGGTCTTCGCGCGATACTGTTTCTTAAGGAAACGTACCCGCGACTGGTTGAAGCTGGTCACAAGAAAGCTGATTCTTTCCATTTATTCAACGCAGAAATTCAGCCTGAGTTCTTGGTATCACTGTACGATTATTACAGTTTTTCGTTAGTAATTATTGTAAATATAAGCATAATTTTCTCTGTTATAACATGTACGATTAGAAAGCGGATACCCTAGCTTTGTTTAAACATGTCACTCACGCTTATCTCCGGCCGTATCCATTTAAAACTATCGGTTAGCTGAGATAAACAACCGAATAGTAAAAACTGTGTAATCAGCTTACGGCCTCGTAGAGGTTATCTGAAATTGACAGGCGGTATTGAACGGGACTTACTGCTGGAACCTGTACCCCTTAAAAAGTCAAATAACGTGTTGATACTTTATCTATGACTCTCAATATAGATTATTAAAAGAACTAACTTTTTTGTGTATTTTTTCTGAGTTTATTTTGATTTTTATACCACATTATATCTTACTACTGTTATACTCGTAAATGTGAATGTTTTAATTAATTAATGATGGTTGGATGGATATGGATGAAGCTTAGCACAAAGATAGGACCTATTCTTCTTTATATTTTTGTATAAATCAACTGTCCCTGTAACAAATTTTGATTTGTTACACAATTACTGTGAGTCCGGTGAATATTGTTTACTCTTTACTAACTTACGGTGAAAGGCCTACTACTGTCTATCCCAGTGTTGAGAAACCCCGTGGATTAAATGAAAAAAAATCTCCGGGATATTAAAGAATTCCGCAACTATTCTGTGTAAAAAATTATATGAAGTTGCGGGATGATACTAATTAAACAAAATTAAACCATTTTTAGTCCAGATATTAATGCCTACTGGGGTAGGCAAAAGTCTAGACAATGATGTCCTTTCAACCCAATTTTCACTGAGGCTTATTTGCGATAACATTACGGGTTGTAGATGTGTCCACGTTAATAGTATAATAAACTTATGTCGATATATATACATAGAAAAATATAGATATAAACATCCATGACTCGAGTACAAACATTCATATTCATCAAACAAATGCTCGCCCCTAGCGGGAACCGAATCCGCTACCCTTAGTTCCCAAAGCAGGATCTCTACCAACAAGGCTATTGGATTTTCATATTCAATGCTTATCTTAATTAGATTAGATTTAGTTCTCGAGTGAACAACTATCGCGTTTAAAGTAAAAATCTTCAACAGACGCATGAAACGCATTGCATTGTACCTCGTTTTTGTTTTATTAAAACAAACAAAAGATTTACGGCGTTCGCATCCTCTTGCTATTGGTGTGGCACAAGCCTAATATAATAGCAACTTTGACACTTCTAACAACAAAATGCATCCTGCAGACCATCTGGCATCAGCCTGTGATTGCATTAAACGTACACGTTTGAAAAAAGCCTCTATTCTATTTACAATAAGGTCGAGTTACTTCACTCGGTAGAGGTGAATCGCAATTGGTTAGGACAAAGCGGGTAATGTATTTGAACAATTAGCGTTTGTTCGCATGTCCCAGACGTGACTGCGGCCGGTACGTTCGGCGGATGGTCACCACATGTGCGACGACACCGGCGCACAATGACTATCAACGTAGACAAGTGATATGTTGATTTATAAACTGCTTATCTATTATCACTTTCACAATACGTAGGTAGACAATATAAAACTAAATCTTCACGCCATTCCCAATACTGGTGTAGACAGAGGTCTAGACAATTAAGTACTTTCGATCCACTTTCCTCCGAAGGCATTTTTAGAGCAAAATGACAAATGATGAGACCGTCGCCGTCTTTATATCCAACGATATAAATAGTACATAAGTTTTTTGAAAAGAACTCGTGAAGAAGCCTACCACCATGGGATCGAACTCGGGTATCATGACACGAATTATAATTATCCAACCACTTAGCTATCGTGTTTCAGTACTTTACCCTTAGTCAATTAAGACCTTTCGAATGACAATTCTCTGGAGCTTATTTTGGGGCAATGTGTCAGGTGGTGAATCTGTCGCAGTCTTTTTATCTAAGCCGACACAAACATATGTTTTCTCTTTGGTATGAGCCTCATTTCTGGGGACCGAACCCGGGTCTCTTAACTCGAATCCCGATTACCCAACCCCGCGGCTATAGTGATTGAACTAAGCCTATTACTTATAAAATAAATAAATAAATATCTTCACGTAATTCCCAATACAGGGGTAGACAGAGGTCTAGTCTAGACAATTAAGTCCCTTTGACCCACCTTCCACCGAAGATATTTTCGGGACAACGTGACAGGTGGTGATGGTGAGCCGCCTTTATGTCCAAGCCAACGAAATAATTCGTAGATAAGTTTTTGAAAAACCCATTGGTACGAGCCTGTCACCTCGGGATCGAACTCGAGTCTCTTGAGTCGAAATTCCGATAACCCAAACACTCAGCTATCATGACTTAAATTATCTTTTTTCAAATTCGAATTGAAACCTTAAATCAGTAAATAGTCATTAAGACAATTACTTATGTATAATTCACATACGCTAATATCTCGATTAAAGCTCTCCCGTCGCGCGCACCGTGTACGTGTCGTACGTGGGATTTGAACCCGTGCCAATCCGTGCCGAAGACGCGACGCAATTAACGTTGGGGATTACTTATCGTTACTTTTATTTGCTAATAAATCCATGGATCGCGCATTAACAGTCGCTAAGGTAATGGATGGCTAAAGTATAACAAGGAATCGTATTTTTTTAAAACCTGTAAAGAGTTTTCAAATAAATTCGCGTTAAATATTTACAGTTTTCGTTCTTAAATATTCGAAGTATTTAGATTCTGAATGCGTCAGTGTCCGGTGTATTTAAATATACGTACATAAGAGTCACGATAGCTGCGTGGTTAGGTGATCGGAATAAGAGTTCGATTCCCAAGACTCGTACCAATGGGTTTTTTTCAAAAAACCTACGTGGGATTTATATCGTTGGCATGGGCATAAAGTCGGAAACGGGCTCACTACCTGTCACGTTGTCCCAAAGAAATATCTTCGGTGGAATGTGAGTCGAAAGGACTTAACGTGGGCGTTACTATCGCATTTATTGTGTTAGTGCTTTACGCCAATCCCAATACAGAGGTAGATAGAGTTCTACTCTAGACAATTAAGTCCTTTCAATACACCGTTCACCGTAGACATTTTTTGACACATGGCAGTTGGCGAGCCAGTCGCCGTCTTAATGACCAAGCCAACAATATAATTCGTACGTATGTTTTGAATAAACCCATTGGTACGAGCCTACCACCAGGGCATCGAACCCCGAGTGTTTGGGTGACCAGAATCGGATGTATTCAAAAAAAATTGTCCTAACACAATTTTGTTCATATATTTCTGTAATATATAAAGATCTGAAGATTATTGGGTGTGAAATTGGGTGACATAAAAGTAAATTGTCTGCTTTATGCTGATGATGCAGTGCTTATTTCACCATCAGAGGCAGAACTGCAGGCATTAGTCACGTGTATGAAAGAAGAATGTGAAATTAATGGTCTCCGTTTGAATGCTAATAAAACTAAGGTTCTGGTATTTGAAAGGGACGAAGAAAGAACGAAGTGCGAAATTTGGGTAAATCAGGAATGTCTAGAACAGGTGAATGAATTGTATACTTGGGGAGTGCGTTTAGCCGGGATGGAAGATGTGATTTAGATGTGGACAGGCGTGTCACTGTCGGGAACAAAGTCAATGGTGCCCTGACTGCGTTAATCAAAAGGCAAGGCGTTGTAAAAAGTGCACGCCTTGCAATA
This sequence comes from Sericinus montela, assembly GCA_029286605.1. Classification (NCBI taxonomy): domain Eukaryota; kingdom Metazoa; phylum Arthropoda; class Insecta; order Lepidoptera; family Papilionidae; genus Sericinus; species Sericinus montela. The sequence goes on from JAGSMR010000044.1 coordinate 11,699,658, forward strand.
CATAACGCAGTATTGGTACCGACTTTGTTATATGGCAGCGAAACCTGGGTATGCCAGAAGAAGCAGGTTGAATGCAGTGGAGATGCGATCTCTTCGTAAAATGTGCGGCCTTACCATGGCCGACCGAAAGCGAAACGAAGAGATTCGCAATATGGCAGGTTTGAAAGATGACCTTGTCTCAAAAATGGATAAGGGCGTGCTTCGATGGTTTGGGCACGTTGAGCGAATGAGTGAAGACCGAATGGTGAAGAAAATATATAGCGCGAAAGTTAATATTAAAAGGAGTCGAGGTAGACCGAGACTAACTTTCGAAGACCATGTGAGCAAATTGCTCGAAGAGGGGAGGGTCAAGAGTACTCGGATACCTAGACGTGTATGTATGAAGAAGATTATGAATCTGAAAGAAGCGAAAGAAGTATGTAGGGATCGTGACACTTGGCGATCTTGTGCGTGAAGATAAATAAATAAAATAAAATATAAAGATAATACCGCGTAATATATTATTACGGTATTTTCTTTTGGTAATGCCTTACATTTCTATAAGTAGGTGACAAAATAGCGCTTGAAGCTGTAAGTCGTCGAATGAAGTCACGACCACACGGGGAGGCCCCGTGCGGTCGCCACGTGTACAGAGGTGGGCACATTATTTATGTGACAATACCCCATATATAATGGTCTCACCCACAGGGACTGCTGAATTTGATTGAAAAGATATGTACGGAATTTCTTTAGACTGTTCCTTCTCTATTAGTATGTACTAATAAACTAAATTAACTAGTGAAACTAAATTATTAAAACTTTTTTATTCTTTCTTTATCAGTTAATTAAAAACGCCTAATAGTTATCGGTGTAGGTACCGACTAGTTTCGGACCTATCGGAGTTCCTTCATCAGGGTGAGTGGAATGAGTTCGCGCTCGCGTCCCGCCTGGCACGAGTCGGAAACTAGTCGGTACCTGCATCGATTATTATAACGTGAGTTTAGCCATTTTAACTATTTGACATGTAAAACTAACAAAATATGTTCTATTAAACCCACCAAAACTTGCATAAAGATTTTTCTGTTTGCTTCCCGCCATTCGCAACTGGGGTAGACAGAGGTCTAGACATTGTAGTCCTTTCGGCCCACCTTTCACCAAAGACATATTGGGATAACGTGATTGGTGGTGACCCGGTCGTCGTCTTTATTTCGAAGCCATCTATACAAATTTATTTCAAAATAAAAATGTTTGAAAACCAACAAAAGTCAAGTAATATTAATATCTAAATATTCTCAAATAAAAAAAATTATAATAATAAAATTAATTTTAATTCCTAACAATACGCAACTTCCCTTATTATTATTTATTTTTATTTTCTTGTTTTTCTTATTTTTATTTTCTTAGGTTTATTTTCTCAGTTAGGTTTTTCTATTTTCTTATTTCACCTTCATTATCTGAATCAGCTTTCTTAGACTCTATTGATAGAGATCTTAACGCATTAGTTGCAAGTTCTCATCTTTAAACGGTGGTGTCCGGAATCGAAAGTTTTCATCGGAAGTTTGAATCGCTTCTCTTTTGATTTACAAAGTGTAAATTCTTGTTGCTTACTTCAAAATTTATGTTGGTTTCTTTTCTCTTTTATTAAAACTACTTAATTATTATACATCTTTCTATCATAATAGGTACAGAAGGATTATAGTTATCGTGTGCAGTTTTGTATATATAATTTTTTATTACATCACATTCACGAAGTTATATTGATTCAAAAAAAAAAAAAAAAAAAATATATATATATATATATATATATATATATATATATATATATATATATATATATATATATATATATATATATATATATATATATATATATATATATATATATATATATATATATATATATATATATATATATATATATATATATATATATATATATATAAACCAAAAAGTCTTTTTGAAAACCAACAATAGTCAAGTAATATTAATATCTAAATATTCTCAAATAAAAAAGAATATAATAATAAAATTAATTTTAATTCCTAACAATACGCAACTTCCCTTATTATTATTTATTTTTATTTTCTTAGCTTTATCCTCTTCATTTCTATCAATAATATCTTCTTTCTTTATTCCTGAAAATAGTTTTCATTACGACTACCATCACCTTGTCATATTAATAAATACGGTACACCACCCTCCTTTTCTTTTTTTTTTTTTCAGAAGAAACTTTTTAAATTAAATAAAAACAACTTTTTCTATATTTTCTCGGGTTTGAGTGTTTCTGGATATATAATACAAGTGCTTTAACTACTTAAATTAGTATCAAAGCAATGTATGTAATGTTGTCCCTATCTGTGTATTTAATTATTTATAATTTATAGAGGTTACGGACATTAACTACTTTTAACTCCGCGTTATTAGAAGATCCCGCGGGAATTTGTAAATAATGCACGGACAAAGTCGTGAGCAGAGACTTGTGTAAAATAAAGCAAACACTACAAAACAAGATCGTATCCAAAACGCCGCGGTTGGTTGCAACATGGCGTCACTGTTAATCCGAGTTTATTTATAGTTGTACGACTCATAAGTTGATCGTTTGTAGATTGTGTGTGCTTTACCTTGAGGTGTTTACATTTCAATAGCGCTTAACATCATTCCTATAAACTATTAGGTTTATCTTCGGGATTCGAACCTCCATCCCTTAGCTTCGATAGAGTCACTACCGATTGGGCTATTGGGTCCGACTAATTATAAGATAAACATATAGATTGTGTGTATAAATTATAAATAAATATCTTCACGCTAATATAACAGGGGTGGCTACCCCTGTTACATTAGCGTGATGTCTTCACGCCACTCCCAATATAGGGGTGAACAGAGGTCTAGACATTTAAATCCTTCAGACCCACCTTCCACCGAAGACATTTATTGAAACAACGTGACATATGATCAGCCCGTCGCCATCTTTATGTCCAAGCCAACGATATAAATCGTTCTTAAGTTTTTGAAAGTACCCATTGGTACGCGCCTACTACCATGAGAACGACCTTAGGTGATTCGAACTCCGATAACCCAACCACTCGGCTGTCGTGACTCTTTATCTCTTCTTTGACAATACAAATAAATTATTAAATTTAGTGCTTAGACAATGGTTCTAAAAATTATTACGCATTACTTTTTTTAATTTTTAAAGCATATAAGTTATGCTGAACTTTATGTTATTAACGAATTCGGAAGAGGTCGCGGGTTCGAATCCCGCCCGTAAAGAGTCACGATAGCCGAGTGGTTGAGTGGTCGGAATTTCGAGTCAATAGACCCGAGTTCGATCCCCAGTTGGTAGGCTCGTACCAATGGGTTTTTCAAAAACTTATGTACGAATATCGTTGGCTTGGACATAAAGACGGCGACGGACTCACCACCTGTCACGTTGTCCCGAAAATATCTTCAGTGGAAGGAAGGTCGAAAGGTCGACTTAATTGTCTAGACTCGACCTCTGCCTATCCCTGTATTGGGAATTGCCGTGTCAGTTGAAATTTTAGAAATATTTTTTCTCTTTAATTTAATAATAAAAAAAGATAATATATTTTTTATTTAAAAAGAATACTGGCAATGCCAAATATCATTACACGTTCTCCCATTAACCACTCCAAATAAGCTGCAATGCTTGTGTCTGGAGTATACGGCAATAGACGAATTGCGAGTCCGAACATGCGACATCATTTTTTGTGATCCGCTTTCTAAACCATTGAGCTATTGCAGCATACAATAGCAAACAAATTCCAAAATTATTCCGGATAATTCTAATTATTACGCACGCAAACCGCAAAGAGGATAAAAGTTGGTGTTTACAGCGAAACAACTGTATTACCTTTGAGTGACCGCGACGCGAATTAAAATTAGCACCGACACCTGTTATCTACCTATAGCCACGACCCGTATGCGCACTAATTAATACCTATTACAACATTTTCCCTGATCCCAATTCTGCGATATTATTTTGAACTTGTAGTCAAGTAATTTATATTTATAAGCACGAAAGGCGAATAGTTAGATGAACGGCATTCGACTTAAGTTCCACTAAATGCTCGGATGGACGTAGACATCGATAATTTTTGCCACAAAGAAGTAATGAAGACTCGAGCCTAATCAGTAGTGACTAGTAATTTAATGAAACAATTTTAATTGTTAAATATTTGTTGTATTAAAATTTGCACCTATCCTTTTTAATTGAGCAAATATACTTTTAATATCCGGTTTGTCAGGCAGAAATCGCTTAAAGCGATATGACCACCGTTTGTAGTTTTAAGGTTTTCGAAATTATAATAAGTAATTCTATAACACTATGTGCAATAAAGAGTTATCTACATATCTATCTATCTAGTGACCCTGCTTTCGAAGCTAAGGGTTGCTGGTTTGAATCCGGCCAGGAGTAAACATTTTTGTAATGTATGTAAGTATTTACTCGAATCATATAGTCAATACGAATGTATGAATATTTATCTCTGTAAATATATATCAATGTAAGTATATAGTATCGTTGGCTTGGACCCAATGATAGCGACAGGATTACCACCTGTCGCGTCGTTCCAAATAAGATCAGGAGAAATGTAGGTCGAAAGGACTAAATTCTCTTCTCTGAATTCCCCAGTTGTGAAATGCCTGAAGGAAAAAGTAAAAACCAAAATCAGAACTGTAATAATATAATTCTCCTTGTAAAAACCACTAAATTAATTTAGTTGAAAATTTATTACGAAACTACTTTGAAGATATTAGCCTTTTATTATCATTAAATACACAGACTAAGATTTGAAGTAATCACAGAGTACATTTAAAAAAAAGAATCACTCATACGACAACGAGGCTCGTGCTAGTTTTTGAAACTAACAAAAAAAACAAAAGCTGCCGGCTACAAAAGTTGACAATGGTTAGGTGCGGCTTTGTCTTAATCTGCGCACGTGAAACACACGTGTGTCGCAGACTGGACAAGGTGTCATTGTCACAAAGACAGCGTTACATAACGTTATTTATTAGACATCAGCTCTCTCAGACGTACCCGGGTTTATCACAAAGACGAAATGTGATTTAATAGTGAATACGTTTAGTTTTAGGTAAACGGTTATTTATGAGTTCCCTCTACCGTTGGACCGCCTATATCAGCTTTGTTGTAGACGTCAAATGAGACATTAAAGAAACTGTACGTTTCTTCGTGGCATTCAAAAGCTTTATTATGCTTTTTGATTTCAATAAATTAACGCTCTTGATTGTTGTTTATATTACGAATAAATTATAGAAACGATTAAGAAATTAAAAATATCTTCACGCAATTCCCAATACAGGGGTAGACAGGATCTAGTCTAGACAATTAAGTCCCTTCGACCCACCTTCCACCGGGACAACGTAACAGGTGGTGAGCCCGTCGCCGTCTTTATGTCCAAGCCAACGACATAATTCGTACATAGGTTTTTGTCAAAACCCATTGGTACGAGCCTGCCACCTGGGGATCGAACTCAGGTCTCTCGACTCGAAATTCCGACCACCCAACCACTCGGCTGTCGTGACTTTTTATTTATTAAGATTAAGAAGTGCATATTATTAATATAATGTAAATGATTATATAAGTTTATTTTATAAATACATACAAGTACTTTAATGTACAAATGTTTAGGTAAATAAATATGTATGTAAGTATTTTGGACCGTTAGCATGAACATAAGACGGCGAAAGGCTCACCACCTGTCACGTTGACCCAAATAAGCTTCGGTGAAAAGTGGGTCCAAAGGCTGGTGGGACTTCTTTGTCTAAAACTCTGTCTACTCTATAGAGAATATGCGTGAAAACATTTTAATGTGTTTTATTTAATGTTGGAGACAAATATGACGATAGACTTACTCACTTGTCACGTGGTACCAAAGCATCAATGAAAAGTGTATCGAAAGAACTTCAGTGTCTAACCTCATTCATTTTCATTTATTCTCAGTCATTTTTTTTTATTTAAAGAACCTAAATTAACCCGATTTTTAAAATTAAAAATCTACTTTAACATTATTATTCAAGCATGAATGAATAAGGCGTAAAGATAAAAAAACTCATGTTTCAAACACTGTCCTTCCAAATTCGATTTAAGCACTATTTTAATAGCAAGGATGAATGAATGTTGATGATTGGTTAACGTAAACTTCTTGCAGTCGCAAAATGAACATTCGCAACAATACACTTTAACGTAATTATAAACGTTTAGATATATCTATAATTGTCATTTTTAATTTTATTATTGCTGTGTAAAAAAAAATAAATAAATATCTTCACGCAATTCCCAATACAGGGGTAGACAGGATCTAGTCTAGACAATTAAGTCCCTTCGACCCACCTTCCACCGGGACAACGTAACAGGTGGTGAGCCCGTCGCCGTCTTTATGTCCAAGCCAACGACATAATTCGTACATAGGTTTTTGACAAAACCCATTGGTACGAGCCTGCCACCTGGGGATCGAACTCGGGTCTCTCGACTCGAAATTCCGACCACCCAACAACTCGGCTATCGTGACATCTTGTTAGTTACGGCCTATGAATATACCATCAATTTCATCCCTCGGAATGAGGATCTCGAAATATATCACACGGTAGCAGCGTCATATTTATCACGGCCTTTTAGCAAAGAAAGCTATAAATTTATTGATTTCAATAAACATGGGCTAGTTTTTAAAACTACAAAAAAAAACAAAAGCTGCCGGCTATAAAAGTTGACAATGGTTAGGTGCGGCTTTGTCTTAATCTGCGCACGTGAAACACACGTGTGTCGCAGACTGGACAAGGTGTCATTGTCACAAAGACAGCGTTACATAACGTTATTTATTAGACATCAGCTCTCTCAGACGTACCCGGGTTTATCACAAAGACGAAATGTGATTTAATAGTGAATACGTTTAGTTTTAGGTAAACGGTTATTTATGAGTTCCCTCTACCGTTGGACCGCCTATATCAGCTTTGTTGTAGACGTCAAATGAGACATTAAAGAAACTGTACGTTTCTTCGTAGCATTCAAAAGCTTTATTATGCTTTTTGATTTCAATAAATTAACGCTCTTGATTGTTGTTTATATTACGAATAAATTATAGAAACGATTAAGAAATTAAAAATATCTTCACGCAATTTCCAATACAGGGGTAGACAGGATCTAGTCTAGACAATTAAGTCCTTCGACCCACCTTCCACCGAAGATATTTTCGGGACAACGTAACAGGTGGTGAGCCCGTCGCCGTCTATATGTCCAAGCCAACGACATAATTCGTACATAGGTTTTTGACAAAACCCATTGGTACGAGCCTGCCACCTGGGGATCGAACTCGGGTCTCTCGACTCGAAATTCCGACCACCCAACCACTCACAAATGTTTAGGTAAATAAATATGTATGTAAGTATTTTGTACCGTTAGCATGAACATAAGACGGCGAAAGGCTCACCACCTGTCACGTTGACCCAAATAAGTTTCGGTGAAAAGTGGGTCCAAAGGCTGGTGGGACTTCTTTGTCTAAAACTCTGTCTACTCTATAGAGAATATGCGTGAAAACATTTTAATGTGTTTTATTTAATGTTGGAGACAAATATGACGATAGACTTACTCACTTGTCACGTGGTACCAAAGCATCAATGAAAAGTGGATCGAAAGAACTTCAGTGTCTAACCTCATTCATTTTCATTTATTCTCAGTCATTTTTTTTATTTAAAGAACCTAAATTAACCCGATTTTTAAAATTAAAAATCTACTTTAACATTATTATTCAAGCATGAATGAATAAGGCGTAAAGATAAAAACTCTTTCATGTTTCAAACACTGTCCTTCAAATTCGATTTAAGCACTATTTTAATAGCAAGGATGAATGAATGTTGATGATTGGTTAACGTAAACTTCTTGCAGTCGCAAAATGAACATTCGCAACAATACACTTTAACGTAATTATAAACGTTTAGATATATCTATAATTGTCATTTTTAATTTTATTATTGCTGTGTAAAAAAAAAAAAATAAATATCTTCACGCAATTCCCAATACAGGGGTAGACAGGATCTAGTCTAGACAATTAAGTCCTTCGACCCACCTTCCACCGAAGATATTTTCGGGACAACGTGACAGGTGGTGAGCCCGTCGACGTCTTTATGTCCAAGCCAACGACATAATTCGTACATAGGTTTTGACAAAACCCATTGGTACGAGCCTGCCACCTGGGGATCGAACTCGGGTCTCTCGACTCGAAATTCCGACCACCCAACAACTCGGCTATCGTGACATCTTGTTAGTTACGGCCTATGAATATACCATCAATTTCATCCCTCGGAATGAGGATCTCGAAATATATCACACGGTAGCAGCGTCATATTTATCAGGGCCTTTTAGCAAAGAAAGCTATAAATTTATTGATTTCAATAAACATGGGCTAGTTTAAAAAAAAAAAATAAATATCTTCACGCAATTCCCAATACAGGGGTAGACAGGATCTAGTCTAGACAATTAAGTCCCTTTTGACCCACCTTCCACCGAAGATATTTTTTTTTATTTAAAGAACCTAAATTAACCCGATTTTTAAAATTAAAAATCTACTTTAACATTATTATTCAAGCATGAATGAATAAGGCGTAAAGATAAAAACTCTTTCATGTTTCAAACACTGTCCTTCAAATTCGATTTAAGCACTATTTTAATAGCAAGGATGAATGAATGTTGATGATTGGTTAACGTAAACTTCTTGCAGTCGCAAAATGAACATTCGCAACAATACACTTTAACGTAATTATAAACGTTTAGATATATCTATAATTGTCATTTTTAATTTTATTATTGCTGTGTAAAAAAAAAAAATAAATATCTTCACGCAATTCCCAATACAGGGGTAGACAGGATCTAGTCTAGACAATTAAGTCCTTCGACCCACCTTCCACCGAAGATATTTTCGGGACAACGTGACAGGTGGTGAGCCCGTCGACGTCTTTATGTCCAAGCCAACGACATAATTCGTACATAGGTTTTTGACAAAACCCATTGGTACGAGCCTGCCACCTGGGGATCGAACTCGGGTCTCTCGACTCGAAATTCCGACCACCCAACCACTCACAAATGTTTAGGTAAATAAATATGTATGTAAGTATTTTGTACCGTTAGCATGAACATAAGACGGCGAAAGGCTCACCACCTGTCACGTTGACCCAAATAAGTTTCGGTGAAAAGTGGGTCCAAAGGCTGGTGGGACTTCTTTGTCTAAAACTCTGTCTACTCTATAGAGAATATGCGTGAAAACATTTTAATGTGTTTTATTTAATGTTGGAGACAAATATGACGATAGACTCACTCACTTGTCACGTGGTACCAAAGCATCAATGAAAAGTGGATCGAAAGAACTTCAGTGTCTAACCTCATTCATTTTCATTTATTCTCAGTCATTTTTTTTTTATTTAAAGAACCTAAATTAACCCGATTTTTAAAATTAAAAATCTACTTTAACATTATTATTCAAGCATGAATGAATAAGGCGTAAAGATAAAAAAACTCATGTTTCAAACACTGTCCTTCCAAATTCGATTTAAGCACTATTTTAATAGCAAGGATGAATGAATGTCGATGATTGGTTAACGTAAACTTCTTGCAGTCGCAAAATGAACATTCGCAACAATACACTTTAACGTAATTATAAACGTTTAGATATATCTATAATTGTCATTTTTAATTTTATTATTGCTGTGTAAAAAAAAATAAATAAATATCTTCACGCAATTCCCAATACAGGGGTGGACAGAGGTCAAGTCTAGACAATTAAGTCCCTTTTGACCCACCTTCCACCGAAGATATTTTTCGGGACAACGTGACAGGTGGTGAGCCCGTCGCCGCCTTTTATGTCCAAGCCAACGATGAAATTCGTACATAAGTTTTTGAAAAACTCATTGGTACTGCCACCTGGGGATCGAACTCGGGTCTCTCGACTCGAAATTCCGACCACCCAGCAACTCGGCTATCGTGACATCTTGTTAGTTACGGCCTATGAATATACCATCAATTTCTTCCCTCGGAATGAGGATCTCGAAATATATCACACGGTAGCAGCGTCATATTTATCACGGCCTTTTAGCAAAGAAAGCTATAAATTTATTGATTTTCAATAAACATGGGCTAGTTTAAAAAAACACAAACCAAGAATTTTGTAAAACATAATGAATACTTATTTATTACATGACGCGAACAAATTCGCGGGCAAAATCTAGATTGTTACGATTACATTATGATATTCATTTTAACTTAAAGTTAAAGTCACGGTAGCCGAGTGATTGGGTGATCGGAATCCAAGTCAAGAGACCCGAATCCGATCCCCAGGTGGCAGGCTCGTACCAATGGGTTTTTAAAAACCTACGTACGATTCATATAATTGGCTTGGACATAAAGAAGGCGACGGACTTACCCCGTGTCACATTGTCCCAAAATATCTTCGCATGGAAGGTGGTACGAAGTGACTTAATTGTCTAGACTAGACCTCTGTCTACTCCTGTATTGGGAATGACGTGAAGATATTTTTTTTTATTTTAACTGCGTTTGTAAGAAATTAAAATTTACTTCCAGTACAAAATATTATTTCTTAACGTAAATACCTAACTGATTAGTTTCATTTGTATTGAAAATAACGTTAATAGAAACAAACTAATCAATAAATTTCTATTTATATAGGCACAATTTTTTTGTTTATAAAAGCAACCGCGAAGCATTAAGGTATGATTTAAGTAGGTCATTACTTACGTTGCCTTTGTTCACATTTGTAATGTTTTAATAGTCTTAATTGTAATGTTTATTTGTTACATTATATTCACATTAATTAAAGTTGTCTTACCATATTTATTTTAAGGTAAAGTTTAAAAAAAAATATCTTCACGCAATTCCCAATACAGGGGTAGACACAGGTCGAGTCTAGACAATCAAGTCCCTTCGACCCACCTTCCACCGAAGATATTTTCGGGACAACGTGACAGGTGGTGAGCCCGTCGCCGTCTTTATGTCCAAGCCAACGATATTCGTACATAAGTTTTTGAAAAACCCATTGGTACGAGCCTACCAACTGGGGATCGAACTCGGGTCTATTGATTCGAAATTCCGACCACCCAACCACTCGGCTATCGTGACTAAGGTAAAGTTTATAACGCTTTAATGTTAAAAAGTTTTATAGGTAAATACTAAAGCGTCGGTGCGACTCCTACCGACATCTAGTGTCAGAAAGCAGAACTAAAGAGCTTACGAGGGCCACAAAGAGCGTTTTGAAGTTAATACCAGTAAGTAAATTCGCATATATTAAAACACTATAAAATTAATATATCTAATAGACCAACTTGGTTAACATATTCAAAGTTTACCTAAAAAAATTGATCTCCACAAAATATATTCGTAACAACAAGGACAGTTAAAAGAACAAAAACAATTTAATTTATTTGATAACGGTGTTTAGTTGTTAACAGTGTAATAAAAATATCGGTTACTTCGATAACTTCATAATAAACAGGTAGGTATTCGTGTCGATTTACTTTATCGCTCAGCGATGCTAGATAGAGACAGGTAGAGCGGCAGGAAGGTGGAGCGTAACGTGTAAATAAACAAGAGCTGGGTGCGTCAAAAATGTCATAGCTGAAGAGGAGCATCGCGAAGGTGTCGGCGACGGTGGAGCGGCGACGGTGGACGGTGGGCCGACGGTCGGCAGTCGGCGGCTCTGGCGGGCACTAATTAAGTAGAGGAGGGGGCCGCGCGGGGCGCACAGGGCGGGGCGAGAGGCGGGCCGGCTTCATTCCGCCGCGCGCCGCGCCGCACACAACACGTCGTCCGCGCGCGCGGGCCATGGTCGCGAGAACCGATGAGATGTTCGGGTGCTATGGTGACAGCTACTCGTACCGCCTGTGGAGCCTGGCCAACGTATGGGGCGCCTGCCGATGTGAGTAACGCCGCGTGCTGGGACTGTAACGTCAGCGCGCGCTGGCCGGTCGCGGTGCGTCGTGTCCCGGTTGTGACGTGAAAGAGGTGCTAGATGAAAGTGCAGAGATCGCTTATGGGAGTCGGCGGTTGGTACGAACGCTTGGCAGCCGATTGGCTTGCGAACATGAGGAGTAAGCAGGTCCCGACCTCCACCACCTCGGCCAGGCGGCTCGCTGCCTTATGTAAGCTTCTTTTCCTTTCATTTTTATTTGCAATTTCTTATCTATTTATTTATTTACATTATAATCACATTAATTAAAGTTGTCTTACCATATTTATTTTAAGGTAAAGTTTAAAAAAATATCTTCACGCAATTCCCAATACAGGGGTAGACGGAGGTCAAGTCTAGACAATTAAGTCCCTTTTGACCCACCTTCCACCGAAGATATTTTCAGGACAACGTGACAGGTGGTGAGCCCGTCGCCGTCTTTATGTCCAAGCCAACGATGAAATTCGTACATAAGTTTTGAAAAACCCATTGGTACGAGCCTACCAACTGGGGATCGAACTCGGGTCTATTGATTCGAAATTCCGACCACCCAACCACTCGGCTATCGTGACTAAGGTAAAGTTTATAACGCTTTAATGTTAAAAAGTTTTATAGGTAAATACTAAAGCGTCGGTGCGACTCCTACCGACATCTAGTGTCAGAAAGCAGAACTAAAGAGCTTACGAGGGCCACAAAGAGCGTTTTGAAGTTAATACCAGTAAGTAAATTCGCATATATTAAAACACTATAAAATTAATATATCTAATAGACCAACTTGGTTAACATATTCAAAGTTTACCTAAAAAAATTGATCTCCACAAAATATATTCGTAACAACAAGGACAGTTAAAAGAACAAAAACAATTTAATTTATTTGATAACGGTGTTTAGTTGTTAACAGTGTAATAAAAATATCGGTTATTTCGATAACTTCATAATAAACAGGTAGGTATTCGTGTCGATTTACTTTATCGCTCAGCGATGCTAGATAGGGACAGGTAGAGCGGCAAGAAGGTGGAGCGTAACGTGTAAATAAACAAGAGCTGGGTGCGTCAAAAATGTCATAACTAAAGAGGAGCATCGCGAAGGTGTCGGCGACCGTTGAGCGGCGACGGTGGACGGTGGGCCGACGGTCGGCAGTCGGCGGCTCTGGCGGGCACTAATTAAGTAGAGGAGGGGGCCGCGCGGGGCGCACAGGGCGGGGCGAGAGGCGGGCCGGCTTCATTCCGCCGCGCGCCGCGCCGCACACAACACGTCGTCCGCGCGCGCGGGCCATGGTCGCGAGAACCGATGAGATGTTCGGGTGCTATGGTGACAGCTACTCGTACCGCCTGTGGAGCCTGGCCAACGTATGGGGCGCCTGCCGATGTGAGTAACGCCGCGTGCTGGGACTGTAACGTCAGCGCGCGCTGGCCGGTCGCGAGTGCGTCGTGTCCCGGTTGTGACGTGAAAGAGGTGCTAGATGAAAGTGCAGAGATCGCTTATGGGAGTCGGCGGTTGGTACGAACGCTTGGCAGCCGATTGGCTTGCGAACATGAGGAGTAAGCAGGTCCCGACCTCCACCACCTCGGCCAGGCGGCTCGCTGCCTTATGTAAGCTTCTTTTCCTTTCATTTTTATTTGCAATTTCTTATCTATTTATTTATTTACTCTCGGATGTTTCCCAACAACTTTCTCACCTTTCTGCTATCATATTTTTGTTAAAATTTTGTTAAATCCATTTTTAATCAAAGAAAGAGTTGATTAACCTGAAGTGTTTGAAATTTAATACCATACTAGAAACTTTTCTACTCAATTGAAAAATAATGAACAGTTGAAATAAAACAGGTGAAATTTATATCACCTCAGCTGTATCAAAAATAAAACTCGAGCACCTCTTCATTAGAAATAACCTCGCTGTTCTAGCCACCCTTCGACTCCCCCGGGATATAATTCATCCACTTGAGAATCGGGAACAGGTACACACGGACTTGAAAGAAAGTTGCGTTTGTCGAGGGGAACCCCGCTCTTTCGCCGTCTTAAATTGTAAATGATTATGTTGTTTTAATTCATTTGCTTTCTTTTTCCCTGTCGCTTTTTTATTTTATTCCACTTTGAGCGCCGCCTGTCTGGAGTGAGTGAAATAATAGGGACTTTGATTCTTTCAGGCGATCTCTTGCGAGCCATGTTTCGGATAGGACTTAGATACACGGAATAAATCAGTGGAAGCTAGTGCTAAGCTCTTCTCGAAAAAGATATATGAAAGTTTGCATTTATTCAATTAAACAGATAATAATAAATTTGTAACCAAAAAGTATTCAACATCGTACATTCCTGAAACTTTAAATATTAGTTTTAGTGGATTAATAATAGAACTTATTACGGTAGAAATAACTATTTTCTGTTAAAAATAAATTAAGCCTATTAAATAATAAAACTCTGCCAATAAAGTGTACAATTGGCTACAATTACTTTGTTACTGTTTCTGATATTTTATCAAGTGTGCACCATTATCAAATATTTGATTTTTTCTTTCTTTTTTTTTTTTAGCGGCGACGGGCTCACCACCTGTCACGTTGTCCCGAAAATATCTTCGGTGGAAGGTGGGTCAAAGGGACTTAATTGTCTAGACTTGACCTCTGTCTACCCCTGTATTGGGATTTGCGTGAAGATATTTATTTATTTACTCTCGGATGTTTCCCAACAACTTTCTCACCTTTCTGCTATCATATTTTTGTTAAAATTTTGTTAAATCCATTTTAATCAAAGAAAGAGATGATTAACCTGAAGTGTTTGAAATTTAATACCATACTAGAAACTTTTCTACTCAATTGAAAAATAATGAACAGTTGAAATAAAACAGGTGAAATTTATATCACCTCAGCTGTATCAAAAATAAAACTCGAGCACCTCTTCATTAGAAATAACCTCGCTGTTCTAGCCACCCTTCGACTCCCAGGATATAATTCATCCACTTGAGAATCGGGAACAGGTACACACGGACTTGAAAGAAAGTTGCGTTTGTCGAGGGAACCCCGCTCTTTCGCCGTCTTAAATTGTAAATGATTATGTTGTTTTAATTCATTTGCTTTCTTTTCCCTGTCCTTTTTATTTTATTCCACTTTGAGCGCCGCCTGTCTGGAGTGAGTGAAATAATAGGGACTTTGATTCTTTCAGGCGATCTCTTGCGAGCCATGTTTCGGATAGGACTTAGATACACGGAATAAATCAGTGGAAGCTAGTGCTAAAGCTCTTCTCGAAAAAAGATATATGAAAGTTTGCATTTATTCAATTAAACAGATAATAATAAATTTGTAACCAAAAAGTATTCAACATCGTACATTCCTGAAACTTTAAATATTAGTTTTAGTGGATTAATAATAGAACTTATTACGGTAGAAATAACTATTTTCTGTTAAAAATAAATTAAGCCTATTAAATAATAAAACTCTGCCAATAAAGTGTACAATTGGCTACAATTACTTTGTTACTGTTTCTGATATTTTATCAAGTGTGCACCATTATCAAATATTTGATTTTTTCTTTCTTTTTTTTTTTTTTTTTTTTTTTTTTTTTTTTTTTTTTTTTTTTTTTTTTTAGCGGCGACGGGCTCACCACCTGTCACGTTGTCCCGAAAATATCTTCGGTGGAAGGTGGGTCAAAGGGACTTAATTGTCTAGACTTGACCTCTGTCTACCCCTGTATTGGGATTTGCGTGAAGATATTTATTTATTTACTCTCGGATGTTTCCCAACAACTTTCTCACCTTTCTGCTATCATATTTTTGTTAAAATTTTGTTAAATCCATTTTTAATCAAAGAAAGAGTTGATTAACCTGAAGTGTTTGAAATTTAATACCATACTAGAAACTTTTCTACTCAATTGAAAAATAATGAACAGTTGAAATAAAACAGGTGAAATTTATATCACCTCAGCTGTATCAAAAATAAAACTCGAGCACCTCTTCATTAGAAATAACCTCGCTGTTCTAGCCACCCTTCGACTCCCCCGGGATATAATTCATCCACTTGAGAATCGGGAACAGGTACACACGGACTTGAAAGAAAGTTGCGTTTGTCGAGGGGAACCCCGCTCTTTCGCCGTCTTAAATTGTAAATGATTATGTTGTTTTAATTCATTTGCTTTCTTTTTCCCTGTCGCTTTTTTATTTTATTCCACTTTGAGCGCCGCCTGTCTGGAGTGAGTGAAATAATAGGGACTTTGATTCTTTCAGGCGATCTCTTGCGAGCCATGTTTCGGATAGGACTTAGATACACGGAATAAATCAGTGGAAGCTAGTGCTAAAGCTCTTCTCGAAAAAAGATATATGAAAGTTTGCATTTATTCAATTAAACAGATAATAATAAATTTGTAACCAAAAAGTATTCAACATCGTACATTCCTGAAACTTTAAATATTAGTTTTAGTGGATTAATAATAGAACTTATTACGGTAGAAATAACTATTTTCTGTTAAGAATAAATTAAGCCTATCAAATAATAAAACTCTACCAATAAAGTGTACAATTGGCTACAATTACTTTGTTACTGTTTCTGATATTTTATCAAGTGTGCACCATTATCAAATATTTGATTTTTTCTTTCTTTTTTTTTTTTTTTTAGCGGCGACGGGCTCACCACCTGTCACGTTGTCCCGAAAATATCTTCGGTGGAAGGTGGGTCAAAGGGACTTAATTGTCTAGACTTGACCTCTGTCTACCCCTGTATTGGGTATTGCGTGAAGATATTTATTTACAATAATTTGATTACAATGTGGAAAATGTGTTTACATCAATTTTATTGTCCTGTACATTATATAAGTAAATATTTCGCGGAACCGATAAGTAGCACTTCACTAATTACTTGTTTTGTGTAAACAAAATTAACGATTTCATTTACTTTGGTAAACATGGCTATGTCAATTTGTTTATCAGTATTTAAATACTACAGTGATTTACCTTAGAGATTATATGAGTCACTGGTGAGTGAATCAGTTAGGTTTTTCTATTTTCTTATTTCACCTTCAGTATCTGAATCAGCTTTCTTAGAGTCTATTGATAGAGATCTTAACGCATTAGTTGCAAGTTCTCATCTTTAAACGGTGGTGTCCGGAATCGAAAGTTTTCATCGGAAGTTTGAATCGCTTCTCTTTTGATTTACAATGTGTAAATTCTTGTTGCTTATTACAAAATTTATGTTGGTTTCTTTTCTCTTTTATTAAAACTACTTAATTATTATACATCTTTCTATCATAATAGGTACAGAAGGATTATAGTTATCGTGTGCAGTTTTATATATAATTTTTATTACATCACATTCACGAAGTTATATTGATTCAAAAATTATATATATATATATATATATATATATATATATATATATATATATATATATATATATATATATATATATATATATATATATATATATATATATATATATATATATATATATATATATATATATATATATATATATATATATATATATATATATATATATATATATATATATATATATATATATATATATATATATATATATATATATATATATATATATATATATATATATATATATATATATATATATATATATATATATATATATATATATATATATATATATATATATATATATATATATATATATATATATATATATATATATATATATATATATATATATATATATATATATATATATATATATATATATATATATATATATATATATATATATATATATATATATATATATATATATATATATATATATATATATATATATATATATATATATATATATATATATATATATATATATATATATATATATATATATATATATATATATATATATATATATATATATATATATATATATATATATATATATATATATATATATATATATATATATATATATATATATATATATATATATATATATATATATATATATATATATATATATATATATATATATATATATATATATATATATATATATATATATATATATATATATATATATATATATATATATATATATATATATATATATATATATATATATATATATATATATATATATATATATATATATATATATATATATATATATATATATATATATATATATATATATATATATATATATATATATATATATATATATATATATATATATATATATATATATATATATATATATATATATATATATATATATATATATATATATATATATATATATATATATATATATATATATATATATATATATATATATATATATATATATATATATATATATATATATATATATATATATATATATATATATATATATATATATATATATATATATATATATATATATATATATATATATATATATATATATATATATATATATATATATATATATATATATATATATATATATATATATATATATATATATATATATATATATATATATATATATATATATATATATATATATATATATATATATATATATATATATATATATATATATATATATATATATATATATATATATATATATATATATATATATATATATATATATATATATATATATATATATATATATATATATATATATATATATATATATATATATATATATATATATATATATATATATATATATATATATATATATATATATATATATATATATATATATATATATATATATATATATATATATATATATATATATATATATATATATATATATATATATATATATATATATATATATATATATATATATATATATATATATATATATATATATATATATATATATATATATATATATATATATATATATATATATATATATATATATATATATATATATATATATATATATATATATATATATATATATATATATATATATATATATATATATATATATATATATATATATATATATATATATATATATATATATATATATATATATATATATATATATATATATATATATATATATATATATATATATATATATATATATATATATATATATATATATATATATATATATATATATAAACTCCGACTTTTTTATGACGCTCCCTGTGACTTTATCCGCGTGACAATAAATTTATTGACAAGTAAACTTTTCCTATAAAATGAAACTATCGTGTAAACTACATCCTGTTGTGGAAGATATAATCCATATCCCTCTAAAAAATCTTTAGCATGTTTAAAGGTGAAAAACCAAATACCACGTACAGGATAGAAATGTATAACTCAGCACACATGTCAACTAGCAAATGTTAATAATTAACACTTTAATTAAAATAAAATGGTAAATCAGATTTGAATGTTCAACTTAATTTTCGTAGAATTTTTATTGTAGTATTTATTTATAAATTCGCCCAATGAACAATATTTCACTACATTGCCAAATTTTCTATATTTAAGTCATATATGAATGTTTTAGCTTCTACTTACTTTAATGCTGCGGTATCTTTTTGCGTAAAATTATCGAAAAACTTAACTTCTTCAGATATTCGGAAAATATTCAAACATTAATTCATATACCTTCTTAGGTTAAATTGACTTGGGTAAAATAATCAGTTGTCGCATTTCTAGAAATGATATAAATAATTTTAATGTCTTATGTTTAATTTTCTACAGTACTACAGTACTAGGAAGTCTTTAAATGCTCTCAAAGCATTTCTCTCAATTATAACAATCAATAGTATAAATACAAGAGTATGATTATCTATAATTTTTTTTTTTCAAAATTATCGATAAGTTTACTTTTCACAAACAATGTAATGTTTGTTTGTTTGTTGATGTACGTTATTAATATGACAAAGCAGATTATGCGTCTTTATTATTAGTTTTTTTTTAGTTTAAGATTTTACAAAACCTACACTTATTGCACTTTTAAAAGATAATGAATAAAGCTAGGCGTAAGATGCTGTATTTGGTACTTCAGACAATTTCGCAGCCGTGTTCGAATGGTTTACGAGATGTCGACATCTCTGAGGACCAGGATTCGATTTCTGTTTCTGTTTCTCTATCTATGTATGTATTTTTTATTATTTTTGGTCAGCTTATCAAGGTTTTTCAAGTTTATATCAAATTTTACGCAGCATTTTTGCACATCTCAGGTGTTATTATTAAGATTTGAAAATAGGTAGGCACTACAGCCGTGAGTCAGTGAGTGGTCGTAATTCGAATCAAGAGACCCGAGTTCGATCCCCAGGTGGCAGGCTCGTACCAATGATTTTTTTTTTCTAAAAATTATCGTTCGTTTAGATATTAAGACGGCGCGGGCTCACCACCTGTATGTAACGTTGTCTCAAAAATATCTTCGGTGTGGAAAGTGAATCGAAACGACTTAATTGTCTTGACCTATGTCTACACCTGTATCGGGAATGGCGTGAAGATATGAAAATATGTAAAAAACGGAATTCATCGCATTTTTTAGAGATATTTAATATGCTGTGTTATAAAGTCAAATATTTATGTCTTATACTTATCACATGGAAATAATAAACAAATTTTAATGATGTAAGGTATGAACGAGCTATTTAGTTTTTTTATCGGAAAACGGTGTGAAGAAACGTTCCGTTTTGCTACTACAAATGTTATTATTAGTATCAATTATTAAAATATACCATATTAAAAAAAAACTATAATTGACGAGGCATCTGTAACGCATAAACGCTTCAAGTGGAGACGTTGCGCTAATACATAATAAAGTTTAACCTTGGCGCTTTAGTTTCGAGGCGGAGTTCTTACCTTTAAATGTACACCGCGCGGCCCCCCGCGGCATCTTTCACTACAGGTGCGACCAATCACCACGCCGCGCCTGTGTGCGTCCAACAATCGACCATTTATATTGTGATTACGCTTGTGTGCGCGCAATAATTGTTATTTATTGTAACAGCGCAATAGGAAGCGGGGCATTATCGGTTCGCGTAGGTAGATATACATAGTCTGTGTAGGTTTTTTCATTATCAGCGGTGAACGGACGCACTCTGCCCGTGCGCACAGATTGCTGTCGCTGTAGCCTTTGCCCGTGTTTGTGTGCCATCCGCTCCACCGAATAAATTATAAGTATACGCATAGCAAGTAGTATACCATTCGTAATTCCTCGTATAAATGTTTATAATAAAGATACAGTATCGACAGTCGTTAAAGTATTGTTCTCATTAACAGACGTATTTATATAATTTTGTGGCAATTAAAGTAACAATATTATTTCACTTTTTCCGCGCGTGTCTCGTAACGCCATCTATTAGGGAAAAGAGGAATGACATTTGTAGACGGTTCGTTTAGCGATGCTGTTTGTTGAACATTCGTATTTAAGTAAGTAATATTATTTAATGTTTTTAGTTTTTAAATATTTTAGTTCAGATTATAAAACATCTTACATACAAATATTTTATATTACGCAAAATGTGAATTATTTCTATATAATAATATTGATATAATAATAAAATCTTTATTTATTTCCTTTTCACATATAACTTAAATGTCCACATTTAGTTTTAACAATTATAAAACATTTATTGTAATGTGAGGGCTGTTGCCCGCTGTAGTTTTTACAAAACCTGAGTTACAAGTCCACAGAAACTTTATGACACATTAAGAAGATCTTATTTAATAAGTATTAGGATTTTTCTTTATTAATAAACATAAAAAAAGGAAATTTTATAGGTAACAGACAATCTGCTATTGTTGAATTTTTTTCATCCAATATATTCGCTTTATTTATTAGCAATAGAAATATTTAGTGAATATAATGGTGAGATAGAGGAACGAATTAAAAATATAAATTACATTAACCCTACTCCTAAATGCTAAGTGGTAACGGTGCAATATACCACATCCTTTATTGCCCTGGTTGTCGTAAGAGGCGACTAAGGTAAAGTGCAATAGACTACTGACATTTGGGATAACCATCTTCAAAGAATACCACACCCAAATTCAGCAGATTGGTAACAAGCAGCAGCATCTAAGGAGCAACGTGGCAGACACTGCCGTCGACTGATCACTTGCCTATAGTGGTGATTATAAGGTTATAATATGTTCCTACGTTGTACTGTTATGTATATGTATTTTTTTATAGAAAAGGGACGCAAACGAGCAGGTGGCTCACGTGATGGTAAGTGATTACCGCTGCCCATGAACACCCGCAATACCAGAGGCTTAGCAGATGCGTTGCCTCCCTTAGAGTGCCCCCCTCCCCCAGAACTGGGGGGGATTGTGGGCCACCGGTTACCTGCACTCACCAAACGAAACGCAGAAGTTTGTTAGACTTCTACTTCACGCCGGTATTCTGTGAGGTGGTGGTAATTCCCCGGTCGAGCTGGCCCATTCATGCAACAACAAAAGCTGATGCGTGGCTCTACCAGTTATACAGTCTGATCTTTTACATTATAGTATGATAGATCAGGTTAGACTCGCTAAATAATGTTTACCAGTCTGAATTTTCCTATATCTAAAATTATTTCGTATTTAGTTATAACATCATGTTATTATTTTATAAAAAATCGTCCAACACCAACTATGTATATATTTAAAGTTACTAACAAAACTGAGAACACTACAATGTAGATGTTTTCCAATATTTTCTTAATAATACATATTTAAATTTTAATGATAAACTATTTTTCTGTTGTTAAGCTTTCAGAATATTTCTATTTTATTTTAATGCGGTTGTTCTTCAAAATCGAATATAATTTAATTTGTATAATACTTCATAATTTCTTATTTAATGCAATTTAAAGTAATCAATAGGTGATAATAATTATTTAAATAAAAGCAACGTACGATAACATAATCCAAATATTATAAATCCTAACTAGTCGTAGTAGTAACATCCCGTTGTTCATGCAGCGCCATCTGTTGTTGAATAGCGGAACTAGCCATGCTTTTCGTAGAACAACATTAAAATATATGCGATTCATAATGTAGGACACGACTTTAATTTATAAAACGTGGATGACCCCTTTCCGTGATTGTTGATGCAGGCAGACGGCAGGATAATCTCGAAATATACCAAACCAAAATTCAGCAGATATTTAAAGAAAAATATTAAAGGAATGTTTATTATAATACAAATCGATATATTAATCACTGTAACACCAGGAAATGAGGTGTTTTCTCCCAACCTATTCATAGGAAAAAATGATACTTATAATCTTATGAGTACGATGTATTTGTATCTACGATATCCCAAATAGGCTTCAGTGAAAAGTGGATCAAAACTAGACCTCAGTACTGAGAAATATGCGTGAAGTTAAAAAAAACAATCTATTCGCCAAAATAAACCTGCAGTGTTCAGTGCATTACCGCGGAGCGCTAGCGTTATCGTAGCGATCGGAACACGCCGCCCGTATTAGGTACGCGCAGTTTACGACCACGTATTTCCTAAAATTCAATACGCGCGGATCTAGCCGGACGCGCTGCCCGCGCTAATTAATACGTCGCGCCGTTGTTACGCGCTTTATTATTATTTGATTTACGACGCACATGGCGGCCCTTTTAAAAATCGTACAAAGCCTTTCGACTACTTTAGCAGAACGATAAGTATTGTGATAAATTACTTATGAACAGATGAATGATGTTATAGCAAATCGCGTATGAACTTATTAACGTAATGTCCTTTATATATAAATACTAGCAGACTAGTAGACGTAGTCTTGTCTTGGAATTTAAAAAAAAATAACCTGGTAAAAACTACACTATCTTAAGCACGCGAGAAAAACACTAATTTAAAAAAAAAACTGAAAATTATTTAGATTGCTTCGGACTTCATCATCAGCAACAACGTGACACAAGAATTATATATAATTGATTAACGGTGGTATCTCAGACACTACTCAAAAGTTGAGGCAAGTATCTATATAGATATTTACATTTTTAGTGGAGATTTTTAGTGGTGGTGGAAAGTCATTTATCTTGCAGTGAAATTTTACTTTCCGTTATGATGATATGATTACTGAAAATTATGATTATTAGATATTTATATTAGTGTTTAGTTTTTTATCCAGTTTATTGTCACGATAGCCGAGTGTTTGGGTAATCGGAATCGGAACTTACGTACGCTTTATATCGTTGGCTTAGACATAAAGATGGTGACGGGCTCACCACCTGTCACGTAGTTCCAAAAAATGTCTTCGGTTTATAGTGGGTTGTATGGACTAAATCATGACTTGAAGATATTTTGTTCTTATTTTATTGAATTAATTTATTTGTCATTTACTTGTCTGACTTTTATTTGTGCCTTAGCCAGAACTTACGACACCCTCGGGAAGAGAAAAGATGGTATATTCTTACATCGTAACCACACGGCCGATTGATCACATTATGCATTAAAGCCATAAACCTATATTTGCTAACAATATATATTTCATATCTTAATGAAAATTAAAATATTACCAATCGACATAAGCTTGTTTCCACAACCGCCATGTTCGCTTCGTACTGACCGTTGAAAGCTCAATCATGTTAGACGTTACGATAATTTGTTTTCAAATAGCGTGCTTTTTTACACTTTTTAATTTATTTCTCAGGGTAAATAGCGTTCCGAAATTTGTTATATCGCTAATTTAAATTATGTTTAATGTTATTAGCGTTATAATAATAATTAAAATGTAAAGTTGTCAATAAATGTCCTAGACGAATAGTGTTTTGTGGTTTAGGAGTCAAGGAGTATCCACCACATGTTTTATGCGGTTTGATGATGATCACATAATTTATTTATTTTGAAATTTCTCTAACATACACGTTTTACCTTATGATGTTTTTCCTCAAGCAGGATTTGAAATATTACCTGTCCTCTATGTTCAGGGTAATATTTTTTGCCATAATTAAATCACTGTTATTCATTAAAAAAGTCACGATAGCCGAGTGGTTGGGTGGTCGGAATTTCGAGTCAAGAGAATTTGATTTCCAGATGATAGGCTCGTACTAATTGGTTTTTCAAAAGCTTATGTACGAATTATATCGTTTGCTTGGACATAAATACGGAGACGGGCTCACCACCTCCCACTTTGTCCCGAAAATATCTTCGATGGAAGGTGGGTCAAAGGGACTTAATTGTCTAGACTAGACCTCTGTCTACCCCTGTATTGGGAATAGCGTCAAGATATTTATTTATTTTATTTATTTACTGTTATTCATAGGAGAGACATACAAGGGACGGCCCATTAGCCTAGTGTGGTAGTGTCTCTGTCTGCGAAGTTAAGGGTTGCGATCGTCCTAAATAAGCTTCTATAAGAGACAGATCCACAGAAAATTGTCTAGGTCTATCTATGCAATATTTTTTGTGCATACAAAATAGTTTAAAGGGATACAACAGTTAAAAATATTTCACTATTAAAACAATTACTGAAAAGGAATTTCTCTAGAGAGAGTCTGTCAAGATAGCTGAGTGATTGTGTGATAGGAATTCGAGTTAATAAACTTGAGTTCAACCCCTAGAATGTAGGCACATAGCAATGAGTTTTTTTTTAATTATATACGACAGGCTCACCACCTGTCGCATTGTCCAAAAAGCTCCAGCTGAAATGTGGGTAGAAAGTTCTCAATTATCTGGACCTCTACCGCTGTAATGGGAAATGTGTAGAGATAAAAGAAATCTTTAGGAGATATTGAACGTGACAACTAACAAGGTTCGCGATTCAACAGTCCGGCCACTCGCCGGTGGAGGATCGGAGGGCAAGCCGTCGGAGGAGGAGGAGGAGCGTGGCGGGTCCCCGCTGGGTCCCGGAGGGCCATTCCACTGCGGCCAGTGCCGCGGCGCGTATCCCACGCGTGAGCAGCTCGAGCGGCACGAGACCCTGCACTCGCCCAGCACTCAGGTGGATACAGACAAATATGTCAGTGCTCATTGTAATACCAAACAGCTATTTCATTATCTACTTTGCTACTCACGATAGCCGAGTTGTTGGGTGGTCGGAATTTCGAGCCGAGAGACCCGAGTTCGATCCCCAGGTGGCAGTACCAATGAGTTTTTCAAAAACTTATGTACGAATTTCATCGTTGGCTTGGACATAAAGGCGGCGGCGGGCTCACCATCTGTCACGTTGTTCCGAAAATATCTTCGGTGGAAGGTGGGTCAAAGGGACTTAATTGTCTAGACTTGACCTCTGTCTACCCCTGTATTGGGAATTGCGTGGAGATATTATATTATTATTATATTATTTACTTTGCTACTCCCATTTGTTAATTGTTATTATACTATTGGTTATGTACTACTAACGACCTCCATGGAGGAGAGGCGTAAACACCGACATGGTGTCGCCAGTTGCGAGGTCCCGGGTTCGATTTCCGGTTGCATCAATGTATGTACTTCTTCTACATTTTCTCTTCAATGTCTGGGTGTTTGTGATAACGATAACACAAGTGCTTAAGGTACTTGCTTTAGGATCAGAGCAATGTATGTGATGTTGTCCATGTACATTTATTACTTTTCATTCAAACAACAAAATATGTTACGTAAAATTGATGTGTTTAATTTTGTGGTTTAAGTTGTTTTGGTCTTTTTGATTCGATTACCGTAAATATAAATTAATAATTCCTTACTATAGAGAAAATTATTTAAACCTTATTTATTTCTCTTAGTTTTCTTCATTTATACATAATTTATGCATATATTTCTTGTCAACAGACCTGCAAAATCTGCCACAAAAGCTTTTTGAATGTGTACCGACTGCAACGACATATGATCAGCCACGACGAAAGCGCTCTGTTGCGAAAGTTTAAGTGCAATGACTGCGATAAAGCTTTCAAATTTAAACACCACCTAAAAGAACATCTTCGAATACACAGCGGTGAGAAACCCTTCGAATGTGCCAACTGCGGCAAGAAGTTCTCACACTCGGGCTCATACTCGAGTCATATGACCTCCAAAAAATGTCTCGTCATGAACTTGAAGATGGGCCGAATAAAGCCTAACAATCCTGCCCTCAACCCCGTACGCAGTCCCTCGAGAAAACGAGCAAATGCAATGGTGGCATCCCAACTTAATAATAATATTATGCCAAACGGAAATTCTTTTCTTCCAATACTACCTAAGTACAATGATGCAGCCGCTTTCTTCGCTTCGATGTCAACGCAAGAGAATAACTTTCATCGTGCTCCCCTGAGTCAGCACGGAATGAGTCCGTTCTACTTACCACCGGGTATGCCAATGAGCCCAGCGAATGGTCTTGGTCACTACAATTTTCCAGCATCATTGAGCCAACTCTTTGAGCAGATAGCGTCTTCGCCATATCAACAACGAAAAATGGAAAATGAAATTAATTCGAAACAAAGCAGTTCATCCAACGCGAATCCAGAGGATCTTATAGAAGAAGTCACAGAGGAGGATGACAAAAGATCAGAAGGCAGCGCAGAGCTCGTAATGGATATAGAGGACGAAGACACAGTTGCTATAAAAAAAGAGCGAGACGACCGAGATAACTACATGCGACCGCAATCTAGAAATCTCGATTCCGTCCCTTTAAATAAAAATATAAGCCTAGCAGATGATCCTAGTTATGATAAACTATTTAAATCTCTAGGTGAGTCAATAACTAAACACTACTTTAAGGATAAAAATATAGAACCACTCCATATTCATCCCACTTCGCCACTACCTTTACCACCTGTAGTAAAGGAAGAGCCACTAGATGAATATTCATGTGTGAAATGTAATTTATCATTCAAAGACAAAAATGATTTAATAGAACACGAAAAGTTAGTTTGTGGAAATCTATTCAGAAAACACGAAGGTCTAGCAGCACAAGTTGCTGAAACCGTGGCCCTTAATAGATTAGAAGCTGAAATGCGGGCTTCTGCACAGAGTCGAGTAAGCGCTAGTGAAGATGAGGAATTTAATAAAGAAGACCGTGACGAAAAATTATCCATTCATGATACAGACAGAAAAATTCGTGTTAGAACTGCATTAAGTGAAGAGCAGCAACTTATTTTAAAAGAGCATTACGCGTTTAATCCACGGCCTAACCGTGAGGAGTTCAAGAAAATCGCGCAACAAATTGGACTGGATAACAGAGTCGTCCAAGTGTGGTTTCAAAACAATAGAGCTAGAGTGCGGAGAATGACCCAAATGGTAGCTATGCCAGATCAACCCTTAGACTTATCGACAAAAAAATCTAGCTTATCAGTGACTTCTAGTCCCTCTCCATCACCGCCTTGTAGCATTTCAGTAACACATTCCGACTCCGAGGAAGCCGTTAATCTAAGCCAGAAGTCCTCGCGTAGCACTACGCCGCATCACAATAACTACGTAAATACGTATCCACATTCCAATTGCTCTTCCTCCTCATTCACTGACATTAGATTGTCACCATCACCGGTTGAAATAAATGGTTCAAAACGATTATATTCACAAAAAATTCCCATCAATCCTATTATGCCAATGGATAAAATACTCCAATACAACGACATGTCAAAAGCTCGATCACCAATACTCAACATGCATGCATCGACAGATCCTAACCGACAGAGGTTAAGCCCGAGCTACGATCGACAGACATTGGATGATGTGCAGCCTCCGGCCGAATTCGAAGATGATGCTACGCTACTTAAAAAAAGTAAATTGAAACAAGAAATAAAAGAGGGAGAAGGACAATTTGTTTGTAATCAATGCGATAAGACATTCGTGAAACAAAGTTCATTGGCGAGGCACAAGTATGAACATTCAGGTTAGTTTAAGCATTAAATGGATTTGAATTTTATCTTATTTTAGGTTATTTTTGAAAAATAACGTAGAAATTAAAAGCCTGTATTTGGATACTAAAAGATGTGCTTTTATAACAAATAATTTTCAAACAAGGAAAGCCGTACCCAAGGTTATAAAATAGCACCATGACAAGTTAACCGTAGTACACCTGTTATTTATGAAAACAAGCTAATAGTTCTCCTAGTATTTTTATTCTTTCTATATGTTATGTTTAGAGGCGTGTTCATAACCCTAAAGACGTAAGATAGAACATCTCACCTTATTATTTTTGACGGACGATACCATCCAAACGACGCCAATCAATAAAATATTCCAAATATAGATACATTATAAGCACTTCGCAACTGCAGCATTATTCTATTAATTTTCATTGATCTACCTAGACTTTTAAGTTTTTCAAGTACATTCTTATAACACCCACGGAGTGCAAGGAGGTGGTAAAATTAAACACGGCTCCATACTATACTGTTATTGAGTATACATTATTGAGTGGCTGGGTGACCCGAGTTTGATCCCTAGGTGGCAGGATCGTGCCAATGGGTTTTTAAAAAACTTATGTACGAATTATATCGTTGGCTTGGACATAAAGGCGGCGACGGGCTGACCACCCGCTCGTCTTCGGTGAAAGGTGAATCGAAGGAACTTAATTGTCTAGACTAAACCTCTGTCTACCACTGTATTGGGAATTTCGTGAAGATATTTATTTATTTTATTAACTATATTGTTACTTGGTTTATTTGTAAAAAGTATTATACACATATCTTAAGTAGTCTTACATAGTATTGTTTCTTTTTCAGGACAACGGCCTTACAAGTGTGAGGAATGTCCGAAGGCTTTCAAACATAAACACCATTTAACGGAGCACAAACGTTTGCATACTGGGGAAAAACCCTTCCAGTGCTGCAAATGCCTCAAGAAGTTCTCCCACTCCGGCTCCTACAGCCAGCACATGAACCACAGATTCGCAATCTGCAAACCCTACAGAGACTAAGCTGCGGATAGACTAGATAATATGGTCATCACTCTTAGTTCGTTTACGAATTACTTAAGACAACCTCTATTTAAATGAGTATGCTCTTTTATGATTTTATTTATACTTCAAAAGGCTTGTTAGAAGTCAAAGCATTGGAGTACTACTTTAATCAGACTCTCAATCACTGCATCGTTATATAATGAACTTTTAAGCTCAAGGTACTTGCGATTGCATATTATGCAATCTGTTCTGCAACAACATGTTTAATGTCAGTCCAATCAGTCCTAACTTCAATATTTTGTTTATATTGATTACTTAAGTTTAACACATTCAAAAATATTTTACAAATGTCTGTTTATCTTAATTATCATTATTAAATTAAATTGCGTGATTACTTAAGAAAATCAAGAATAAAAATTTTGAATGTTAAATTTAAAATTTTAAAAATATACAAATATGTATTTATATACTTTGAAAATATTTGTATTTAAATTTTGTTTTTAAAATTTATGACATAAAAAGCGATAAAGATACAATGAAACACGTGTTCGTTAGAAATTGAAAGACGAGAACAAGAAATACTTTTTTAAGTTTTTTCAGTTACGCTCAATCCAAATTTACCTCAACAAACATTGCCAGAGGGCAAAGTACTAAACTGTACAAATAATAATACAAAATATACTCATAATAAATAAGTATTCATTGCCCGGTATTTCGTTTCTCAAGGTATGCTCAAGGATTGTATGTTAGAGCATTATTCGTATGGGTTCCTTAATATTTATATTGTATAGATTGTGCCAAATGTAATCAAACGTACCAAAGATGTGTGCCATAAGAAACGCCAAAAATGTATATTAATTTTTTTTTTGCCGTTTATTAGTTTTTAATGTACTGTTGTCCAAAGGCCCAGTACCTGTAGCAAAATACTCGATATTTTTTATTGTATAATTTTTATGTTAATGACGCTCTAATGCAGCTGGTGCATTAACTTCAGATAAGAGAATAAGTTGAAATCAAACACTATATTTTAAACACGAAAACATTATTAGCTACTCAATTGAGGCATCTGTCACAGTGGCAGTATATTAATGATGATCTAATATGTTAATGACACTACAATTTGTAAAAACTAAATTAAAATATGGGGTAAAATTGGGATCTGAATTCAGTATTCTTAAACGATAAAGTCTTTTAAAATTACATGTACGTGTCCGCGAGATTTAAACTTTCTCTTGTTATTATTTTTAAGCATAAGCTTCTTGTAGCTTAGTTATTATATGTAGTTAGATAGTTACAATCTTACTTAAGTTTAAAGCATTCCATAATACTCCTATGGGATCTCTGCTGTGTTTAAAAAACTTATTCGATTTAGTCCAAAGATTAGCGTCTATAAACTGTTGTAAATATTAATTATTGTAAATATCATAGGAGTTTATCTGTAAATAATATGATTGCTTGTAATATCTATTTTACATAGTGTGTAAGTATTATCTGTGGCATCATACCTTTATGCCGCAGCCCGTCACAATGAATAAGGAGACAATAATGGGCATCTGTTTACTGAACACAATAGAATAAATTTTAATAACTTTAAACTAATGATAATGAAATTTAAAATATATAATTTAAAGTTTCCATTTGTGATCAATAGTTAAATACAGTAATCATTTTATTTAGCTATTTTATTAAACAGAATGATTTCTGAAAATAAAAAGAAGCATGTGGTATATTGTCTGTGTCAACAATGGGAATGTCCGTTTCATTTTTTGTTTTTATTGTACGATGTACTTAACTTTAATTTATGAGATTCATCCATTTTTTTCATTTTAAGCATAGTACTACAAGTAGAAACTTTTTTTATATGAATAATTTTCTTTGTAGAATGGAAAATGATTTTAAAGAACATAGTAAAACCTCATTAAAAATTTCACTTTTTATAGAATAAATAAATAGTTAATATAGAAATGCTACACATTTGCATTATTCATTTCAGCAGTATATTAGAACAGAAAGTTCCTAAGCAAATACATTTTAAGAGATACCTAACGATTATTTCTATATTTTGTAAATGTAAGTAGGTAAAATTAATTTTAAAGGTTTCTATGCAACGAATTACGTAAATTACTGCAAACTTTGCAATACATATAATATAATACATTCTCATCTAGACACTTATACAGCGTAGAGTTAAATCTACACAGTATTTTGGTGTATCGCATATTAGAGTAGGGATCAAGCATCGACTGCGAAGTAGATTCGTATCAGTATTCCGCAGTTCGGGATAATTTGTCAAGCAAAAATATTTTACAATAATAAAAACTTTAATATTATCTCTACATATAATTAAATGTAATCAAATTAGGTCTGTTTGAACTATTTCATATTTTATTATAATTTTATTATAAGTGACTTCCAAATTACCGGTGGGCTAGATAAACCAAAGAATAATTATGATAATAAGACGCGGACACCTGTATAATATAATGCTCCCGTCATCGTTCGTAGCTTAGTTTATAAGTTCTATGCCAAAAATAATTTTAAGGCTTTTGATGAATTTAATTGTGTACAAGATACTAAATTTATTTTTTAAATTTACGGCATTGTGTACTATGACAAAGTTTAGTTATATGTGCAATAATTATATTGCAGAGTATTTCTTTTATACATATAGTTTTAGTGATAATATAAAGCCAACGTGAATTCCTAATGCCATAGCGAGTTTGTTGCATTTTTGGTGCGTGGGGCTCGGGCCGGGCTGGTCCGCATGCCGAAGCCAACTTGTTAAACAAAGCACTAGATTGTTAAACTTACCCATAGATTAAAATGTGTTAAAATATTGCCTATATAAATTATAGTAATTCATTTTACTTGATATTATAATGTATATTGAATTTATGAATATTAAAATTATATATATTGAAATTTCAATGCAAATGCGGGTGTATTTTTTTATTTAACCTATACCCTTTTATAACATAAGTTACATTTAAAAAAGTAAAGTATAATAGTACACCTAGAACTAGAACTCGGAACGAAATCTAGCCAATTAGTGCACAAAAGCACCTAGCGCTATCAGTAGAGTAGAAAATTGGAAGTCTGTTGTCTGTTGGACCTGTATGCAATTTTTCTCGTGATGAGGACGAGGACAAATACCTTAATATTAAATTTCCGATCTGTTGAACCTATTTGACCGTAAAAATATATTTGCAGACCATAGTTATGATTTCTGTATTTTTTACGGTGTATTTTTAAGAATGGTTGGGTGAACGGAATTCGAGTCAAGAGGCCCGAGTTAGATCCCTAAGATTTTTTTCATAACAAATGTACGATTTACTGATTGTCTTGGACATAAAGACGGCGACGGGTTCACCACCAGTCATGCTGTCCCAAAAATGCCTTTGATGAAAGGTTACTCGAAAATCTTAATTCTCTAATCTAGACCTCTGTCTAGCCCAGTAATGGAAATAGGGTAAAGGTTTTTTTATTTTTCAGACGTATTTTCTTTCATATGCCTCATGTAACATCCACGTAGAAATTTTACACCGTGAAACTTTTTCCAATTATTTGTATTAGAATCACTTAAAAAATTCTAAATACCTATTTATTTTACTCCAAAAACATAACATAATTTTTACGAGAGTAAAAAAAATTAGAACAAAATCTTTAAATATATTAAATATTATTTTTAAGAAACATTTGGTGCCCTCTAGGCACTTCCTAACAGTTTCTTCCGTTGCCTAGTATTTTGTCCATAATTTTTGAATTGGTTTTCATGCCTGTAAGGTCATAATGCCTTTGCTTTTTGCCTAGACAAATAAAAAATCAAACAAATTGTAAATGTCAATGTCAATCCATTGTGTTTGTCAAAATCGTCAATATCAAAGTGTATCTTATTTGGTGTCGTGTATTTTATTTCGCTAAATAGAGTTAAATATATTTTAATTACTAAAAGACGCATCTAAATCTAACCAATTTTAAGTTCGACTCAGAAGTTATATAATGGGAGGAAAATCAAAACAAGCACATAGAACTAAAAATAATGTTCGAGTAAGTAATTGGTACCATTACGATGTGAAGTTATTTAGTAAGATTTACAAATTGCAATAGCAAAAATACAACAAGTGAGGCCTTAGGACAAAACAGAAGAAGATTTACAAATGATGTCCTCTATCTTCTTATGTATTAATCAGCGTAGTGTGAAAGTTCACTTATAATTTTTAATGTTTGTGATGAAGGGAAATAATCACTAAATCCTTTTCCAATTTCATAAGGATTTTACTGCATTTGTGAGAGTTCAGAACTTCATCTGCCTATTACAGCCCACTGTGGAACTTTTCAAGAAACTTGAAAAGACTGTGTTTTCAAGTTACTTACCAAAACTAATCTTTAATTGGTTATAGATTTGGCTGAATTAGT
This sequence comes from Sericinus montela, assembly GCA_029286605.1. Lineage (NCBI taxonomy): Eukaryota > Metazoa > Arthropoda > Insecta > Lepidoptera > Papilionidae > Sericinus > Sericinus montela. Next base: position 11,733,751 of record JAGSMR010000044.1, read on the forward strand.
TAGGCATAAGAGTTAGTGAGCATTTTTCTAATCTGTATAACTTAGGTTCAGTAGTAACAAGTTTGCCATTTGATTTTTTAGGCTTCTTCAAAATTACATAAGTGCTAATATTGCTACATGCTATCATGATAGCTAAAGGTATTGTGATAGCCGAATAGTTGGGTGATTGCAAATCGACTCAAGATACCCAAGTTCAATCCCCAGGTGGCAGGCTCTTACCAATGGGTTTTTTTTTTCAAAACTTATGTATGATTTACGTTGTTAGCTTGGACTTAAAGACGGCACTTGGCTCTCCACCTGTCACGTTAGCCCAATAAAATGTCCCAATAAAAGATGGGTCAAAGGGTCTTAATTGTGCAGACCTCTATCTACCCCTGTATTGGGAAATGCATAAAGTTAATTTTTTGGTCAAATTTAAAATTAAATATGTGGAAGAGTACTTTTGTGACTTTAATTACATACCCTTTCCACCTTAAAGAGATCTTATATTTTAATTCTTCTCACATCAATAGAGTAATGATTTTTAAAATATATTTACAGTTTTAAATAATACCTTATTTTCACTTTCAGCCGTCAAGCAGTGGCCGGAGTGCAGAGCTTCTGAATAGTTCAATGAAAGGCTTGGGAACTGGGAAACCATTGCCACCCTTGTTTCCAACATTAGGGGCAGTTAATTTAGAGCAGGGTCTTAGCACAGAGTATGCTTTGTGCTTTAAAAAGTTCAATAAAAAAGATCCAATCACTAGAACTAAGGTATGATGTATACCTTAATTTAGAACTCTATATGTAAAACTTCAAATAAAAACTTGAAATGTAGTATGTACTAGCTGTCTCCTGTGGCTTTGCCCGCGGTTTAACACTTATAGTGGACTCCTAATTATTTTTCTAAATTAAAAGTAGCCTAAGATAAAGTCCCATCCCAATCAGTCCAGCCATTTCAGAGATTAGCTGGAACAACCAGACGGACAAAAATTGTAAAAAAAAATATTTTGGTGTATGTATGACACTCCAATTTTATTTAAATGTATAGATTAATTTAAAATTTTTACCTATGTAAAATTTTTGTGTAATTTTATCCTGAAGTTTCAACAGCAAAAATTCTAAACATTGTAGGGGTATAAAATTGGATGACATGTTTTATCATTGAATCTATATGCACAACAAAATTTTATTTATTACCTGTCGTATTAATTCCGGATGGAAAGAGCCAAAGTAGTGTAGTCAGGTCTAGCTAGAATTGTAAAATTAATCATTTATAAAAATTACAGTTTTATGTTATAATTATGTCATTTCTGTGAGTTTTAGCAGTATGTTCCACAGTAGCACCAATTTATAAAATTTTTGCAGTTATTGATATAATCTGGATATCAAATATTATGAAAGCCACTGAAACAGGTTACTCCATAATCCAAATAATAAATAAGCTGTTTTATTGGCTAATAGAATAGCATATGGGATTGCTGCGATATTATTTTTAGTAATTAAAAATGTATAGTAGTTCTGTAAAACCTAAAGTACTCTTAATGATTTCTTGTATTTACGCGAATGCTACACATTTTAAATAAAACGATTTTAATTAATTAATAAATAAAGTTGATGGTAGCCAAAGGTTGCAATGACAGCGGGACGTTCAAGACCTCACTCCCCCAATGACCACAGAACACAATGATCCGAAAATTGTTGTATTTTATATCTAAAGTACTATTTCAAGGTTTTATCACAGTGTTAACATTGTCATATTATTTGCAGGCCCTACAGGAACTACTTGATTTAATAAAAAATGGGAATGCAGATGATGTGGTGTCAGCACTTCCTAGTTGGGCACATTTCTACCCAATCTTCACCATTGACACAGATCGTAAAGTGCGAGAGTGTGCACAGGTAACCAAACCAACCAAAGTTATTATAGATGTTTTGAACTGTATATCATAAAGGAAATATTTCAACAAAAAATATGTATGGTTAAACTAACTTTTTTTTTATTTTAAATAAATAGTTCTTGGTTCACACAGCTTAAATTTACTTATTATAAATTTTGAAATGTTTTTTAATTTGTCTATTTTCAGAAAGATAATTTATTAACCTGTCATTAGAATTTCATACATTTCATTAACTTTTTTTTTACATTACAATATGAAATGATTTATTCTTTAAAATTTAAAACATACATGTCTTTTGGGAAACAATTTTTTTAACTTACTCCAATTTTTATTAATAATACTATACTGGTTTGAAAGGATTAACTGTCATGCTACACAGCTGACACATTTCAAATAAAATCATTCACTTATCTACATAGGAATGTACATTCGTTTATCGCTAGTAATTTTGAATTTTCTATTGCCATAGCAAGGCATGCTTGCACCTAACTAGCTATATAGGCAATGTTATTAGACAATGGACATCTGCAAGTTTGCACGTTTGTCGCAGGCGTGCCACTGTGCAATGGTTCGCGCCAGCGGGCGGCGGCTGGCACCGCAGCTGCGGCGCGTGCTGCCGGCCTGGCTGCTCGCGCAGCACGACGAGCACGCGCCCGCGCAGCTGCTCGCCGGCGCCTCGCTCTCGGTGCGTGCCGCCTGCCGGTAGCACAAGCAAAAGGATAAGGGCGTCTTATAAATATATATATATATATATGTATATATATATATATATATATATATATATATACATATATATATATATATATATATATATATATATATATATATATATATATATATATATATATATATATATATATATATATATATATATATATATATATATCGAACCCGGGACCGCGAGATAGCGACACCTTGAAAACCGGTGTTTACGCCACTAGTCCACGGAGGTCGTCAAGGAGGGTGTCTTGTTATATATCTTATATAGTATTTATTAGTGTATTATTACGTATATTAGTGTACGATGAACGAATGAGTGGAGATCGAATGGTAAAGAAAATAAAAAATCCAAATTCGGGACGGCACAGGATACCCACATACCTAGACGTAGAGGTGTATGAAGAAAGTGAAAGAAGGAAAAGAGGTATGTAACAATCGTGGCACTGTGCGATATGGTCTATCTGGCTATTTAAATAATAATAATAGATGCGTCGTGTTAAACCAACATTCATGTGCTCTGACACAAAGGCACCAAGGTTTTTTCGAGTCTGATCATTATATAACAGACATTACATTTTGTTCACAGAGTACATTTCCTGAAGGCAAACTAGCAGAGGCATTAGCATTTTGCAAAATTGAAATCATAACTCTACTTCTGGACAATCTTATGGGGAATGCAGAAGCAATGCTCAGTAAAAAGTAAATATTTTTCTGTTTCCTGGATAGATTCTAATTCATTCAAGGTAGAATGACAACTAATATCCATTACTAGAGACTTAAATATAACTACATTCGACATTTACAATTGTTCATACATTTGAAACATTTTCATTACAGAATAGAGAATAAAGAAGAAAAAGATATTCAAGTGTCGTATATTATAGCGAGCAGCCTCCGGGCTTTGGAACTGTTTGTACTACAGTTGCCTTCTTCCCACGATGAATGGCTTTGGGACACCCTCTCTCCTCTGTTACGTGCTGGTACATTTTGGAAGATAATCCAATCTACAAATGACCAAAATCATGTTCGGTAAGAATTTTTGACTTCACTTTCAAATCTACCACAAATTAATCCAAAATTAATATGTTGGGGAATAAGTCTTTTCGTATTATAGTATGCATGAACTTGTAATAAAATCTATAAATAAAAT